>LNAC01001193.1:53214-144850 GCA_002007465.1 Ailurus styani | reverse complement strand
ATGACACAAGGAAATGGGAAAAAATTCAATGCTCATGGATTGGAAGAAGGAATATTGTTAAAATGTGTATACTACCCAAAAAAATCTACACATTTAATGCGATTCCTATCAAAATACCAACAGCAGTTGGGACGCTTGGGTAGCTCAGTTGGTTGTGTTAGACTCTTGCTTTCAGCTTAGGTCATGATCTCAGGGTCCGGGGATCAAGCCCTAAGTCAGGCTCTGCACTCAGTGTGGAGTCTTCTTCCAATTTTCTCTCCCTCCTGCTCATTCTCTCCCTCTCTCTCTCCCTCTCTCCCTCCCTCTCTCCGTCCCTCCCTCTCTCATAAGTAAATAGATCTTAAAAAATACTGACAGCATTTTTCACAAAGCAAGAACAAACAAACATAAAATTTGTATAGAACCACAAAAGAACCCAAGTAGACAAAGCAATCCTGAAAAAGAAAAGAAAACCTGGAGACATCACGATTCCAGACATCAAGCTATATTACAAAGTTGCAGTCATCAAGAAAGTATGGTACTGGCACAAAAACAGATACATAGTTCGATGGAACAAAATAGAAAACCCAGTAATGGACCCACTACTATATAGTCAACTTATCTTTGACAAAGCAGGAAAAAGTATCCAATGGGAAAAAGACAGTCTCTTCAACAAATAGTGTTGGGAACACTGGACAGCAACATGCAGAAGAATGAAACTGGACCTCTTTCTTGCAGCATAAACAAAAATAAATTCAAAATGGATGAAAGACCTAAATGTAAGACAAGAAACTATCAAAATCCTAGAGGAAAGCACAGGTAGTAACCTGTTTGACCTCGGCCATAGCATCCTCTTACTAGGCACATTGTCAGAGGCAAGAAAAACAAAACCAAAAATGAACTATTGGGAATTTATCAAGGTAAAAAGCTTCTACATAGGGAAGGAAACAATGAACAAAACTAAAATGCAACCTATGAAATAGTAAAACATATTTGAAAATGACATATAAGATAAAGTGTTAGTATCCAAAATCTATAAAGAATTTATCAAACTCAACACCCAAAAAATAAATAATCAGTTAAGAAATGGGCAGAATACATGGATAGACATTTTTCCAAACAAGACATATTGATGGCCAACAGAAGCATGAAAAGATGCTCAACATTACTCATCATCAGGGAAATATGAATCAAAACCAAAAGAGGATATTACTTCACACCTGTCAGAATGGCTAAAATTAACAACACAGGAAGCATCGGATGTTGGTAAGAATGCTGAGAAAGAGGAACAGTCTTACGCTATTGCTGAGAATGGAAACTGGTGCAGCCACCCTGTATAGCATTTCCTCAACAAGCTAAAACAGTATGGAAGTTCCTCAACAAGTTAAAAATAGAACTTCCCTATGATCCAGCAATTGCACTAGTAGATATTCATCCAAAGGATACAAAAATACAGATCTGAAGGGGTGCATGTGGATGTTTATAGCAGGTTATCAACAATAGCCAAACTATGGAAAGTGCCCAAGTGTCCAATGACTGATGAATGGATAAAGAAGTGGTGTATATATACAATGGAATATTGTTCAGCCATGAGAAAGAATGAAATCTTGTCATTTGCTATGACATGGGTGGAACTAGAGTGCATTATGAAAAGTGAAATAAGCCAAAGAAAAAATACCATATGATTTCACTGATATGTAGAATTTAGGAAACAAAACAGATGAACATATGAAAAGGGGAAAAAAGGGGGGAAACAAACCATTAGAGACTCTTAATGATTAAGAGCAAACAGGGGTTGGAGGGACATGGGTGTGCTAAATGGGTATTAAGAAGGGCACTTGTTATGACAAGCACTGCCTGTTATATGTAAGTGATAAATCATTGAATTATCTTCCTGAAACCCTTATTAAACTATATGTTAATGCAGTAGATTTTAAATAAAAATTTGAAAAAAAAACTATATAAAATAAGGAATGGTCAAATGCAAATAAAGTTTATAAAAAATAACAAAAAATTGTTTCATTGTTTGCCACTCTCTTCCCCCATGTTCATTTGTTTCATTTCTTAAATTCCATATAGAAATAAAATCATATGGTATTTCTCTTACTCTGATTGACTTATTTTGCCTAGCATAATACTTTCTAGCTTCATGTCTGTCTTGGCAAATGGAAAGATTTCATTCCGAGTAATAGTCACTTGCACACACACACACCACATTTTCTTTACCCATTCACCAATTGATGGACATTTAGCCTCTTTCCATATATGGATATTGTTGATGATCCTGCTATAAGCATTGGGGTGCATGTGCCCCTTTGAATCAGTATTTTGGTATCCGTTGAGTAAATAACTAGTAGCACAATTTGCTGGGTTGCATGGACAGGAAGAGGACAAGGATGTTAATTCTCACCATTGTTATCTAATAGAGTACTGGAAGCCCTAGCCTCAGCAAACAGACAACAAAGAAATAAATAAAAGGAATCCAGATTGGCAAGGAAAGAGTCAAGCTTTCATTATTTGCAGATGACATGAGAGTCCCTATAAAAAAACTCAAAAGACTCCACCAAAAATTGTTACAACTGATACAAAAATTCAGTAAATTCACAGGATACAAAATCAACATACAGATATCTACTGCATTTCTATAAGCCAATAATGAAATAGCAGAAAAAGAAATCAAGGAGTTGATCCCATTTACAATTGTACCAGAAAGTACAATATTCCTAGGAATTAACCTAACCAAAAAGGTAAAATGTCTCTACTCTGAATATTATAGAACACTTATGAAGGAAACTGAAGGTGGCCAAAAGAAATGGAAAAATATTATATGATCATGGATTGGAAGAAAAAATATTCATAAAATGTCTATACTACCCAAAGCAATCTTCACATTTAATGAAATCCTTATCAAAATACCACCAGCATTTTTCACAGAGCTAGAACAAACCATGTTAAGATTTATATGGAACAACAAAAGATGCCAAATACCAAAGCCACCTTTGCAAAAGAAAAGGAAAGCTGGAAGCATCAGAATTCTTGATTTCAAGCTATACTGCAAAGCTGTAGTCATCAAGACAGTATGGTACTAGCACAGAAACAGACACAATGGAACAGAATAGAAAACACAGAAATGGACCCATAATTATATGGTCATTTAACCTTTGACAAAGCAGGAAAGAATATCCAATGGAAAAGACAATCTCTTCAACAAATGATGTTGTGAATACTGAACAGCAACATGCAGAAGAATGAAGCTCGACAAAAATAAATTCAAAATGGATGAAAGACCTAATTCTAAGAGAGGAAGC
The DNA here is from genome assembly GCA_002007465.1 of Ailurus styani. Classification (NCBI taxonomy): domain Eukaryota; kingdom Metazoa; phylum Chordata; class Mammalia; order Carnivora; family Ailuridae; genus Ailurus; species Ailurus styani. The sequence continues at coordinate 141,563 of LNAC01001193.1, read as the reverse complement.
CATCAAAGGCCTAGAGGAGAACACAAGCAGCAACCTGTTTGACCTCGGCCATATCAATTTTCTTTTTTTGAGAAAGAGAGAGAGAGTGAGCTGGGGTGCAAAGGGAGAGGGAGAGAGAGAATCTTAAACAGGTTCCATGCCCAACATGGATCCTAATGCAGGGCTCAATCTCTCGACCCTGAGATCATGGCCTGAGCCAAAATCAACACTCAGATGCTTAACTGACTGAGCCACCCAGGAACCTTAGTAACTTCTTACTAGACACATCTACTGAGGCAAGGGTAACAAAAACAAAAATGAACTATTGGGACTTCATCATGACAAAGCTTCTGGACAGCAAAGGAAACAATCAACAAAACTGAAAGGAAACCTATGGAATGGGAAAACGATATATCTTGCAAATGACACATCTGATATAGGGTTAGTATCCAAAATCTATAAAGAACTTATCAAACTCAACTATAAAAAAAAACAAATAATCCAGTTAAGAAATGGGTGAAAGACCTGAATAGACATTTTTCCAAAGAAAGCATATAGATGGCCAACAGATATATGAAAAGATGCTCAACTATATTCATCATCAGGGAAGTACAAATGAAAACTACAGTGATATAACACCTCACACCTGCCAGAATGGCTAAAATTAACAACACAATAAACAACAGGTGTTGACAAGGATGGGAAGAAAGTGGAACCCTCTTACACTGTTGATGGGAATGCAAACTGGTGTAGCCATTATGAAAAGTAGTAAGGATGTTCCTTAAAATGTTATTGTTTTTTTTTTATTTAAGAGAGAGAGTGAGAGACCATGAGAGAGGAGAAAGTCAGAGAAAGAAGCAGACTCCCTGTGGAGCTGGGAGCCTGATGTGGGACTCAGTCCTGGGACTCTGGGGTCATGACCTGAGCCGAAGGCAGTTGCTTAACCAACTGAGCCACCCAGGTGCCCAACGTTCCTTAAAATGTTAAAATAGAACTACCTTTTGACCCAGAAATTGCAGTACCAGGTATTCACCCAAAGAACTTATCAAAATCAACCCCCCAGAAATGAATAAACTAATTAACAAATGGGAAGTAGATATGAATAGACATTTTTCCAGAGAAGACATACAGATGGCCAACAGACACATGAAAAGATTCTCAGCATCATGATCATCAGGAAAGTGCAAATCAAAACTACAATGAGGGACACCAGGGTGGCTCAGTTGGTTAAGCAGCTGCCTTCGGCTCAGGTCATGATCCTGGGGTCCTGGGATCGAGTCCCTCATCGGGTTCCTTGCTCAGCAGGGAGCCTGCTTCCCTCTCTGCCTCTGCCTGCTGCTCTGCCTGCTTGTGCTCTCTCTCTCTTTCTCTGACAAATAAATAAAAATAAAATCTTTAAGAAAAAACTACAATGAGGTATCTCCTCACATCTGTCAGAATGGCTAAAATCAACACATAAGACACAACAGGTGTTCGTGATGTTGTGGAGAAAGGGGAACACTCTTGCATTGTTGGTTGGAATGAGAAGTGGTGCAGCCAATGTGGAAAACAGTATGGAGGCTCCTCAAAAAGTTAAAAATAGAACTACCCTATGGCACAGCAATTGCACTACTAGGTATTTACTCCAAAGATACAAAAATACTGATTCGAAGGGGCACATGCACTCTGATGTTCACAGCAGCATTATCAACAATGGACAAATTATGGTAAGATCCCAAATGTCCATTGACTGATGAATGAATATAACGAAATATTAGTCAACCATCAAAAAGAATGGAATCTTGCCATTTGCAATGACGTGGATGGAACTAGAGAGTATAGTGTTATGCAAAATAAGTCAGAGAAGGACAAACACCATGAACACATGGGAAGGGAAAAAAGAGAGAAGCAAAAGAAACGCTAAAATATAGAGAACTGTAGAGGGTTGCTGGAGGGGAGGTGGGCTGGGGATGGGTTAAATGGATGATGGGTATTACGTAGGACAGTTATTGTTTTGAGCACTGTGTATTAGATATAAGTGATGAATTACTGCATTTTATTCCTGAAACCAATATACTATATGTTATATAACTAGAATTTAAATTTTAAAAATTGATAAAAAGTAAATAAAGGGTGACTTAAAATGAAAAAATAGAAGTTTTACCCACATATAATAATCTTCTATGACTTGGATATTTTATTCAACATAATTTTTACAAGATCCATCCATATTATTATGTGAAGCTGTATTACACTCTTCCTTATTGTGTTACTACAACAATTTCTTAATCCATTCTCCTCTCAAATAACAACTGGCTTGGGGTGCCTTGGTGGCTCAGTGGGTTAAAGCCTCTGCCTTCGGCTCAGGTCATGATCTCAGGGTCCTGGGATTGAGCTTCGCGTCGGGCTCCCTGCTCAGCAGGGAGCCTGCTTCCTCCTCTCTCTCTCTCTGCCTGCCTCTCTGCCTACTTGTAATCTCTCTCTCTCTGTCAAATAAAAAAAAATAACACCTGGCTTATTTCAGGTTTCTGCTGTTACAAACAATGTTACATAAATATTTTTGTTTGTGTATGCTAGTATACTTGTGCAAGAGTTTATCTAAAACATGCCTAGATGGTATAGGTGGGCTGTTGGATATGTATTTGTTCAATTTTGAATCTAAAAGATTTTTCCAACAGAAGCATATTGATTTACACTCCCATCAGCTTTATATAAAAGTTCTTATTCCTCCATTTTGGACTGCAAAGCTTGATTGTACCAAACTTGTTGGTGTAAAATAATATCTCATTGTAATTAATAACATCATGCTATGGTATATACATAATGTTATATTAAGTTGACATGCTCTAATGAGTTATAGCATCTTTTCTATAGGTTTACTGGCCTTCATATCTCCTCTGAAATGTTAACCATCTATTTTTAAATATTTTACCTTAAAAAAATAAAATAAAATAAAATAAAATAATAAGGATCCATTGGCCTTACCAGACTGCCAAAGAGCCCATCAAACAAACAGGGGTTAAGAACCACTGATCTAAAGGGTAACAAATAGTATTACATGAAATGGCTTTTTCTCCACTCAATAATGAGAACTATTCTTTTTCTTCTGAGATTTCAGCAAAATTGAAGCATGATAAGAATTTATTATTTTCTTATTTCCAGAACTTTTTCTTCCCTAGGCTCTAACATCGTTAACCCCCTACAACTTGTCAATCTCTCTTCTACTGGCCTACATGATATTGTAACACTCTGATTCTCATATTTCTCTAGTTTTTCCTCCTCAGTCTCTTACATAGACTTCTCATGCATCATCCCATTCTTCAGTTTGGGAACCTCAGAGTGATCTTTGACTTTTTCATCCTCTGTAAAACCAATGCCAAATCAGTTTTCTGGACAGCCCTACACCATAGAGATCCACTACAAACGTTCTTCTCTTATATAGCCCTGGCATGCTTTCTAGACTTCTGTCCCCTTACTTTCATATATGCTCAATGCTTCTGCCAAACTTCTCCACTTAACCTTTTCATTGGTCATTTTTATTTCTTTTCATTGGTCACTTTTTATTTCACACCTTTCTTTCCCTTAGGAAAGTCTTAGTTTTTCCCCTTCTTCTGTTGAAATTCCATTTGCCCTTTAGGACTTAAATCAACCATCTGTAAATCCTACCTGACAGAATTCAGACAAAAATCTTCTCTCAATTTGTGACCTTTATTAGTACAACTTTAGGGCAGTTATCTCATACTGCTTGAATTGTAATTATGCTTGAACAAGGTTTATCTCTCCTACTAGGACATATTCTCAATGAGGATAGAGAATTACAATATTCACCACAGTGCCTTGCATATAGTAGGTATTCACTAAATACTTTTGTAAAGAACAAATAAATGAGTGAGAAAAATGAAAGTAGATCTATAGTTTTGGGTTCCTGGAATCACGCTACCAAAATCAAACTGCATTTAGAAATACAAAGTGTGTGCATCTATCACAAGTATAATAGAGATATTTTAAATTTGGCCATTAGACCAGTGTGTTTTGTTAATAAACACTAACATATCTATTTGAATGATTAGATTTTTCTTAATGAATCCACTTTCTCCCCCAAATCCATTAGTTATTTCACTGTCATTTTTCAAAACCAAAGAGCAGTTCTAAAGAATTTCGCTGCATTTAAGGGTCTAGGGTTTTCTCTTTGTTTATCTCTTGTTTTGTTTCTTAAATTTTGCATTTGAGTGAAATCATATTGTATTTTTTTCCTCCGACTTCACTTATCATAATACCCTCTGTGTTCATCCATGTTGTTGCAAATGGCAAGATCTCATTCTTTTTTATGACCACAAACAAACAAACAGGTGGCTGCCAGAGGGGAGGTAGGTGAAGGGATGTGTGATATAGACAAAGGGGATGAAGAGGTACAAATTTCCAGTTATAGAATAAATAGGTCATGGAGATGAAAAGTACAGCATAGGGAATATAGTCAATAAGACTGTAATAATGTTTGGTGACAGATGGTCACTGCATTTATCATGGTGAGTGCTGAGTAATGTATAGAATTTTTGAATCATTATGTTGCACACCTGAAATTAATATAATCTCTGTGTTATTTATGCTTCAATTAAACAAAAATAAATTAAAAATTAAAAATTAATTTAAATAGAAGTATTTCAAAACCATCCTTTAATATGGTGAGAATTTGGAATCTCAAAGTTGTAGTGTTCTAAATAGTAATCACAGAAAACATAAAGATAACACCTCACTAAAATAATTACAAACTTTTTTTGTAGTGACGTGTGGGAATGGTGATATGAGTACTTCGCAATACATCCCGCTGAAAAAAATTGTGAGTTCTGAATATAATTATTGATGTCTACCTACATAGCTCAGTCCAGAGCTGTGAATTTTAAACATCTAAACAAATGAGTAAGGCTAAATCAAGTCTTCAAATACGATTTTACAAAATTGTGTCCTCCAGCATCTATAAATGCTTTTTTCTATATTCCCTGCTATATTTTTATTGTGCTATGTTAGTCGCCATAAAAGACAAAATTAGTTTTTGATGCAGTGTTCCAATATTCATTATTTATGTCCGACACCCAGTGCTTCATGCAATACGTCCCCTCCTTAATATGCACCACCAAGCTCACCCATTCCCCCATCCCCCTCCCCTCTAAAACCCTCAGTTTGTTTCTCAGAGTCCACAGACTTTCATGGTTCGTTACCCCCTCCGATTTCCCCCAATTCATTTTTCTTTTCCTTCTCCCAATGTCCTCTGTGTTACTCCTTATGTTCCACAAGTAAGTGAAACCATATGATAATTGATTTTTCTCTGCTTGAGTTATTTCACTCAGCATAATCTCCTCCAGTTTCATCCATGTTGATGAAAAAGTTGGGTATTTATCCTTTCTGATGGCTGTGTAATATTCCATTGTATATATGGACCACATCTTCTTTATCCATTAATCTATTGAAGGACACCTCTGTTCTTTCCACAGTTTGGCTGTTGCGGACATTGCTGCTTTGTACATTGGGGTGCATAAAGCCCTTCTTTTCACTACATCTGTATCTTTGTGGTAAATGCCCAGTAGTGTAATTGTCCAGTCATAAGGTAGCTCTATTTTTAATTTTTTGAGGAATCTCCACACTGTTTTCCAAAGTGGCTGCACCCACTTGCATTCCCACCAACAGTGAAAGAGGGTTCCCCTTTCTCCACATCCTCTCCAACATTTGTTGTTTCCTGCCTTCTTAATTTTAGCCATTCTAACTGGTGTAAATTGGTATCTCAGTGTGGTTTTGGTTTGAATTTCTCTGATGGCTAATGATGATGGACATTTTTAGGGCTCTGCTATACTACAGACTGTTGGAAGTTTTGCAACTACTGGGTTTCTGGATACATGTTTTGGTGTGAGTTACTATGCTTATGACTGGATGTAAAGGTTCTACATTTCTCTGAGATTAGTGTGGAAAAAATATCCTGCTGTATCAACATATTTTACAATGTTTGACTTGGACGTTTTAAGGTTTTCAGCTATATTGTAATTGCGTATTATCAGAATAAAAATTGAGAGAAACAGGGAGTTTCCCCTAAACATAGCTGGAATTATGTAGCAGCACAAATAACACTGAAATAAACCTTTTGTAAGAAATATCATTCTCTTAGAACCCCCCCAACTGATTAAGGTTGGTTTCAGCTGAGGCGAAGTTGGCTCTGCCGTGACATTGTTATTATTTCTGATAATTATTTTTATTGTGCCATGCAATACCTACATGGTATTTTATAGCTTCATACATAAAAACCAAGTTTCTTTCTTCCAGATCTTAAAGGACTAATTGGGGAAAATATTAGGTGTGTGGACTTTTAAAGATTAAGATTTCATGGCAATTTTATACAAATTGCCTTCTTGAACTCCATATATATTTACTGTACGCTCTTAAATAAAATATGTGACAAAACCTTCTAACATAAATCTAATAGCTGCTCCTGACATACGTCTTACTTGAGGAAACCAGTCTTTCTTCCTCCCTTCCATTCATTCATCTATCCATTTATTTATTCATTCATGCACAATGTTTCATTTGGCTTACCAGAAGGCAACAGGGATTGATTTTGGGTTTCTAGATTGCAAAATTTTCATCAAATAGCAACCAGATTTTGAGCAATACTCACTTATACTAAGGGGAGCTTTAGTTGTTTTTAAGTGGTGCTTCATATAAGCAGATACTTGAGGGAAATATGAAATATTAGAGTAATTTCTATGAAGCCATCTATGATCCACAAGTCTTTACTGATATTTACATAGACAAATAAATTACTTGAGACCAAAGTATTCTCTTTTACTCAAGGCCAAAACATAAATATTCCAAATAGAGAAGCTGGGTCAATGAACAAACACCTATCATAATCCCTAAACTCTCTACAGAAATATTACCAAAAATATAACAAAACCGCACACATGAAAAAACTTCACAATTGTTCATTCACAAGATTGCCATTTTTGTGGGTCAACACAGCCCTGCATAGTAATGAAGAATAAAGAAAGACCACAGCAATACATTTAATATGTTTGGCTTATTAGAAATGTCAAGATGCTTTTGTTGTGTGTATGTACATATCCATGACATTAGAAACAATCAAATTTAAAAGAATTGTATTCCTTCAAGACTCCTCCCACTTTCTATCCATAAAAAGATAGATAGATAGATATAGAGAGACAGAGATATAGAGGCATATAATTTGTTAGTAAGCTCATTCATTATTTCCTGAGTTTTCCCTGCATATTACTCTTTAGGTATATAAATCATAAAATTAAATGCAAATTACAAGTTTTAGAAGTCATTGCTTTAATTTACATGATGAAGATACAAATTCTCTGGAAACATTTACATTTTTAGTTTCCTTTTTATTGCAAGTTTTTAATTTAAATTCTATNATCTTTAAAAAAAAATTAAATGCAAATTACAAGTTTTAGAAGTCATTGCTTTAATTTACATGATGAAGATACAAATTCTCTGGAAACATTTACATTTTTAGTTTCCTTTTTATTGCAAGTTTTTAATTTAAATTCTATTTAATTAATGTACAGTGTAATATTGATTTCATGAGCAGAGTTTAGTGAGTCATCACTTATATACACACCCAGTGCTCATCACAACAAGTGCCCACCTTAATAACCATCACCCATTTGAGAAGGAGTTAATATGGCAGAATAGTGAGGGGACCCTAGGCTTCCTCATCCTTTGAATAGAGCTTAATCAACATCAAAACATTTTTTAAATTTTATTTATTTATTTGACACAGAGAGAGAGATCAGATTACAAGTAGGCAGAGAGACAGGCAGAGAGAGAGGAGGAAGCAGGTTCCCTGCCGAGCAAGGAGCCCGATGGGGGCCTCGATCCCAGGACCCTGAGATCATGACCTGAGCCGAAGGCAGAGGCTTTAACCCAGTGAGCCACCCAGGCGCCCTCAACATCAAAACATTTTGAACAACAGGAAATCTATCTGAAGTTTAAGAGAACAATCTGCACAATTAGTGGGTAAGAACATGGCAGCTGCAAGATTCAGAGACATGAATAGCAGAAGAGAAAAGCTGCAGTGCCATGGAGGGTGTGGGGGCCCTTTCCATGGAGAAAAGACAAGGAGAAAGGGAGAGATGGGGAGAGTAAGCAGTGTGTTGGGTTCATGCAAGAAAAATATTCCCCCAAGATCATTGACTGGGGAATCGAGAGGAACTGACTATGGCAAGTTTGTTTGTTTTCAAACAGTGGAGCTCAAATTCTGAAGTTTTAGTAATCCATGCCATTCACCAGAGTCAAGATGGGTGAGCAGCAGTACTCTTGGGGAAAGAGAAGACAAGGCCAGGAAGTGGACAGTGGACAGCATGATGTGGTTATCCCCTGGCTTACTCTGGGAGGGATCATTCCCCTTCCTGGAGTACATTTGGAGGAGGGTATATTGTCTCTCCAAGGACAAAAGATGCAGAAGGCACCACTGAGTGGCCATTAAACAGAAGGGGACAGAGGCATGAACAGTGGTTAGATAACCTGGTCACAGCTTGTACTCTGCTTCACTATAGGCTCTAGGCACCTGCACAGCTGTGCAACTGCTTTTCTGGGACAGAATGGTTCTGGGCACAGCACTATGAGGCTCTCCTCTGGGGGAGGGAAGCTGGTCTGCTCCTTGCTGGGTCCTTTAAGATTTGGAGCTTTGAATCCTAGCTGTGTGCCAGAGAGAAACCACAGGAGAATTGTGGTGCTGGGTGTGTTGATGGCTCAGGCACAGACAGGTTGAGAGCAGGGATCCGACAGAAGCCTGGGCCACAGGAGGGGAGATTGTTGCTTTTCTGTGAGGGCTTCCTAAACAATGGTGGCATCAAGTTCCCTTCCCAGGGTAAGATGGTGGGCTTAACACATCTTCCCACCATCCACCAGCATAGTAGGACTTCAGTGAACAACACAGTTCCCCTAGTGGAGACTGGAGCCACTTATATCAAACCCTGGCCCCATGCAGGGGCATCTTTACTAGGGCAGGTCTGACTGTGATCCAATTCAGCAAGCCTCTCCCATGGAGGAACAGCATAGCCCCCCCCCGGCCCCATCTACCAAGTCTGCCGATGATATAGAGTGCTCCAAAGTGTCAGCTTCAGTTCAGTTCTGGTGGAAATAGGACCACCACCCTCCTTGCCCTCCCTCCCTCCTTCATTCCTTCCTTCCTTTCTTCCTTCCTCCATCCCTCCCTCCCTTCTTCCCTCCCTCCCTTCCTTCTTCCCTTCCTTCCTTTCTTCCTCCTTTTCTTTCTTTCTTTCTTTCTTTCTTTCTTTCTTTCTTTCTTTCTTTCTTTCTTTCTTTCTTTCTTTCTTTCTTCTTTCTTTCTTTCTTTNGTCTTCTTTTCTTTTTCTTCTCCCTTTCTTTTCTTTTTCTTTGGAGTCGGCTTATAGTATTTTGTTTGTCTGTTTTNTTCTGTCTTCTTTTCTTCTTCTTCTCCCTTTCTTTTCTTTTTCTTTGGAGTCGGCTTATAGTATTTTGTTTGTCTGTTTTGCTTTTTTTGTTCCTTTTCCTTTTCTCCCCCTCTCTCTCTTTTTTTTGGGGGGGGCAGTTTTGTTTTGTTTTAAATCAGGCCTATCTTAACAAACAAATTGAAGCACACCTAGTTAAAGGCCCAAACACTCCACACTGCAAGCAAGGAAGAACTCTGCAGAAGACTGAACTGTTGGAAAAAGCAGCCAAAACACAACAGCAGAGTGCAACATATACCAGAAACACTTCCTAAAGCACCAGTGTATAACCCTTTTTTAATATAGCACTAGTCTCAGGAGTAGAAAATATAACAAACTTTCATAACACACAAAAGACAGAAACTTACTCAAAATGACAAGATGAAGGTATTCTCCCAAAAAGAAAGATCAAGAATAAATCACAGCCAGGTACTTGCTCAAACAGATTTAAGCAATATATCTGAATAAGAATTTACAACAAGTAATAAGAATGCTAGCTGGGTTTGAAAAAAGCATAGACGACACCAGAGAAACCTTTGCTGCAGAGATAAAAGACCTACAAAGCAGTCAGGATGAAATTAAAAATGTTATAACTGAGATGCAAAACTGACTGGTTGTAATAATAATGAGGATGGAAGAAGCAAAGGAGAGAATAGGTCATACAGAAGATAAAATTATGGAAAATGATGAAGCTGAAAAGAAGAGGGAAAGAAAAATATTAGATCATGAATATGGACTTACAGAACTCAGCAATTTCATTAAGTGCAATCATATCCATATCAGAGTGGTCCCAGAAGAAGATCAGTAAAAGGGCAGAATGTTTATCTGAACAAATTATAGCAGAGAACTTCCCTAATCTGGGAAAAGAAGCAGGCATTCAAGTCCAAGAGGCACAGAGAACTCCCCTCAAAATCAACAAAAACAGGTCAGCACCATGATATATCACAGTGAAATTTACAAAATACAAAGATAAAGAGAGAATTGTGAAAGCAACTAGTAACAAAATGTCCTTAACCTGTAAGGGTAGACAAATAAGATTAGCAGCAGACCTGTCCATAGAAACTTGGCAAGCCAGAAGAAACTGATATATTGTATTCAATGTGCTAAATGGGAAACATATGCAGCCAAGAATACCTTATCCAGCAAGCGTGTCATTCAGAATAGGAGACTTAGAGAGTTTGCAAGACAAGCAAAAATCAAGGAGTTCATGAACACCAAAATCTGCTCTGCAGTAAATATTAAAGGGTTTCTTTGAGCAGAAGAGCAAGACCAAAATTAACAAAGACTAGAAGAGAATATAAACAATCGACAGAAACAGCAACATTATAGGCAATACAATGGCACTAAATTCATATCGTTCAGTAATTACTCTGAATGTAAATTGAATGTTCTAACTGAAAGACACAGGGCATCGGAATGGATAAAAAATACCAAAACCCATCCATATGCTCCTTACAGGAGTCTTATTTTAGACTCAAAGACAACTCCAGAAAGAAAGTGAGGGGGTGGAGAGCAATTTATCATGGTAATGACATCAAAAGAAAGCTGGAGTAGCCATACATATATCAGACAAATTAGATTTTAAACCAAAGAGTATAACAAGAGATGAATGAAGAAAGGTACTATACCATAATTAAGGGGTCTATAGTCTATTCAACTATACCATAATTAAGGGGTACTATATCATGATTAAGGGTACTACATCGTAATTAAGGGACTATATCATAATTAAAGATCTAAAAATTATAAATATTTATGTTCCAAACTTGGGAACACCCAAATATATAAACCAATTAAAAACAAAATTAAATAAACTGATTGATAAAAATACAATAATAGTAGAGGGCTTTAACACCCCATTCACAGCAATGGACAGATCATCTAAGCAGAAGATAAACAAGGAAACAAGGACTTTGAATGAAACACTGGACCAGATGACCTTCACAGATACATTCAGAACATTTCTTGTAAGGCAGCAAAATATACATTCTTTTCAAGTGCACATGGAATATTCCCAAGAAAAGGTCACACACTGGGTCACAAATCAGGCCTCAACCAGTACAGAAATATTGAGATCATACTATGCATATTTTCAGATCATAACACAAATAACTTGAAATTAAACAGAAGGAAAAATTTGGAAAGACTACAAATACATGGAGGTTAAAGAATATACTATGGAAGAATGAATGAATTAACCAGGAAATTAAAGAAGAAATTAAAAAAAAACCATCACCCATTTAACCTATCTGCCTTCTAACCCCTCCTACAGCAACCTTTAGTTTCTTCTCTATAGTTAAGAGTCTGTTTTATGGTGTTGTCTCTCTCTTATTCACATGTTCCTTTGTTTCCTTTCTTAAATTCTACGTATGAGTAAAATCATATGATATTTCTCTTTATCTGACTTATTTCACTTAGCATAATACACTCTAGCTCCATCCATGTTGTTGAAAGTGGCAAGATTTCATTCTTTTTGATGGCTGAGTAATATTCCATTGGGTATGTATGCCTCACCTTCTTTTATCCATTCATCAGTGGATGGATATTTGGGCTCTTTTCACAATTTGGCTATTGTTGATAATGCTGCCATTATGTACCCCTTCTAATCAGTATTATTGTATCCTTTAGGTAAATACCTACTAGTGCAATTGCTGGATGGTAGGGTAGTTCTATATTTAACTTTTTGAGGAACTCCATGCTATTTTCCAGAATGGTTGAGCCAGTTTGAGTTCCCACTAACAGTATAGGAGGGTTCCTCTTTCTCTGCATCCTCACCAGCATGGGTTGTTTCCTCTGTTGTTAATTTTAGCCATTCTGACAAGTGTGAGGTGATACCCCATTGTAGTTCTGATTTGTACTTCCATGATAATGAGTGATGTTAAGTTACTTTTCATGTGTCTATTAGACATCCCTATGTCTTCTTTGGAAAAATGTCTATTCATGTCTTCTAACAATTTGTTAATTGGATCATTTGTTTTTGAGGGGTTGAGTTTTATAAGTTCTTTATATATTTTGAATACTACCCCTTTATCAGATACGTCATTTGCATATATCTTCTCCCATTCTGAAGGTTGCCTTTTAGTTTTGTTGACTGTTTCCTTCACTGTGGAAGAAGTTTTTATCTCGATGAAGTCCTAATAGTTAATTTTTGCATTTGTTTCCCTTGCCTCAAGAGATGAGTCTAGTAAGAAGTTGCTATGGCTTATTTCAAGGAGGTTGCTGCCCATGTTCTCCTCTAGGATTTTGATGGTTTCCTGTTTCACATTTTTTTCTCATTCTTTTTGAATTTATTTTTGTGTATGATGTAAGAAAGTGGTCCAGTTTCATTCTTTGGCATGTTGCTGTCCAGTTTTCCCAACATAATTTGTTGAAGAGACTTTTTTTTCCATTGGATATTCTTTCCAACTTTGTCAGAGATTACTTGACTATATAGTTGTGGGTACATTTCTGAGTTTCTTATTCTGTTACATTGATCTATGTGTCCATTTTTGTGCCAGTTCCATACTGTCTTCAACAGAACAGTTTTGTAATATAACTTGAAATTCGGAATTGTGATGACTCCAGCTTTTCCTTTTTTCTTTCCTGGTAAGATTTTTATTTATTTATTTATTTATTTTTATGTTCAGTTAGCCAAAATGTATCACATCTTAGTTTTTGATGTAGCATTCAATAATTCATTAGTTGCTTATAACACCCAGTGCTCATCACAACATGTGCCCTCCTTAATACCTATCACTCAATTACCCCACCCTCTCACCCCCCTCCTTTCTGTATCCCTCAGTTTCTTTCCTGGAGTCCAGAGTCTCGTGGTTTGTCTCGCTCTCTGACTTCTTCCCATTCAGTTTTCTCTCCCTTCCCCTGTGGTCCTCCATTCCACTTTTCTCTCCCTTCCCTTATGGTCCGCTATTACTTACATTCCACATATGAGTGAAAACATATGATAATTGTTTTTCTCTGCTTGAGTTATTTCACTTAGCATAATCCCCTCCAGTTCCATCCATGTCGATGTAAATGGTAGGTATTAATCCTTTCTGATGGTTGAGTAATAGTCCATTGTATATATGAACATCTTCTTGCTTTTCTTTTTCAAGATTGCTTTGGCCACTCAGATTTTTTTGTGGTTTCATACAAGTTTTAGAACGGTTGTTCTAGCTTTGTGAAAGATGCTAGTGGTATTTTGATAGGAATTGCATTAAATGTGTAGAGCCTTTGGGTAGTATAGTCATTTTTTTAAAAGATTTTACTTATTATCTTGACAGAGAGAGACACAGTGAGAGAGGGAACACCAGCAGGGGGGAGTGGGAGAGGGAGAAGTGGGCACTCCCTGAGAGCAGGGAGTCCGATGTGGGGCTCAATGTGGGGCTTGATTCTAGGAACCTGGGATCATGACCTGAGTCAAAGGCAGACACTTAACGACTGAGCCACCCAGGTGCCGGTAGTATAGTCATTTTAAGAGTGTTTGTCCTTCCAATTTATGAGCATGAGATATTTTGTTTTTTCCATTTCTTTGTGTCTTCTTCAATTTCTTTCATAAGTGTTTTACAGCTTTCAGAGTACAGATCTTTTACCTTTTGGATAGCTTTATTCCTAGGTATCTTAATATTTTTGGTGCAATTGTAAATGGGATCAATTTCTTGATTTCTTTTTCTGCTGTTTCATTATTGGTGTATAGAAATGCACCAGATTTCTGTATATTGATTTTGTAGTCTGTGAATTTACTGAATTCGTGAATCAGTTCTAGCAAATTTTGGTGGCGCCTTTTGGGTTTTCTATAAAGAGGATCATGTTGTCTCCAAATTATGAAAGTTTGACTTCTTCCTTGTGGATTTCATTGGATTTTATTAGGGATTCCTTTTATTTCTTTGTGTTGTCTTATTCCTGAGGTTAGGATATCCAGTACTATATTCAATAATGGTGGTTAGAGTGGACATCCTTGTCTTTTTCTAACAGTAAAGGAAAAGCTCTGAGTTTTTGCCCATTAAGGTTGATATCTGCTGTGGGTCTTTCATATAGGACCTTTATGATGTTGAGATATAGTCTCTTTATCCCTACTTTGTTGAGTGTTTTTATCAAGAATGGATGTTGTACATTGTCAAAACTTTATCTGCATCTACTGAGAGAATCACATGATTTTGACCCTTTCTTTCACAAATGTGACATATCACATTGATTGATTTGCAAATATTGAACCACACTTGCAGCCCAGGAATAAATCCTACTAGATCATGGTGAATGATTCTTTCAATATACTGTTGGATTTTAGTTGCGAGTCTTTTATGGACAATTTTTGCATTCATGTTCATCAGAGTATCGACCTCCAGTTCTCTTTTTTATTGGGGTCTTTGATTTTGGAATCAAGGTAATGCTGACATCCTAGAAGGAGTTTGGAAGTTTTCCTTCCAATTCTATTTTTTGGGACAGTTTGAGAATGGGTATTAACTCCTATAAATGTCTTGTAGAATTCCCCTGGGAAGCCATCTGGCACTGGACTTTTGTTTGTTGGGAAATTTTTTATTAATGAATCAATTTCTTTGCTGGCTGTGGGTCTCTTCAAATTTACTATTTTTTTCCTGTTTCAGTTTTGGTATTTTACATGTTTGTAGGGATTTGTCTTTTTCTTCCAGGCTGCCTTATTTGTTGGCATGTACTTTTTCATAATATTCGACTATAACTATTTGTATTTCTGTGGTGTTGGTTGTGGTCTCTCTTCTCTCATTTGTTATTTTAATTATTTGGGTCCTGGTTCAGGGTTTATCGATTTTATTAATTTTTTTGAAGAACCATCTCCTGGTTTCCGTGATCTGTTCTATTGGTGGTTTTTTGTTTATCTGTTTCTATATCATTTATTTCTGTTCTAGTCTTTATTATTTCTCTTCTTTGGCTGCTTTTGGCTTTATTTGCTCTGTTCTTTTTCAAGCTCCTTTAGTTGTAAGATTAGATGGCATATTTGAAAACTTCTTGATTCTCGATGTAGGCCTGCATTGCCATATACTTCCATCTTAGGATCACTTTTGGTGCATCCCAAAGGTATTGCACCTTTGTGTTTTCATTTTTCTCTGTGTCCATGTATTTTTTTAATTCTTCTTTAATTTCCTGGTTGTCCCATTCATTGTTTTTAGCATGTTCTTTAACCTGCACATATCTGGGATCCTTCCAAAATTTTCCCTGTTGTTAACTTCAAGTTTCATAGCATTGAGGTCAGAAAGTATGCATGGTATGAGCTCAATCTTTTTTACTTCTTCAGGCCTGGTTTGTTGCCTAGTATGTAATCTATTCTGGAGAATGTCCCATGTGCACTTGAAAAGAATATGTATTCTGCTACTTTAAGATGAAATGTTCTAAATATATCTGTTAAGTCTAGCTGGTCTAGTGTGTTATTGAAAGCCATTGTTTCCTTGTTGATCTTCTGCCTAGGTGATCTGCCCATTCACATAAGTGGGAAGTTAAGGTCCCCTACTGTTACTGTGTTATTATCAACACGTTCTTTCATGTTTGTAATAATTTTTTTTATATTTGTGTGTTACCAAGTTAGGGGGATAAATATTTACATTGTTAGTTTTTTTTATTGTCCCCTTTTTATGATATAGTGCCCTTCTTCATCTCTTGTTACACTCTTTGGTTTAAAATCTAGTTTGTCTGTAAAATATGATAAAAACAGAGAGGGGGGCAAACCATAAGAGACTATTAACTATACGAACCAAATTGAAGGTTGCTGGAGAAGCAGTGCATGGGAGATGGGGTAATTGTGTGATGGGCATTAAGGAGGGCACTTGAGAAAATAAGCACTGGGTGTTATGCAACTGATAAATCACTATATTCTAACCCTGAAACTAATAATGTACTGTATATTAACTAAATTGAATTTAAATAGAAAATAAAATCAAATCTAGTTTTTCTGATATAAGTATGAATACTCTGGCTTTCTTTTCATGTCCATTAGCATGATAAATATTTCTCCATTCCCTTGCTTTCAATCTGTAGGTGTCTTTAGGTCTAATTGTATCTCTTGTAGGCAGTATATAGATGAGTCCTTTTTTAAAACCCGTTCTGATACCCTATTTCTTTCAATTGGATCATTTAGTCCATTTACATTCAGAATGATTATTGATAGATATGAATTTACTGCCACTGTATTGCCTGTTATGGCATAGTTTCTGGAGATTTTCCCTTTTCCTTTCTTGTCTTTTTCACTTTTTGTCTTTCTGCCCACTCAAAGAATCCCCTTTATTATTTCTTTCAGGGTTGGTCAGCGTTCACAAACTCCTTTAGTTTCTGTTTGGGAAACTATGTGTCCTTCTATTTTGAATGACAGCCTTGCTGGATAGAGTATTCTTGGCTGCAGAATTTTCCCATTCATCACAGTGAACATATTATGTCACCCCTTTCTTCCTTGCCAAGTTTCTCTCTAGGGATCCTCTGCTAAACTTTCTTGTCTTCCCTTGAAAGTTAGGGCCTTCTTTTGTCTTGTTACTTTTAAGATTTTTTCATCTTTATATTTGCCAATTAAATATAATATTTCTTGGTGTTAGCCCACTTTTGTTGATCTTTTAAAAGGTTTTATTTAATTTGTCAGAGAGAGAGAGAGTGTGAGAGTACAAGCAGGGGGGAGCAGCAGGCAGATGGAGAAACAGGCTCTCCACTGAGCAATGAGCCCAAAGCAGAACTGGATCCCAGGACTCTGGGAGCATGACCTGAGCCAAAGGCTGACACTTAACTGACTGAATCACCTAGGCGTCCCTGCTTTTGTTAATTTTGATGGGAGTTCTCTGTACCTCCTTGATGTGGATTTCTGTTTCCTTTCCCAAATTAGAGAAGTTTTCAGATACAGTTTCCTGAAATAAGCTTTTTACCTCCTTTTTTTTCTTCTCTTCTTCTTCTGGGACTCTTAAAATACAAATGTTATTACATTTTATCTCTGTGTTCCCTAAATCCACTTTGTGATTCAATAATTTTCTTTCTCTCTTCTTTTCAGCTTCATTATTTTCCATAATTTTATCTTGCATATCACTTATTCATTCCTCTGCTTCTTTTATCCTTATCTTCATTACCTCCAATTGGTATTGCATCTTGGTATAGCATTTTTCATTTTGCCATAATTGTTTTTTTAGCTCTTTTGTCTCTGCCTTAAGGACACTCTAAACCCAGCTGGTACCCGTACAATTGTTGCTTTTAATTCTATATCAAGCATATTACTTATATCTTTGGCTCTGACCTTTTCTTGTTCTTTCTTTTGGAGTTTATCCCCCAATCTTGGCATTCTGTCTAGGTCTCTGTCTTCTTTTTGTTAGGAACGTTTATTATGCTTCCTGCTCCTGAAACTAATGGCTTTTTAAAGAAGAGGTCCTAAGCCTGATGTTTCAGACAGTGTTTGTGGTGTGTACCATGGGCATTCTGCTGCTTTGTTTTGGATGCTCTTTCCCTCAGGTCAGTCCTCTGCAGAGTTTCTCACTGCCTGAAGTTGGGAATGTTTGGACCTTGGTCAGAGTGTTGTTAGTTTTAATTAAGTGTGCTCTGGTCTACTTGTTAAAGAGTCTTGATACTATTTCTAGTAGAGCTGAAGCTTTGCAAAACTCTGTTGTCACTAGATGTAGTGGAGGAAGTGGGGTGGGCTGGTCTGTGGTGGTCTTCTGGGAGAGGGGCTTGAGATCTTTGTTCTCAGGAAAGCTTGCCCTAGAAAAACAGTACTTGCAGAATGCAGGGGAGTAGGCCTTGATGTAATATCTTGGGCCACCACTTTTTGTGTTGTGCTGTTTATAGAAGTTCATTTTTGCTGAGGATCAGAGGAGTGAAATGGTGCTAGCCCTATCCCTTTTCCCAGAGAGGGGGCTTTGTACCCACTCCTGCCTGAAAAGTCCTCTCAGAAGAGCAATCAATCTCCCCTTAAATATCCCAGTCTTTCCTCAGATCCCTGCCTTCACCCTGCCTGTGTCCAGGTTATCTGTTTGCCAGCAGCACATTGCACCTGTTTTATTTCCCACGCAGGCCACCTAAGTTTTCAAAGTCCAAACTTTAGGGACCTAGCATGATGATGATCCACACTGGTCCTCTGGGTAGGGTCTCACTGAACTGGGACTAAATCAGGTTTGTTCCAGAAGGGCAGTAACACCAAAGCACAATGGAGTGGATTTTGGAGTGAAGTACAGCAAAGGGCCAGTGTCTGGGTTAGCCATTCTCAGCAGGTATCTCTGCACCTTTGTTGAAGTGCAGGGGATATTAATGGTATCTGCTGGCTCTTTTGTCCCCAGAGAGGCAATACCACCTCTCTCAGATGCACTCCAAGAAGGGGGAACCATATCTCCCAGTGCATTCTAGCGGATCTTTATATCATGCCATCCTCTACCGGGTTATCTGGCCTCCTTCTGCACAAGAGCACTGAAACACCCACCAGGTTCCACACTGGTTAGGCTGTGAACCTCTGAAACTCCAGTCTTTGAGCCCCGCTTGTTGCAAAAGCTCATGAAAATCAGCTCCTCCCATATTACCAGTCAATATCTTTGGTTAAGTGTTTTATTTGTGTGATCCCCTGTGCATTTCTCTATCTATCTATCTATCTATCTATCTATCTATCTATCTATCTATCTATCATCTATCTATCTATCTATCATCTCTCTCTCTCTCTCTCTCTCTCTCTCTCTCTCCCCTGTCCGTGAATAGGTATCCCTCCTCCATGCAGCACCTACAATCCTTTTCTCTCCCAAATCTCATCTCTGCATCTCCTACTTTCTACCATGTGGCATCGTCTCTCCCTCTAGTTGTGCATTTTGTTCTGTCATTCCTCTGATTGATTTCTTGGGTATTCAGGGTAATTTGATATTTATCTAACTGTGTTCCACGAATGAGGCAAATCTAGGGTCTTCCTATGACTCTGCCATCTTATCCTCTTTGCAGGATTTACATTTTTTAAAGCAATTTAATGACTCTAATTAATGTTAAAAGAGAATAATATATTAGTATAGATTACCAATATTGTATATTAAAAGCTTGTTTATTTACTGTTATTATGCTATTTTATTTCTATTACATTTTGCACATTATAAATTAAGATTTTGAATCTGTTTCATTGGGTTCAGGGGTTAAAATACAAATTTTAGGTCAAAATAAATTAGGTAAAAATTTTTGGTTTATAATGTCCTGACAAAATTCCACTCTTATTTAACAATGTCAAAAGTAGAAGATCATGAATTCCATAAAATATTATAATTGATTTTGCACATTACTTTTGGACTATATGATAAGGTAAAGTTTGAATTTCTGTAAATCCTGGGACATTTCATAAGAAGTCACACCCATAGTTTCCTTCTTATATTAAAGTGAAATTTAAATTATTACTTGTAAAAGAAGTTTTTTATTCATAATGAAGATTCTTTACAAAGACTTAATTCTCAGTATGCATTCCTATCACAAGATATTTGGAATAAGCATCTAAATTTTAGTGCTTGCATGTCAGTAAAATTAAGTTTTCATGAATGTCAGACACACCCAACTAAACCAGTTTTAAATTTTTACACACTCATTACACATGCATGGCTCATACTAACAAGTCACATCATGCTGTAGTACCTTTATGAGTTATTAAATTTTTTTAGAGAGAGAGAGCAGGGGCGGGACAGAGGGAGATGGAAAAATAGAATCTTAAGCAGGCTGGGCATGGAGCCCAATACAGGGCTCAATCTCATAATCCTGAGATCATGATCTGATTTGAAATCAACAGTTATATGTTTAACCAACAACCACCCAGGTGCTCCATGAGTTATTAAAAATTGTTGAAAAAGATTTCTAGAAGTCCACTTTGTCAACACTGATAATAATTAGAAATGCAACTGATTCATTCAGAAATAGGATCACTTAAAATTACATTTCCTTTATATCATTACTTAAAATACTTTAAGTATCCTGGCCTGTAAGAAATAAAATAATTTTTACCTCCCATAGTGCCACATGGTTTTACCATTAAGTGAAATAATTGATTTCAACAGTAGATTTAGATGTCAAACTTAGCCTCTC
Source organism: Ailurus styani (assembly GCA_002007465.1). NCBI lineage: Eukaryota > Metazoa > Chordata > Mammalia > Carnivora > Ailuridae > Ailurus > Ailurus styani. The sequence continues at coordinate 121,116 of LNAC01001193.1, read as the reverse complement.
AAAAAAATTTATTTTTCATTATATAGTTAAACAAGGAAACCAGTTTTGAAGTCCAAATCCTCTAAACTACTAAATTTGGATTAATTCTACAAGGCATGGTGAGTATAGGACAACTAAAAAGATTCAGTCAAGATAATCTGAAAAATTGTTAAGACTTCACAAGTTTTTGTTCACCAAGTTGTTTTGCAAATAAGAATGGACTGGACTGGAGCACATTGCTGAGATGATTGGAGCACATGAGCTTTTGCACTGATTTTTACTGAGAAAAAATACAGAACAAGATAATGAGATTATGGGATAATGCTTCACATAGGTTTGGGCACATTTTATCTCTTCATTCACCTCTTCATTCATTTATGAATTTATACAACCAATATATTATGTGTTCTGTCTCTGTGAGATTCCCTATTTTAGGTTATTTTAATTGAATAATTGGCATACAATATTGTATTACTTTCAGGCATACAACATAGTGATTTGATATTATATATATTACAAAATGGATGCCGCAATGTCTAGTTAACATCTGTCACATATAAACTTGTTATAATATTATTGACTATATTCCCTATGCTGTATATTGTATCCCTGTGTCTTATTTATTTCAGAACTGGAGATTGTAACGTTTAATCCCTTTCACCTATTTTGTCCATCTTTCCACCTCCCACCCCTGTGGCAACCATCAACTTGTCCTTGTGTGTGTGAGTCTGTTTCTTCTTTGTTTTGTTCATTTTTTTTTTTAGATTCCACATATAAGTGAAATCATGTGGTATTTGCCTTTTTGTGTCTGACTTATTTTACTTAGCATAATACTCTCTAGGTCCACCTATGTTGAAAATGGCAAGATTTCAGCATGCCACATTGTTATCCATTCATATATCAATGGGTATTTAGATTGATTCCTTAGCTACTGTAAATAATGCTATGTTGAACATAGGCGTGCATGTGCCTCTTGAATTCATGTTTTCATTTTCTTTGTATAAATACCAGGAAATAAAATTGCTGTATTGTAGGATAGTTTTATTTTTAACTTTTTGAGGAACCTCCATACTATTTTCCATAGTGGCTGCAACAGTTTATATTCACACCAACATTGCACTAGTGTTCCGTTTTCTCCACATTCTTACCAACATGTCTTTTGACTTATCCATATTCTTGATATTTCTTGGTGAGAGTGGGCATCCATGTCTTACTTCTGACCTTAAAGGAAAAACTTTCAACTTTTCACTATTGGATATAATGTTAGTTTTGAACTTGTCACGTATGACTTTTATTATATTAAAGTATGTTCTTTTTATTCTCATTTTGTTGAGAGTCTTTGTCATAAATGTATGTTGAATTTTGTGAAATGCTTTTTCTGCATCTATTGAGATGATCATATGATTTTTTATTCTTTGTTTTGGTATTGTGGTGTATCACATTAATTAATTTGTGGTTATTGAGTCATCCTTACATCCTATTTGATCATATATATTACCCTTAAAACCCATTGTTGAATTTGGTTTCTTAATATTTTGTTGAAGATTTTTGTACCTGTGTTCATCAGGGATATTGGCTAATGCTTTTCTTTTTTTAATAGTTTTTTTGTCTGGATTAGATAGCAGGGTAATGCTGGTCTCATAGAATGAGCTTAGAATCAATCCTTCCTCTTCAATTTTCTGGAATGGTTTGAGATGAATTGGTATGAACTTTTCTTTAAATATTTGGTAGGATTCATCTGTGATGCTCTCTGGTCCTTGACTTTTATTTGCTGGAAGTCGATTTAATTCCATTACTAGTAATCAGTCTGTTCTGATCTTCAATTTCTTGATTCAGTTTTGGAAGATTATGTGTTCCTAGGAATTTATCCATTTCTTCTAGGTTGTCCAATTTGTTGGCATAAAGTTGTTCATAGTATTTTTTATGAACCTTTTTATTTCAGTGATGTGAGAAATGTACCATCTCCTCTTTGATTTCTGATTTTATTTATTTGAGCCCTCTCTTTTTTCTTCTTGATTACTCTTGTTAAAGATTTATCAGTTATGTTTATCTTTTTGAAGAACCATCTCTTAATTTCTTTAATATTTTCTACTATTATTTACTCTCTGTTTGATTTATTTCCACTCTGATCTTTACTATTTCCTTTTTTTCTACTGAATTTTGTGCTTTGGTTGTTCTTTTTTTCCAGTTCTTTTATGTGTAAGGTTAGAATATTTATTGTATTATGTCCATTTTTTCCCTTTATGTCTGTTAATTTTGCTTTATATATTTAAGTGCTCCAATACTGGGTACATTAGTATTTACAAGTGTTATGTCCTCTCATTGGATTAATCTCTATATTATTTTGCAATGCCCTTTTATCTCTTGTCACAGACTGTTTTGGAGTCTATTTTATATAAAGAAGTCCGTAACTTACAGGGGAAATCCCATAAGGCCAGCTGCAGATCTCTCAACAAAACTTGGCAAGCCAGAAGAGAGTGGCATGATATAGTCAATGTGAAGAATGGGAAAAAATCTGCAGCCAAGAATACTCCGTCTAATAAGGCTATCCTTCACAATAGAAGGAAAGAAAAAGAGTTTCCAAGAGAAACAGAATCTAAAGGAGTTTGTGAACACTAAACCATCCCCAAAAGAAATATTAAATTGGACCCTTTGAGTAGGAAGAAAAGACCAAAAGTGACAAAGACTAGAAAGGAACAGAGAAAATCTCCAGAAACAATGACAAAACAAGCAATAAAATGGCACAAAATACGTATCTATCACTAATTGCTTTGAATGTAAATGGACTAAATTCTCTAGTCAAAAGACATAGGATGTCAGAATAGGTAAAAACACAAGACCCATCTATATACTGTCTACAAGAGACTCATTTTAGACCTAAAGACACCTGGCCATTGAAAGTGATAGGACACAGAATCATTTATCATGTAAATAGATGTTAAAAGAAAGCCAGAGTAGCCCATACTTACATCAGACTTACATTTTAAACCGAAGACTGTAACAAGAGGTGAAGAAGGGCACTGTATCATAAAAACGTGTCTATCCAACAAGGAGATCTAACAAATATAAATAAGAAAACAAGGGCTTTGAATGACACACTGGGCCAGATGTACTTAACAGATATATTCAGAACATTTCATCCTAAGCGGCATGATACACATTTTTTTTAAAGTGCACATAGGACATTCTCTAGAATAGATCACATACTAGGCAAAAAACTAGGCCTAAACAAGTACAAAAAGTTTGAGATCATACCATGCATGTTTTGTAATGGCAACACTGTGAAACTTGAGGCCAACCACAAGAAAAAATTTGGAAAGACCACAAATACATGGAGGCTAAACATGCTACTAAACAATGAATGAGTGAACGAGGAAATAAAAGACAAAATAAAAAAAATACATGGAAACAAATGAGGATGAAAACAAGATGGTGTGGAACCTTGGGAATGTAGCAAAAACTGTCCTAAAAAGGAACTATATAGCAATACAGGCCTACCTCAAGAAACAAGAAAAATCTCAAATAAAGAGTATAATCTTATACATAAGGGAGGTACAAAAAAATAAACGCAAGAAGTCTAAAGCCAGCGGAAGGAAGGAAATAATAAAGATTAGAGAAGAAACAAATGATATAGAAACAACAACAAAAATACAACAGATAAATGAGATCATGAATTTGTTCTTAAAAATATTAATAACATTGACAACCCCTAACAAGACTTATTAAAAAAGACAAAGGAACCAAAAAATTAAAATCACAAATGAGAGAGGAGACGTCACAACCAACACCACAGAAATAAAAAAAAATTATAAGGGACTATTATAACATACCAATAATCAACAAAGAAATTGAATCAGCAATCAAAAACTCCCAACAAACAAAAGTCCAGGGCCATATGGCTTCCTAGGCAAATTCTACCAAACATTTAAAGAGTACTTAATACTTTTTTTTTTCAAAATAGTCTAAACAACAGAAAAGGAAAGAATACCTCCAAGTTTATCCTATGAGGCCAGCATTACCCTGATACCAAAACCAAAGAATCCACTGCAAAAGAGTATTACAGGCCAATAACCCTGATGAACATGGATGCAAAAATTCTCAACAAAATACTAGCAAAAATAATCCAATAGTATATTAAAAGATCATTCACCACTATCAAGTGGGATTTGTTCTGAAGCTGCAAGGGTGGTTCACTATTTGCAAATCAATCAATATGATACACCACCCTATGATCGTCTGAAAAGATGCATAAAAAAGCATTTGACAAAGTACAACATCTATTCTTGATAAAAATGCTCAGCAAAATAAGGATAGAGGGAACACACCTCAACATAATAAAGGCCAAATATGAAAATCCCACAACTAATTTCATCTTCAATGGGGAAAAAGTGAGAGATTATTTCGTAATGTCAGGAAAAAACACAGGGATATCCCCTTTCACCATCGTTATTTAACAAAGTACTGGAAGTCTTAGCCTCAACAATCAGATGACAAAAAGAGATAAAAGGCATCCACATAGGCAAGGAAGAAGTCAAACTTTCACTATTTGTGGAAGACATGGTACTGTATGTAGAGAACCCAAAACTTCACCAGAAAATTGCTAGAACTGATACTCAAATTAAATTCAGTGAAGTTGCAGGCTACACAATCAATGTACAGAAATCTGTTGCATTTCTATACACCAACAAGGAATCAGCAGAAAGAGATATCAAGGAATCAATCTCATTTACAATTGCACCAAAAACTGTAAGACACCTAGGAATAAACCTAACCAAAGAGGCAAAATACCTGTACTCTGAAAACTATAGATTACTGATGGAAGAAATTGAAGATGACACAAAGAAATGGAGAAAACACTCAACACTCCTGGAGTGTAATAACAAATATTGTTTAAATGTGTATATTACCCAAAGTAATATACACATTTAATGCAATCCCTATTGAAATACTGCCAGCATTTTGCATAGAATTAGAACAAACAGTCCTAAAATTTGTATGGAACCACAAGAGACCCCAGATAACTAAAGCAATCTTGAAAAAGAAAAGCAAAGCTGGAGGCATCACAATTCCCCACTTCAAGCTATATTACAAACTGTAGTCATCAAGGCAGTATGGTACTGGAACAAAAACAGGCACATAGATCAATGAAACAGAATAGAGAACTCAGAAATGAACCCAAAGCTATATGGTCAATTAATGTTCAAAAAAGCAGGAAAGAATATCCAATAGAAAAAAACACAGTCTCTTCAACAAATGATGTTGGGGAAACAGGACAGACGCACGTCAAAGAATGAAACTGGATCACTTTCTCGTACCATAGACAAAAATAAATTCAGATTGGATGAAAGCCCAATGTGACACAAGAAAGCAAAAAATTCCTATAAGAAAACACAGGCAGTAACCCCTTTGACACTGGCCACAGCAACCTTTTATTAGATATATCTCCTGAGTAAAGAGAAACAAAAGCAAAAATAAACTATTGGGACTTCATCAAGATGCAAAGCTTCTGCACAGCAAATAAACAATCAACAAAAGTAAAAAGCAATCTACTGAATGGGCGATGATATGTGAAATGACATATCTGATAAAAGGTTAGTATCCAAAATATACAAAGAATTTATAAAATTCAACACCCAAAGAATGAATAATCCAATTAAAAAGTGGGCAGAGGCATGAATAGAAATTTTTCCAAAGAAGACATACAGATAGTCATCAGACACATGAAAGGATGCTCAACCTTACTGATCATCAGAGAAATACATATCAAAACTACAATGAGATATCTCCTCACTCCTTTCAGAATAGCTAAAATTAACAACACAGGATATTATAGATATTGCTGGAATTGTGGAGAAAGGGGAACACTCTTCCACTGTTGCTGGGAAGACAAACTGGTGCAGCCACTCTGAAAAACAGTATGGAGCTTTCTCAAAAAGTTAAAATGAGAACTACCCAATGATCCAGCAACTGTCCTTCTAGGTATTTACCCAAAGAATATGAAAACGTGGATTTGAAGGGGCACCCTGATGTTTGTAGCATAATTATCAACAATCACCAAACTATGGAAAGAGCCCAAATGTTCATCAGTGAATGGATAAAGAAGATGTAGTATATATACATAGTGGAATATTACTCAGCCATTGAAAAGAATGAAATCTTATCATTTGCCATGACATGGATGTAGCTAGAGAGTATTACGCTAAGCCAAATAAGTCAGTCAGAGAAAGACAAATACCATATGATTTCAATCATATGCGGAATTTAAGAAATAAAACAAATTAACATCGGAGGGAGCAAAATAGAGGTGAACCACAAAACAGACTCTTAACTATAAAGAACAAACTGATGGTTATTAGAGGGAAGGTGGGTATAAGTGTTGCTACACTAATTTTTTTTCACTTTCATTTGTATGGAATATTTTCCCATCCTTTCACTTTCATTCTGTATGTATCTGTAGATGTGAAATGAGTCTCTTGTAGGCAGTGTATAGATGGGTCTTGTTTTTCTTTTTTTAAATCCTTTCAGCCACCCTATGTCTTTTGATTGGAACATTTAGTCCATTTATACTTAAAGTAATTATTGATAAATATGTATGCATTGGCATTTTGTTCTTTTCTGGGTTTTTTTGTTTTGTTTTGTTTTGTTATTGTTCTCTGTTCTCCTTCTCTTGCTTTCCTGTGATTTGATGACTTTCTTTAGTGTTATGTGTGGATTTCTTTCTTCTTATTTTTTGTGTACCTATTATACATCTTTAGGTTTTGCTTACCATCTGGATCATACATAACAACTTAGGTATATAGCAGTCTATTTTAAGTTGGTTGTCATTTAAGTTGAACTCATTCTGAAAGCACTACATTTTACTCTCCTCTCCACATTTTATGTTTTTGATGTCATACTTCACATCATTTTAGTGTGTCCCTTAAGTAATTATTATAGACTTAGTTAATTTCATATTTTGTGTTTTACCCATTCTACCTTTATAAATGGTTGATCACCTACTTTTTCTATATGTTTGCCTTTACCAGTGAGATGTTTTCTTTCGTATATTTTCTTATTTCTGGTTATGTCTTTTCTTTTCATCTTAAAGTCCCTTTAGTATTTCTTATGAATATCACAAGAATATTATGATTAAGTAGTGATGAATTCCTTTAGTTTTTGTTTGTCTATGAAATTCTTTATTTTGTCTTCAGTTTTGAATGATAATCTTGCCAGGTCGAGTATTCTTTGTTGCAGGTTTTTTCCTTTCAGCACTTCAGTATATAATGCCACTCCCCTATCTGACCTGCAAAGTTTCTGCTGAAAAATCCACCTGAAGTCTTATGGGTTTTCTAAAATATACATTACTAACTGCTTTTCTCTTGTTGTTTTTAATATTTCATCTTTAACTTCAATTTTTGACATTTTTATTATGATATTTCTTGGTATGGATCTTTTGAGTTTTATCTTGTTTTGGACTCTCCATGTTTCCTGGACATGGACTCTGCTTTTTCCCCTAGGTTAGAGAAGTTTTCAACTATTATTTCTTCAGTTAGGTTGTTTGCCCCTTTCTCTCTTTCTCTTCTCCTTCTGGGATCCTTATAATGCAAATGTTAGTACACTTGATGTTATCTCAGATGTCCCTTAAACTACCCTCATTTATTTTTCTTTTCTATTCTTTCTACAATTTAGTTGGTTTATTTCCACTACCCTATCTTCCAGATTGCTGAAAAATTCTTTCGTATCCTCTAATCTGCTGTTTATTTCCTCTAGTATGATTCATATTTCTGTTAATGTATTCTTTAGCTGTGATTGGTACTTTCTTATATTTTCTCTTTTTTTGAAGTTTATACTGTGTTCATTCATTCTCTTGAGTTCAGTAAGCATCTTTAGGACTATTACTTTGAATTCATTTTTGGGCAGATTGCTTATCTCTGTTTCATTTGGTTGTTTTTCTGAAGTTTTTCTTGTTCTTTCATTTGAAACATATTACTCTGTCTCTTCATTTTGTTGAAATTTCTGTGTTTGTTTCTATGTATTAGGTAGTTCAGCTCTATTTCTAGGTCTTGAAAAAGTGGCTTTATATAAGATATGCCATGTGGAGCCCCAAAGGGTAGTCTCCCTGGCCACCAAAGCCAGGTGCTCCAAGGGTGTCCCCTGTGTGGGTTCTGTGTGTCCTCCTGTTATCATGAGGTCACAACTTCTTTGAATACTCTGATGGGCACTGGTGGCCCCATGGACCAGTCGATGATGCAGCCCAGCCATAACTGCTGTGGGCACACTGATGGGTAGGGGTGGTCCCTGGTCCAGCTGGCTTCAAGGTTCAGCCGAACTGCAGTGTTGTATGAACTTCTCAGTAAGGTGCACCCCCTGGTGTTATCAGTCTAGAGGGAGGATTCCAAAATTGTCCCTGTCAGCACTGGGGCCAGCAGAGCCGAAGCTACCAAAAATGGATGTCATCAGTGTCTCAATCTCCATGGAGAGGCCCAGCTGGCTCCTACCTCTGACAAGCACTCCACAATTTGTAAGTGGGTCTTTTTCTCCTATGGTCTATGCACTTTTTGATCTGGTGTTTTTGTTCAGTTTTCTGATTAAGTGAATTTGAGTGTGAACCCTTTAAGAACTGGTTTTCCTTGCCCTACAATTCTATATTTTCCTGGAGGTACTTCCTGTTGGTTTTCAAGAATAAGTGTTTTAAGTATATGTCTCTCCTATGCAATATCTAAAGGTTGGGGTGCCTTATGTGGATATTGAACCTTCTGCTCCTCAGGGAAAAGTTCTATAAATTTGAGATTCCTCTCAACCATGGAGTCCTGCCCTAGGGGTGTGGTTTTTTTTTTCCTTAGCAAAACCATGTCTCCAACTCTGTCCATCTCAGTGCTGTCTCTTATTGTGGAGACTGTGTTCATCCATTTTCTAGGTACCCTTCTGTGGTAATTATTCCAAATGTAGTTAAAAATTTTTGTGTCCATGGCAAGAGGTGAGCTTATGATCTTTATAGATTTCCATCGTGAACCCTCCTAATCCTTATTCTAGATTATGAGAGCATCCTGGTACAATGTAGTGTAATACAATGTAGTGTAATAAATATTATGGTGGCTTTAAGTCTCTAGTGTTTTTGAAGCATGCAGGATGAGAGCTTAATCCAGTCTTGGGAGGTCAGGAAAGGCATTGAAAGGAAGTGACATCTAAGCTTCATCAAGTGGAATGAGTTGGGTGTTTCAGATGGAGGAAGCAAGCAATGAGTACAAAACACTGTAAAAATGATTTTGAAGCCCACAACTCATTATTCTTTGCATATTTTGAACCAAATAATGTACAATCTCTCCTCCTCTTCTCTTTTTGTGGAAGAACTCAGTTGGATAATTGTATTTTTCTGAACAAAAAAAGCAAAATGAAAATGCAATCCTACAGGGCGCCTGGGTGGCTCAGTGGGTTAAAGCCGCTGCCTTCGGCTCAGGTCGTGATCCCAGGGTCCTGGGATCGAGGCCCACATCGGGCTCTCTGCTCAGCAGGGAGCCTGCTTCCTCCTCTCTCCTCTCTCTCTGCCTATTTGTAGTCTCTCTCTCTGTGTCAAATGAATAAATAAAAAAAAAATCTTAAAAAAAAAAAAAGAAAATGCAATCCTACCAAAATGCTTATAAATACAGAATACAGAGAAAGCGTTTCAAAAGAGGGAACCAGCTTTCATGGAATGAGCATCCTTCACATGGCCTTTTAACACAATTAACTATGTGGAATACACAGGCGACTGAGTATTTAAAAAGGTGGTTAAATCAAAGAAGCTTGATTATTAGGCCAGATATTAACCAAATCATTTTTAATGCTCTTGATTCCATTAGTTAGTAGAACTTCAGACAGGGTGCCTGGGTGGCTCAGTGGGTTAAAGCCTCTGCCTTCGGCTTGGTCATGATCTCAGGGTCCTGGGATCGAGCCGTGCATTGGGCTCCCTGCTCAGCGGGGAGCCTGCTTCCTCCTCTCTCTCCACCTGCGTCTCTGCCTACGTGTGATCTGATCTCTCTCTCTCTGTGTCAAATAAATAAAATCTTAAAAAAAAGAACTTCAGACAGATTTCAAGTGACTAATAAGATAACCTCTCTCCCTTGTCTAAGACACCTAAGCATTTTCATTTTTAGTCATATTGGCTGTTGAGTAGCTTCAGAATAGCTTGAAAAGAAACTGAGGCAAGAGGACAGGGAAAACATCTGACGCAAGTGCATTCAATCATAAAAGCTGAGTCATTCTATAAAGTGTATCTACTGGATATTTTTATTGGAAGATGAAACATTGTTCCATTAACTATCTCCCTGATAAAAAAATGTTATATTTTTATCCAAATGATACTCATTAAATATCAACACAGGCTTGAGGCCCAGTCTTAACTTGAGTAATTTCACCCATAAATTTTGAATCACCCTACCACATAGTTTCTGTAACTCTTAGTCCTGAAGGAAAACTGCATCAGTGGCTATATTGTCACAAGATAATCCTTTAGCCTCCAAGCATCTTTTCACAAAACACCTCCTCGTTATTTTATTTACTTATCATTAGAAAATCTACTTCATTTACTTACCATTTACTTACCAACTACTTTATTTACTTACCATTAGAAAATCTCATGGAGAACTGTTTGAAATATCTAGGGAGGAAAGTAAATGCTATAAGTAGAATTCCTTTTGCCATAAAGTGATACCATTTAGGTAGGGCATGTGGTTATTGTGAGGATACTTCAGGTTTTGACATGCTAGTTACAATTTGATGTCTAATTTTGTATTTATTTTATGAGTGGGTGCAGTTTATTTGGCCTTAACATTACTCAAGTAGTTTTAAGACAATCCTGAATGCTAAGGCAAGTTTGAAAAAAAAAAAAACCAACTTGTTCTTTGGAAGGAATTTTGGAAGGGTTATTTAGAGTAGAATAAATTTTGTTGTAATCAGTCTTATTTATAAATCAGACAAGTACACTTTTTTCTTTATGAGAACTTTGATGAAGGGTTTAATAACATAAATGAGTAATCAAATTGTTGCCTCTCCATAACTATAAAACTTTCTACTATAGTTATATAGAGATATTTCCCTAGGCACTCAAACTATTCCAACATCATTTAAATTAAATTTTATAAGTCCACTGACACAGTGAGCATGTAGGAGATAATAGTCAAATAACTCTTTGTGCAGCCTTCATAAACATGGCCACAGAAAAGGGAATTGAGAAGAAAATTCAGGAAAAATAAATTTTCGGAGAAACTTCAAACCTCAAAATTGAATAGATATGAGACAGAAAATTGTGATATAAAGAGCACTAAATAGGACCTATGAATACTGGATTCAAGGCTTAGCATCGCCACTAATCAATTGCGTGAAATTGGAAAACTCCTTTAACTTCTGTTGGTCTCTGTCTGTCTACATAATGACAGGAGTAGAAGACATTATCTCTAGTGTCTCCTCTGGATATGGTAAGCTCTGATCAATCTAATACCTTTTTTGAGTGTTTGAATTATTCTAATTCTTCTTGAAATGTCAAACAAATAAAGCTTTACTTGATACCATTTTATAAAGCTTTTGAAGGTGTTTCTGCCCTGAGAATGGGTGGTGAGACAAAGGATACTTTGAGGGACATGGCTTTATTCCATTTATATGAAATACAGCATTACAATATATTTCTTTGTAAGTAAAATTTCCACACAGTTTTGGCTTATTAAAATCCTTTGATATTTTAGATGTGACTATGAGAGGATTAATAGTGAAGTCAAACCTATTACTATTTGTTAACTGAATACCACCTCTACTCCCTTTCTCCAGCAATCACTAGGGAGAGGCTGGTGTTACTCCAGATTTATGTCCTATTAACACACACACACACACACGGATACACACACACATACACCATGTACTGTGGCACCAAGATTTGAATGAAAAAAGCTTATATTTCTTCTCTTTTCCCCCCCTTTCCTTCCACCCAGTCTTTCTCACAAGTATACATTAGGGTTGCTGAGGGTAAGGGAAGTGTAAGTCCCTCAGAGACAGTTAAATGATAAAGCAACAGAGGAACAGTACTCTCAGATTAGTCATTCAGCTATCTGATTTGAGGGTGATATTAACCACAACTAGAACTTGACAGTAGAGCTGTCTGCAGAAATAAAAAATGCAGCCTTTGGCAATAGCCACTAATAGAAAACAGAATGAAATATATGGTTGTTCAAAATAAGGGGAAAATAGCATAAGTTGAAAATGATCAATTAACATTATCACTAGAATATATCAAAAGAATAATAGCATAGTGTCAGAAAATAATCTAGTCTGATAGGAGATGGGAAATTTTTCTATTTGTTTAAGTCTAAACTTGTGTTGAATGCTTGGTGGGGAGGGGAAAAAAGTAGAATTCTTTAATAAATCTCAAAATATTTTGATAAAAATTATAATGGTAGTGTCTGGATGGCTCAGTTTGATCTTGTCTCAGGTCATGATCTCAGGGTCCTGGGACTGAGCTCCAAGTTGGGCTCCACACTCAGTGCGGAGCCTGCTTGAGATTCTCTCTCCCATTTTCCCTCTGTCCCTCCCCTACATGTGTGTTCACATGCTCTATAAATTAATTAATTAATGAAAATGTTAATAGTGGATTTTAAATTGATATTTACTATAGACAGATGATTCCCACTTTTTTAAAAAGATTTTATTTATTTATTTCACAGAGGGAGAGAGATCACAAGGAGGCAGAGAGGCAGGCAGAGAGAGAGGGGGAAGCAGGCTCCCCGCTGAGCAGGGAGCTTGATGCGGGCCTCCATCCCAGGACCCTGAGATCATGACCTGAGCTGAAAGCAGAGGCTTTAACCCACTGAGCCACCCAGGCGCCCTGATTCCCACTTTTGTAAGTAAAATATTGACAGGAAATATTGAACAAAACATATCTATAGCAGACAGACCAATGGCTTGCATGCAGTAGGCTCTCAAATATGTGGTACTCAGTGGAATAATTAAATTTAAGAAGTTTAAAAGTTGAAATAAAAGTTAAAGAGCTTGGTCTAGTTCAATTTTTCTCATTTTACAAATGGAGAAACTGGGGTCCAGGAACGCAAAGTGACTTGCCAAATTTCATGTAGCTATGAATAAATTCATGCACTGAATTTTTTATGTGAAAGATATCAAATGCAGCATTCTAGTAGTATTGGTTCTAACAGAACAGTATTGGTTCATATAAATAATGGGCACATATTATACTTATGAGAAGTTATGAAGAGACTTGTTACCAAAGAGCTCACTAATGCAATTATATAATTACTGGGATAAGTGCTCTCTAGTGAGAGCTTCTTAGGGAAAAAAGAGAGAGAGAGGAAGAAGAAATGAATGTAGTTTTGACAGCAACCATTATTCTGAACAAAATCTTTCTGTTAAACTAGAAATATAAATAATAAAATTAAGCTGTTAATGGAAATCAAAAGAAAGCTGGAGCGGCAATCCTTATATCAGATAAATTAGATTTTAAGCCAAAGACTATAATGAGAGATAAGGAAGGACACTATATCATACTTAAATAACAAAATCAAAGAAACACATTGACAATAATACAATAATAGTAGAGGACTTTAACACCCCCTTACTGAAATGGACAGATCATCTAAGCAAAAGATCAAAAGGAAATAAAAGTTTTAAATGACACCCTGGACCAGTTGGACATCACAGATATATTCAGAACATTCCATCCCAAAACAAAAGAATGCACATTCTTCTCTAGTACACCTGGACCAGTTGGACATCACAGATATATTCAGAACATTCCATCCCAAAACAAAAGAATGCACATTCTTCTCTAGTACACATGGAACATTCTCCAGAATAGACCACATTCTGGGTCACAAATCCGGTCTCAACCAGTACCAAAAGATCGGGATCATTCCCTGCATATTTTCAGACTATAATGCTCTAAAACTAGAACTCAATCACAAGAGCAAAGTTGGAAAGAACTAAAATACATGGAGGTTAAAGAATATCCTACTAAGGAATGAGTGGTTCAATCAGGAAATTAAAGAAGAATTTTAAAAATCATGGAAACAAATAAAAATGAAAACACAACTGTTCAAAATCTTTGGGACACAGCAAAAGCAGTCCTCAGAGGAAAGTATATAGCAATCCAAGCCTTTCTCCAGAAACAAGAAAGGTCTCAAGTACAGGACCTAATCCTACACCTAAAGGAGCTGGAGAAAGAACAGCAAAGAAAGCCTAAACCCGGCAGGAAAGAGAAATAATAAAGATCAGAGCAGAAATCAATGAAATAGAAACCAAAAGAACAGTAGAACAAATCAACGAAACTAGGAGCTGATTCTTTGAAAGAATTAATAAGCTTGATAAACCCCTGGCCAGACTTATCCAAAAGAAAAGAGAAGGGACTCGAATTAATAAAATCATGAATGAAAGAGGAGAGATCACAACCAACACCAAAGAAATACAAACAATTTAATAACATATTATAAGTAACTGTACACTAGCAAATTTGAGAATCTGAAAGAAATGGATGCATTCCTAAAGAAACATAAACTATCAAAACTGAACCAAGAAGAAATTGAAAACCTGAATTGACCCAAAACCAGTAAGGAGATTGAAGCAGTCATCAAAAATCTCCCAACAAACAAGAGCCAGGTCTAGACGGCTTCCCAGGGGAATTCTACCAAACATTTAAAGAAGAATTAATGCCTAGTCTCCTGAAACTGTTCCAAAAAAATAGATATGGAAGAAATATTTTAAACTCACTTTAAGAGGCCAGCATTACCTTGAACCCAAAACCAGACAAAGACCCCATCAAAAAGGAGAATTACAGACCAATCTCTTTGATGAACACAGATGAAAAAATCCTCACCAAAATACTAGCCAATAGGATCCAACAGTACATTAAAAGGATTATTCTCCACCACAGAGTGGGATTTATTCCCGGGCTGTAAGGCTGGTTCAACACCGAAAAATCAATGTGATACAATACATTAGTAAATGAAAGAAAAAGAAGCATATGACCCTCTCAGTAGATGGTGAAAATGCATTTGACAAAGTACAGCATCCTTTCTTGATCAAAACTCTTCACAGTGCAGGCATAGAGGGTGCATACCTCAATATCATCAAAGCCATCTACAAAAAACCCACAGCAAATATCATTCTCAATGGAGAAAAACTGAGAGCTTTTTCCCTAAGGTCAGGAGCATGGCAGGGCTGTCCACTCTGCTGTANGCATGGCAGGGCTGTCCACTATCACCACTGCTATTCAAAATAGTACTAGAAGTCCTAGCCTCAGCAATCAGACAACAAAAAGAAATAAAAGGCATCCAAATCGGCAAGGAAGAAGTCAAACTCTCACTCTTTGCAGATGATATGATATTTTATTTGGAAAAACCAAAGGATTCCACTCCAAAACTGCTAGAACTCATACAGGAATCCAATAAAGTGTCAAGATATAAAATCAATGCACAGAAATCAGTTGCATTTCTATATACCAACAACAAAACAGAAGAAAGACAAATTAATGAGTCGATCCCATTTACAATTGCACCCCAAACCATAAGATACCTTGGAATAAACCTAACCAAAGAGGCAAAGAATCTGTACTCAGAAAACTATAAAGTACTCATGTAAGAAATCGAGGAAGACACAAATAAATGGAAAAATATTCCATGTTCATGGATGGGAAGAACAAATATTGTGAAAATGTCTATGCTACCTAGAGCAATCTACACATTTAATGCAATCCCCATCAAAATACCAGCAATTTAGGGTGCCTGGGTGACTCAGTGGGTTAAAGCCTCTGCCTTCAGCTCAGGTCAATATCTCAGGGTCCTGGGATTAAGGCCCACATCGGGCTCCATGCTCAGCAGGGAGCCTGCTTCCCCCTCTCTCTGCCTGCCTCTCAGCCTACTTGCAATCTCTCTCCATCAAAAAAAATAAATAAAATCTTAAAAAAAAATACCAGCAATTTATTTCAAAGAAATGGAACAAATAATCCTAAAATTTATATTAAACTGAAAAGACCTCGAATAGCCAGAGGAATGTTGAAAAAGAAAACAATTCCAGACTTCAAGCTCTATTACAAAGCTGTCATCATCAAGACAGTATGGTACTGACACACAAACAGACACATAGATCAGTGGAACAGAATAGNCAACTCTATGGTCAACTAATCTTCGACAAAGCAGAAAAGAATGTCCAATGGAGAAAAGACAGTCTCTTCAACAAATGGTGTTGGGAAAACTGGACAGCCCCATGCAGAAAAATGAAACTGGATCATTTCCTTACACCACACACAAAAATAGACTCAAAATGGATGAAAGAACTTAATGTGAGAAAGTAATCCATCAAAATCCTTGAGGAGAACCCAGGCAGCAACCTCTTCGACCTCAGGCACAGCAATTTCCTCCTAGGAACATCACCAAAAGCAAGGGAAGCAAGGGCAAAAATGAACTATTGGGACTTCATCAAGATTAAAAGCTTTTGCACAGCAAAGGAAACAGTCAACAAAACCAAAAGACAACTGACAGAATGGGAGAAGATATTTGCAAATGACATATCAGATAAAGGGCTAGTATCCAAAATCTATAAAGAGCTTCTCAAACTCAACACCCATAAAACAAATAACCCAGTCAAGAAATGGGCAGAAGACATGAACAGACATTTCTCCAAAGAAGACATCCAAATGGCCAACAGACACATGAGAAAGTGCTCAACATCACTCGGCATCAGAGAAATACAAATTAAAACCACAGCGAGATACCACCTTACACCAGTCAGAATGGCTAAAATCAACAAGTCAGGAAATGACAGATGTTGGCGAGGTTGCGGAGAAAGGGGAACCCTCCTACACTGTTGGTGGGAATGCAAACTGGTGCAGCCACTCTGGAAAACAGTATGGAGATTCCTCAAAAAGTTGAAAATGGAGCTACCCTACGACCCAGCAATCGCACTACTGGGTATTTATCCTAAAGACACAAAGGTAGTGATCCTCAGGGGCACGTGCACCCGAATGTTTATAGCAGCAATGTCCACAATAGCCAAACTATGGAAAGAACCTAGATGTCCATCAACAGATGAATGGATAAAGAAGATGTGGTATATATATACAATGGAATACTATGCAGCTATCAAAAGAAACGAAATCTTGCCATTTGCAACGACATGGATGGAACTGGAGGGTATTATGCTGAGCGAAATAAGTCAATCAGAGAAAGACAATTATCATATGATCTCTCTGATATGAGGAACTTGAGGGGCAGGGTGGGGGGTTGTGGGGGGTAGGGAGGGAAAAATAATGAAAAAATGACAGATGGGGAAGGAGACAAATCATAAGAGACTCCTAATCTCACAAAACAAACTGAAGGTTACTGGGGGGTGGGAGGGTAGGGATAGGGTGGATGGGTTATGGACATTGGGGAGGGTTTGTGCTTTGGTGAATGCTGTGAAAGATGTAAGCCTGATGATTCACAGACCTGTACCCCNAAAAAAAAAGAAAAATGACAGAATGGGAGAAAATATTTGCAAATGACATATCAGATAAAGGGCTTGTATCCAAAATCTATAAAGAGCTTCTCAAACTCAACACCCATAAAACAAATAACCCAGTCAAGAAATGGGCAGAAGACATGAGCAGACATACCTCCAAAGAATACATCCCAATGGCCAACAGACACATGAAAAAGTGCTCAACATCACTCGGCATCAGGGAAATACAAATCAAAACCACAGTGAGATACCACCTCACACCAGTCAGAATAGCTAAAATTAACAAGTCAGGAAATGACAGATGTTGGTGAGGATGCAGAGAAAGGCGACCCCTCCTACACTATTAGTGGGACTGCAAGCTGGTACAGCCACTCTGGAGAACAGTATGGAAGTTCCTCAAAAAGTTGAAAGTAGAGCTCCCCTATGACCCAGTAATCGCACTACTGGGTATTTACCCTAAAGATACAAAGATAGTGATCCTCAGGGGCACATGCACCGAAGTGTTTATATCAGCAATGTCCACAGTAGCCAAACTATGGAAGGAACCTAGATGTCCATGAAGAGATGAATGGATAAAGAAGAAGTGGTATATACGTACAATGGAATACTATGCAGCCATCAGAAGAAATGAAATCTTGCCATTTGCAATGACATAGATCGAAATACAATGTATTATGCTAATCAAAATAAGTCACTCAGAGAAAGACAATTATCATATGATTTCTCTGATATGAGGATTTTGAGGAGCAGGGCAGGGGGTGGTGGGGGGTAGGGAGGGAAAAACTGAAACAAGATGGGATCAGGAAGGAAACAAACCCTAAGAGACTCTTAATCTCATGAAACAAACTGAAGGTTACTGGGGGGTAGGAGGGTAGGGATAGGGTGGATGGGTTATGGACATTGGGAGGGTTTGTGCTATGATGAGTGCTGTGAAAGGTGTAAGCCCAGTGATTCACAAACCTGTACCCCTGGGGCAAAGAATACTAAAAAAATAAAAATAAGTAAAATTAAGCTCTATAAGTAGAGATATGTTTTCATTAACTGCTATGAAAATGTTGCTTTGATTAATTCAATTCTAAATGAATAACCAAAGTTTTGATCCTCAGGAATATGTGGAGAGAAAATGACTTAAATCATAAAGCAGTTACTTGAATTTTGGTTGTGAGGTCTTAAAGTTTATTACTAATTAGCTTAATTTGTTCCACTGTTTAACCATCACCACAATGTGTATATGTCCACTTTAGTGAAATGATCACACTCAACATTCATCAAGTGTTTACAGTAGGTCAGGTACAATTCCACATATTTAATTTTCTACATCTTTAATTTATCTTAATTTTTCTAGTTAAGCACACAAAATAACATTAAAACACTCATACACATACAAAATATTTCTACTAATTAAAAATGTTGTCACTTAGGGGCACCTGGGTGTCTCATTCAGTTAGGTGGCTGCCTTCAGTTCAGTTCATGATCCCAGGGTCCTGGGATCAAGCCCCACATTGGGCTCCTTACTCAGTAGGGAGCCTGCTTCTCCCTCTCCCTCTGCCTGCTGTTACCCTTGCCTATGTTCTCTGGCTGTCAAATAAATAAAATCTTAAAAAAGAAAGTTCTCATTTATCTTTCAATTGAGTTAAATTAACTAATGTGTGACAAGACACATTGTAAGATACAAATACATTATTTTTATAAATACATTACTAAATATAAGTTTTTAAAAATAAATTTGGAGACTAGAGAACATCATCCTACTAATTTTGTTGAGCAACCTATCTATTTGCATGCTTGAGCTTAGAAGTTATGATGAAGGTGTCCCTATCATCTACTACATTCAGGGGCCTGGAAAAATAGAGAGCTGTCCTTTTTTTCTCCTGCTATGTTTCTCTTGGCATCCTGAAGTACTTTAATCCTAAGACTTTTGTCTGCCCACTCAAATAACTTAATTTTTCCTTTTTCCTCCATCTGCTATGTTTGCAAGTAAATTAAGATGATTAAATACTGATTAAATGGAATGAAATACTTTCTGAATGCCAATTCATTTGAGAGAATTTCCATTTTAAAGAGAATAAACCTTAAAGAAATGACAATTTATCAATGACATTTTCAACACTATATAGTATAGACACTTGTAGTAGGTATTAAGAAGTACAGGTGGATCAGAAATCATATCACATTGGAATTATCCACTCTTGACAAAATTAGTTTTTCAGGTAAGTTCCTAAAAATATGCCTTCTTCACAGAAGCCCTAAGACTCTTCCATTTGCAACTATTGAGTTGCACAACAATTATGGGATGAAGGTCATGAGGTTGATTGATGAATAGTTAATGTTGGGGCATACTTGAGGCAAGAATCCTGTCTTTAAGGAACACATATCTCAAGGGTCTTGATTCCTTACACTCAATAACCTTCAACTTAGCTATAATATCAAAATAACATGCAGTTTTCATTCCTGAACTAGGAAGGAAGTTGCAGTGCAGTTAAACCACAAGCAACAGAAAAGTCGCATCCTATAATTTCCTTATGAAGTCTATACCTGTATTCACACACCATGTTCTCCAAACTACTCTTCACTTGCCCCCACTCCAAATTTCAAATTTCTTGTTGATAATCTAGAGAAATAGCTTTTGCTATTTAGATGATGACATCTAATGACTCAATTCATCTGTTTCAAAATCATTCATATGGAGGAGTGGGAGCTAAGATGGCAGCATAGTAGGAAGACCTTAGGCTTGCCTTGTCCCAGTGAACACAGCTAGATAACTACCAAACCATGCTGAATACTCAAGAAGTTGACACAAGAACTAATAGAACAAACTGCTCAATTAGAAGGAGAGAAGAAGTCACTTTGAAGAAGGTAGGATGGGCGCCTGGGTGGCTCAGTGGGTTAAAGCCTCTGCCTTCAGCTCAGGTCATGATCTCAGGGTCCTGGGATCGAGGACCGCATTGGGCTCTTTGCTCGGCAGGGAGCCTGCTTCCTCCTCTCTCTGCCTGCCTCTCTGCCTACTTGTCATCTCTCTCTGTGTGTCAAATAAATAAATAAAATCTTAAAAAAAAGAAGGTAGGAATTGTAGAGATGTGGTTTGGGGGAGAAAAGTTTCCCAGGCGCTGCACAGGGAAGGGAGCCCTAGTTGCACCAAAAAAGTAAAAGTGCGACACACAAGGATGCATATAGGGAGAACAGTTTCCTAAAGCCATTGGCTGGGAAAATGAGAGGAGCTGAATTTCATGAGTTTTTGCAACCAGTGGGGTTCAAAGACTAGTTAAAGAGGTCCCTGAGCTTGATTGTAATAGAGACCTGAGGACACTGCCTTATTCATGAAAAAGACACAGGAAAACAACCCTGGGGCAGACTGTGTGATCTGAGGATTGCTTAAGGACCCCAGGGAGAAACTGTTCATACTTTTTGGAGAGCATCTGTGATAGGTGGCATTGCCACTCTGGGGACAAAAGAACTGCTGAATGCCATTTTCTTCCCCCACCCCTCAGCATAGGCACAGAGACACATGTTGAGGACAGCTAATGTGGACATTGGCTGTTTAGCTTGCTTGCTCAAAATCCCATGCTTCTGTGCTCTGACCAACTACCCTTCTGAGTCAAACTTTCATAGTCCCAGCATGGTCAGATGTTTTCCCAGAGGACCAGCAAGCACAGGTCTCAACCACACAAATTTGGAAGTTTGGAATTTTGGAAGTTTGAAATTTAATTTGGAAAGTTTGGAATTTTAAAAATCATCAGGCCTGGCTTAGGTAGAGCCCAAGGTGTACTGCTGTGCTCCAGACAGTCAAATGACACATAGACAGTGTGAAATCTGCTATCTGAAAAACACCTATAATGCACAAGGGGAAATTATTTGCTCCCTTGAAAGTGCTTCCCTAAGAACAGCAAGCAGACTTCCCTCTCTTTGGACAAAGGGGTGGGATGGTGATGTTTCCCCTACACTGACCCATCAGCATAAACCAACTTAGGTAAACATCACAGCACCAACATTAGCTGTCTAACCTGCTTACACCAAGTCACAACTCCTGCACTCTGCTGGTACTGTGTTTTTGGGCAAGTGTGCCTAAAAACCCATTTAGTAGGCCCCTTCCCCAGATTACTAGCAAAAAGCTCTGCATGCACCATATCTTCTGTCCATAGTGTTCTGCAAAAGTTCAGTTCTAGTGGGGATAGCATCAGGTCTCTTAACAAGCAGACAAGAGCACACCTAACTAAAACTCACCACACTCTGCCCAAAGTCCAAATACTACTCACTGCAAGCAAGGAGACAGCTTACCTGAGGGATAGAGCAGGCATACACCATAGCAGAGTGCACAGAGCACACAACAGAGACACTTTCTGAGACACCAGGCCCTGGACAGTATATGACCTCTATTCACAAAACCATTACTCTCAGAGAAAGGAAATATAATAGGGCTTCCTAACACAAAAAAGAAGACCAACACCTAGGCAAAATGCCAAGACAGAGGAATTCATACCAAAAGAAACAACAAGAAAAGGTCACAGCCAGGGATCTAATTGAAACAGATACAAGTAATATTCCTGATGGAGAATTTAAAGAAACAATCAAAAGATACTAACTGGGCTTGAGAAAAGCATGGAGGACATCAGGGAGATCACTACCACAGAGATAAAAGCTAAAAACCAATGAGGCTGAAATTAAAAGTGCAATAATTGAGATTCAAAACTGACTGGATATATTGACCACAATGATGTAAGAAGCAGAAGAATGTATAAGTGATATAGAAAAGAGAATTATGGAAAATAATAAAGCTGAAAAAATGGAAAATTTTTGATCATGAGAGTAAGCTTAGGGGACTCAGTGATATCATCAAATGTTATTATATTTGTATCAAAGGAGTCCCAGAAGAGGAAGAGGAAAAGGGAGCAGAATATTTGAGGAAATAAAAATAATCAGTCAAGGAATTCACAAAATAAAAAGATATAAAATATAATACATACCAAAAATGTGGGCTGGGGGAGAGGAGTAAAGAATGGGTTGAGTCAGAATAGAAATATAGAGTTTCCCAAACAAACAAAAACTAAAGGAGTTCGTGAACACTAAAACAGCCCCACAAGAAATATTAAAGGGGACTCTTTGGGAAGGAAAGACTAAAAGTGACAAAGACTAGAAAGGAATAGAGAAAATTTCCAGAATCAATGACAAAACAAGTAATAAAGTGACACTAAATATGTATCTATCACTAATTACTTTGAATGTAAATGGAATAAATGCTCCAATCAAAAGACATAGGATGTCAGATTGGGTAAAAATGCAAGACTCATCTATATGTTGCCTTCAAGATATTCATTTTAAACCACAAAACACAGGGTGCTTGGGTGGGTGTCTCAGTCAGTTAAGCAACTGCCTTCAGCTCAGGTCATGATCCCAGGATCCTAAGATCAATCCTGCATTAGGCTCCTTGCTCAGCAAGGAGACTGCTTCTCCCTCTGCTTGCTATTCCTCCTGATTGTGCTGTCTCTCTCTCTCTCTCTCTGACAAATACATAAATAAAATATTTTAAAAAATAAATCAAAAAACACCTGCACATTGAAAGTAAGGGGACGGAGAAAACTTTCTCATGCAAATGGATGTCAAAAGAAAGCATACCAAAATACCATGAGCACTTTTCACAGAGCTAGAACAAACCATCCTAAAAAGTGTATGGAAACACCACAAAACCCAAATAGCCAAAGCAAACTTGAGAAATAAAAGCAATGTTGGAGGTATCACAATTCCAGACTTCAAGTTGTATTACAAAGCTTTAGTGATCGAGACAGTATCGTACTGACAGGAAAAATAGACACATCGATGAATGGAACAGAATAGAAACCAGAAATGAACCCACAACCAGATGGTAAACTAATCTTTGACAAAGCAGGAAAGAATATCCAATGGAAAAAACACAGTCTTCTCAACAAATGATGTTGGGAAAATTGGGCAGCCACATGCCGAAGAATGAAACTGGACCTCTTTCTTACACCATGGTGGCAGCAAATATATTTTTTATACTTGTCTATGTATGACCCACAGTAGACACTTGATAAACGCTCATTTAATTAATTGGTAAATAACCAAATAAATATTTAGATAAAATATGCATTGTGTTGATGTGCCATCCCTTGTAAATTGGCTAGTATATTAGTTGGGTCCATGTTGGTATCCTGGGTCTTCTTTCCTTTTCTTTTTTTGTTTAAGTTTTTATTTAAATTCCAGTTGGTTAACATACAGTGTAATATTACTTTCAGGTGTACATTATAGTGATTCAACACTTCCATTCAGCACCTGGTGCTCATCACAAGTGCACGCTAAAATCCCCATCATTTATTGAACCCATTGCCCCACTCACCTCCCCTCTGATAACCACCAGTTTGTTATCTATAGTTAAAAATCTGTTTCCTGGTTTTCCTCTCTCCCCCCCCATGCTCATTTGGTTTGTTTCTTAAATACCACATATGAGTAAAATCATTTGGCATTTGTCTTTTTTTCTTACTGTAAACATTCTCCATAGATTATCTCATATACTTTCAATATTAGAATAGCTATCTCTACTAATGACTCTCAAGTCTCTATCATTTATCCCATATATTTCTTCTAGGTTCCAGACCAAATCCCCAGTTCCTTACTGAACATACCCACCTGGATGTTTCTCAACCATTTCAAGTATAATACATTCATATTTGAACTCATCTTTATCTTCACTAGAAAATCTGTTCTGCATTCCCTGTCCCAACAAATGCTATCACTTCCTATCTAATTGCCTAATTCATAATCTAGATGTCAACTTTGAGTCTTCCTTCTCCCTCATGTTTTACATTTAATCAACTGCTGAATTAGGTTGATTCTATCTTCTTATTAAGTTTTTATCAATTTATTTTCATACCCAATGTCACCACCCTAGATCAAGTTGCCATTGTTTCATATATTAACTACTACAACAATCTCTTAACTGGTCGCCTTCCTCAAATTCATTCTCTGTAGTTAAACAAATACATTCAGCTGGTAAACTCAAAATGCATTTTACCAGCTCATTTTTATTCATCATATTTCAGCTTTATTAGAAACATTAGAAATGTTAGGAAACCTAACCAGAAATTCTATTTCTTAAATTTTTACTTTAAAAAATTTCTGATACCATTTCTGACTGTAAATCTTTATTTATGTAAACACCATTTTATAAGCTCAAAAATACATGAATAGTAGAACAATACTCACTATTAAATAAGGTTTCTGTCTTGTAAACTGTTTCAATTCCTTTTCCCCAAAGTGTGGATAATCTGAGAAGTGGGAGTGTGTTTAATAAAGAAGGTGAAAGGGCGCCTGGGTGGCTCAGTGTGTTAAAGCCTCTGCTTTCAGCTCAGGTCATGATCTCAGCATCCTGGGATCGAGGCCCGCATCGGGCTCTCTGCTCAGCAGGGAGCCTGCTTCCTCCTCTCCCTGTCTCTCTGCCTGCCTCTCTACCTACTTGTAATCTCTCTCTCTGTGTCAAATAAATAAATAAAATCTTTAAAAAAATAAATAAAGAAGGTGAAAAAGAAAGAAGGAGTTTGGGGCACATGGGTGGCTCAGTGGGTTAAGCCTCTGCCTTCAACTCAGGTCATGATCTCAGGGTCCTGGGGTTGAGCCCCGCATCTGATTCCCCCTCTTCCTCTGCCTGCCTCTCTGCCTACTTGTGATCTCTCTCTGTGTGTCAAAAAAAAAAAGAGAGATTGAAAGAGTTTGCTGGGGTAGCTGGGTCTCCCTTTGTTTATTCTTACCAATACTTTCTACCTAATCATTTTCATAAAAAATCTGTCACTATTTAAAATAGCAATCACAAAGCTAGGAAGTTTCTCTCTCTTTTTTTAAAGATTTTATTTATTCATTTGACACAGAGAGAGAGATTACAAGTAGGCAGAGAGGCAGGCAGAGAGAGAGGAGAGAGGAAGAAGCAGGCTCCCCGCTGAGCAGAGAGCCAGATGTGGGCCTTGATCCCAGGACGCTGAGATCATGACCTGAGCCAAAGGCAGCGGCTTTAACCCACTGAGCCACCCAGGCGCCCAGGAAGTTTCTCTTTATGTTAACTGACTGGTTTAGTTTTTTAAGGTTACACAAATAATCTATGAACACATTATTACTGTAAAAAAATGTAAACATTACAAAAGCATTTGCAGTAAAATATGAAAGGTCCATTACATATGCCCACTCCCATCTGAATCAACTCCCTAGTAGTAGCTATCATTAACATTAGATGTTATATCTTTCCAATTCACTTTATAAAACATTTTTTAATGTTAAAAATACTATATTTTCAAAGAGCAAGGACCATATCTGTATGTCTTTTTATTTTTCCCCAGACCTTCACACATTACAATCTCATTGTAAAACTTTGTTTCATTTTTCAGGGGAATTTAGCATAAGACATGTTTATCATCGTTTCTCAGGCAATGAAGTACAAAGAGAACCTCCATAGAAGTCTGTTTCAATTATTAAACCATCTCATTTGGATCCAGAAGAACAGTGGGATGCTAAGGGTTTCCATATACAATGTAGTGACATTGATTAAAATTAGATAATTGCTCTTCTACATTCTTCCTGATTCTGTTATCAATCAAAAATATGTGTTGTGCCTACTTCATGCAGACTATGTATGTTAAGTTGTTGTAAAATATTTTCACTCTGTTGACCCTTTTGATGGGACAAAAGACTTCATAAACCACATATTACACTTGCTCTTTCCTTTCTGAAAAAAAAATCAAATCTTCCAAGAATTAGAGAAAGTCCTACTTTTGTTGAGATGTAATTAAGTTATGTCTGCATTTTTATAAAAAATATAAATTCTGCCATATAACAAAAGGCATAACAGGAACCAAAGAATATGCATTTTTATATTATTTTTATTAATGATACAAGATAGTCTGTAGGTCACCTGGAAAACCCATATGGACCATGACCTGCGAACCAAAGTTCTGTGTCAGCGTTATCACAGAGGTATGACATACTGGAACAATCACATGAGCATTGAGTCAGGCAAACCTACATTTGAATTCTGAGCCACTTAGTAGTTGCAATATCCTAGGCAAATCACTTAACTGTTTATAGCCTCATTTTCCCTTTCTCAAAGTCAAGAAATATCTACCTTATTGGGTTATTATGAGCATTAAGTGAGAATGTGTATGTACCTCCTTTCTCTCATTCCTCCCCCCTTTCCCTCCTTTATCCCTTTTCCCTCTCTTCCTTTATTTCTTCTTCTTTCTTTATCTCATCTTAACATTTGTATCCTTTCTAACTGGCTCTAAGAAAATTGTATAAAATATCCCTTTTAAAGGATCTACACTCAATGAATCCATTTCTAACCATAAAGTATCACAAGAATATAATCATAACATTCAAGTTGTTTCATTCCTTCATCCAAGCATTTTCTCATCATCTCCTGCCACCACATTTTTCCCCTTAACTATAGCTGAGCTTTGGTGATTCAAATCAAGTCTCATGTAAAAACATGTTCTTCAAAGTTGTATCATTACATGTATTCCTGGGTTTTCTAACCCCTCCCTCTCATTTCCTCCTTGTTTCATGTTAAACTCTATTTTGTTGATTGGTTTTAGAAGTTGCTTTGTATAATACATTATTGGAGAGTGTACATGATTTGATATTTGAATACTTGACAGTTCTATGAGAAAAGAGTTATAAACTTGGAGAATGACTAAAATATTTTACTTATGCACATGATGGTAGCAAAATATTTATGGGAAAAAATCTTTAGGAGTTTCTTTCTCACACTTCAGGTGTTGTAGTTCAGGTGTTGTTGTAGCATGGATTCACATTGTTACTGGAGCTACACCCACAGAAACTGCCCTAGTAATATGTTTGCATGGCACATAATTAAGTGCATGTTTTAACTTGTTCCTATTATACATACCAATTTGGACAATGTGCAATATGCAATCATAAAATTAAGGCCTATGTTATTCATTATGTCTGTCAAATATTCCTGATTTTAAGAGTAGTTGTAACTTTCAATAGAAGTCAACATAAAACATAAAGTCATGGTGCCTAGGAAATACTAGATAAAACAAACAGGGGAGACTTGTTATTTAATTTTACCAGTACTTGGCTACCAGAATAGTCAGATTCACTTCTAGTCTAGCCATAGCAATAGAACTTTCTTATCAAAGTATTAATGCCCTTTCTTGACATGTGAGGTGCTGCACTTAGGAAGTGCCTTCACTTGTTCAGACCACTATATGTTACTGCAGGATAGCCTTAGAGAACCAGTAGTGCAAAGTAACAACCTGCAAACTTTAGTTCCAGAAATGTAGATAGGTTGGGGCACTTGGGTGGCTCAGTCATTAAGCATCTGCCATCAGCTCAGGTCATGATCCCACAGTCCTGTGATCAAGCCCTTCATCAGGTTCCCTGCTTTGCGAGAAGGCTGCTTCTCCCTCTTCCACTCCCCTGCTTGTGTTCCCTCTCTCCCTCTGTCTCTCTCTGTCAAGTAAATAAAAAATCTTTTAAAAAAATAAAGAAAGAAATAAAGAAAAAGAAATGAAGATAGGCACAACTGAAATAGAAAAGAATAGAGGAAAAGAAGGGAAAAGACAATAAGAACAAGAAGAACAACAGAAAGACAAACGAATAACAACAACAACAACAACAACAAAACCAGAAAACAAAACAAAACAAAATAAGAAAAAAAAAATCAAACAAGAAACAGAACAAAAGGAAAAACTAGATCCTGGGTGTGTTTTGCTACCAAAAGAAAAACTTATGTATGTACAAAAATAAAGTAAAATACAGTGAATGGAAACCAAAATTTGGTGTGTGTGTTTGTGTATAACATATGTATGTAAATTAAAATTTAAAAATAATAAAAATAATTGAAAAAATATTAAGATATTAAAAATTAAAATTAAAAATATTAAAAAGAGCTGAAAATTATGTTGAAAGCCTAAATATTGAATAAGAAAACCCACAAACACTATATATAGTGTTCCCCAAGAGCTGAAGCTTTATAAATCTCTATAATCAGTAAACTTGTTGCTAGCCAGTTGTTCCTGCTGGCCTTCTGGGGGAGGGGACTGCTGCATTGATTCTCTGGTGCCTTGCCCTTGTGGAAATGGGCCTCCCTCACCAGGGGACTGGGCTTAGTGTAAGCAGTTCCCAATTCCATTATGTAATGCTCTTTTGATTCCTGAAGGCTTTCAGCCCCAAATAGGGAGATGACAATTGTGGCATCCGACTGTAACCCCAGACTCTAAACTTTAGAGACTCCTGTGCTGTGGACACTTGGAGTTCCTCCCAGTGAAGTGTGTGTGGGGTGTGGTGGGGTCTTGGCACACTCCTGGATTTTTGGGCACCTGCCAGGAGAGTGGTTGCACAAATGTACAACAATTCACAGTTTTTGTTTTGTTTTGCTTTTAGTGGTTTACATGGAGCTCCAATTTAGTGTGTGTGTGTGTGTGTGTGTGTGTGTGTGTGTGTGTGTGTGTGAATCATGGCAAATGTGCCATTTTTTTCCCCAGTGATCCAAGATTCATTGTTTATGCACCACACTCAGTGCTCCATTCAATATGTGCCCTCCTTAATACCCATCACCAGGTTCACCCAACCCCCTCCCCCCTCCCCTCCATAACCTTCAGTTTGTTTCTCAGAGTCCACAGTCTCTCATCTTTTGTCTTCCCCTCTGATTTACCCCAATTCATTTTTCCTTTCCTTCTTCTAAAGTCCTCCATTTTATTCCTTATGTTCCACAAGTAAGTGAAACTATATGATAATTAACTTTCTCTGCTTGACTTATTTCACTCAGAATAATCTCCAGTCCCATCCAAGTTAATACAAAAGTTGGGTATTCATCCTTTCTGACTGCTGTGTAATATTCCATTGTATATATGGACCACATCTTCTTTATCCATTCTTCTGTTGAAGGGCATCTCAGCTCTTTCCATAATTTGGAGATTGTGGCCACTGCTGCTATGAACATTGGGGTACATATGGCCCTTCTTTTCACTACATATGTATCTTTGGGATAAATACCCAGTAGTGCAATTGCAGGGTCATAGGGTAGCTCTATTTATAATTTTTTAAGGAATCTCCACACTGTTTTCCAAAGTGGCTGCACCAACTCACATTTCCACCAACAGTTTAAGAGGGTTTCCCTTTCTCCACATCCTCTCCAACACTTGTTGTTTCCTGTCCTGTTGATTTTGGCCATTCTAACTGGCCTAAGGTGGTATCTCGATGTGGTTTTGACTTGAGTTTCCTTGAACAGTTCACAGTTTATGGCAACATAGAGCAGAAAGCTAACACATAAACTTGCTATTTTCAGCTGGCATTCATGCTCCAATGTCTGGGAACTCTTGCACTCAGGCACCCCTGTTCTTGTGACCCCGGGGAGCCTGAGACCACACTGCCCTACTGGGATTCCTACCTGTTTTACCACCTGAGCACCTTTAATCCAGGGGCATTCCCCAATGTAGCAGACTTCTAAAATTCTGATTTTGTGCTCCACTGCTTATAATGCTCTGTGGTTACTTCCTTAAACTAGCTCCCTCTTCTCCACTGTATCCTTTGATATATTGCCCAGAATTCAAGTCTCTGCACTTACTACCTTCCAAAAACTGGTTACTTCTCTATTTATAGAATTGCAGCATTTCTGTTCTCATATCTCCAATTGACATTACAGGTGTTGAGAATGATTTGATACTATCTAGCTGAGTTCCAGGGACCAGACGAACTTAGGGTCCCCTACTCCTCTGCCATCTTAACTCTTTGAACCCCTTGACTGATTTTTACAGATATGATTATTTTTATTGATTTTTTGTTTCCTGCTTTCCTTACTCTTGCTTATGATCTTTACGTTCCCCTCAAGGAGTTCCCTTTAACATTTCTTTCAGTGCTCGTTTAGTGGTCATGAATTTCTTTAACTTTTGTTTGTCTGGGAAACTTCTTATCTCTCCATTCATTTTGATAATAGCCTTGCTGGATAGAGTATTTTTGGCTGCAGATTTTTTCCTTTTAGTATTTTTAATAGATTATGTCACTCTTTTCTGGACTGCGAAGTTTCTGTTGAGAAATCCATTGATAGTTTTAAGGGGTTTCCTTTTTATATAACTTATTTCTTCTGCTGTTTTTTAAATTCTCTCTTTATCACTACTCTTAGACATTTTAATTACTCTGTGTCTTGGTGTGAGTTCTTTTGGTTGATTTTTTGGGGAGGATCTCTGTGCCTCCTGGATCTGGATTTCTTTATTTTTTAAGATTATTTATTTATTTATTTATTTGACAGAGAGAGAGAGAGAGAGAGAGAGAGAGAGATATCACAAGTAGGCAGAGAGGCAAGCGGAGAGAGAGGAAGAAGCAGGCTCCCTGTCAAGCAGGGAGCCCAATGCGGACTTTGATCCCAGGACCCTGAGATCATGACCTGAGTCAAAGGCAGAGGCTTTAACCCACTGAGCCACCCAGGCACTCTGGATCTGGATTTCTGTTTCCTTGCCCAGACTCAGGAAGTTTTCAGCTATTATTTCTTCAAATAAATTTTCTGCCCCCCTTTTTTTCTCTTTTCCTTCTTGTATCCTTATAATGTGATTGTTATTATGCTTGATGTTGTCAGTGAGTTCTCTAAGTCTATTCTTATTTTGCATAATTCTTTTCTCTCACTTGTTTAGCTTGATTAATTTCCATTACTCTGTCCTCCTGGTCACTGATTTATTCTTCTGCTTCATTTAGGGTACTCTTTAATTGATCTAGTTTATTTTTAATTTCATTTGTTTTGTTCTTCCTTTCCGATTGGTTCTTTTTTATATTATTTTTAAGGGTGTCACCGAAGTCCTCCATTTCTTTCTCAAGGCCAGTGAGTACATTTATAATCATTATTTTAAATTCTCCATCAGGCATATTACTTATGTCTGTTTCACTTTGTCTCTTGCTGTGATTTTATCCTTTTCTTTCATTTGGTACATACTCCTCTGTCTCCCCCTTTTTCCTGAATCTCTGAGTCTGTTTCTTTGTTAAGAATGACAGTTACATCTCCTGCACTTGAAAGTAATGGTCTTATGAAGAAGAGGTCTTTTAGTGTCCTACCGTGCTTATTCCCTGTTCACCAGAACCTGGTGCTCTAGGAGTATCTCCTATGTGTGATGTATGGATGTTTCTGTTGTGTCTGAGCTGCTTTTTTGTTCAGTCCAGTCATATAGGATGGCTCTCTTTGCCTGTTACTTCTTGGGCTTGAGTTGTGTCAGAGCAGGTGTTTGTGTCAGACCAAGTATTTGCCAGAGATGAGTAGTGATGTAGGAAACAAAGGTAGAAGGAAATGCAAATAAAAGTAAATACCCTTATAACCTGTAACCCATTGACAAATACTTGAGATAGGCAGAGTATATAAATTCCTCCATGAAACTCCCAACTGTTTCAGTGTTAATGCCTTGCTAGAGGGGAAAAAAACCTTAAATTGATAATAGCCAGGCCTCTAGTATCCTGAGTCTTCTTTAGCATAAGAAAATCCTTTTGGACACTTCCTTTTTTCCTTACCTCTCCCAACTACCAAGTATATAATAAACCATTCTTCACAAACCCAGTGCAGCAGCTCTTTTTTGACCATGGGTCCTATCCCCTGTCCCCATGCTTTAATAAAATTACCTTTTTGCAACAAAGTTGTCTCAAGAATTCTTTCTTGGACATCAGCTCCAGACCCCAACAACAACACTATTCAAAACTATATCACTAGCACCAAACTGAGGTGTACTTTTCCTGTGTTGTCCCCTGAGACGGTTTCATTGGTAGTTGGGGCCTATAGTCAGACAAGTTGTCTGCCTCCAGCCCACTCCTGTGGCCTCTGTCTGAATTGTGTGTGTGGTTATCTTTCCCTCTTTCTTGGACAGTAGTTACTTTTTAGTGATGTTGACCATTATAGTGGCTGCTTGCACACTGCCAGGCCTGTGGCACCACCATATATGGGCTCTGGCCAAGAGCATACTGGAGAGGGTGGATCTGCTGAACCACAGCATGGGGTGGGGTGTGGGGGGGAAGTGTGATGGTACTAGTACATTTTGCACTGCTGTTCCTCTGTGGGAGGGGCCTTGCAGTGCCCAGATTGAGATGGTCTGTCCAGAAGGTTGGACTGGCAGAAACACAATGCTGGGGGAAGGGGGAAGCAATAGTGCTAGCAAGTTAAGTAGCAAGAATCCCACAGGTGTCTTTGTGTTTACACTGGAGAATGGGGGAGGGAAATGATGCTTTACTCTTCCTTTTTTCTTGTAGTTCTCCAGTGATTCCTATCCCTCCAGGACATCCTCCAAGATTAGTAAATAACTATCCTTTCCATATGCCTAAGGTGTTTTTTCAAACTGCTGCTTCTGTGCTGTATTTCCCTGGGTTGTCTGTTGTGTCCTCAGTTAAAGGGTGGGGACTCCATTTCCTCTCCCCTACTACCTTTCCCTAGCCAAACCCACTGATTTTCTTAAATTTCAGGTTTTAAGTCACACTGGTTGTACGAACTTAAGAAATTCATTCCCTTTTGTTATCAATGCCAAATGTTATGGGAATTCATCTTCCCCATGGGGGCTCCCTGGTGCGGGGTCTGTTCCTTTCACCTCTCCATGCCTATGGCATCCCTCACTTTTATGGAAATTCTTGGTTTAATTTCCAATGGTGTCTCCACCCTTCCTAACCTCTTCAATGTGGCCTCTTCCTTACCTTTATTTGTGGAGTTTGTTCTGCCAGTCTTGGGGTCATTTTCCAGGTTACATACACTGATGTGAGTGTTACCTTGTTGTATCCAAGGGATGAAGTGAGTTTAGGGTCCTCTTACTATGCCATCTTTCCCAGAAGGCCCCCCCTTGTCTTAATTTCTCTATAGTCATTGCATGGAAATATTAGTTTAAAGTCAGTGCTGCTTCTCTGTCATTGTCCACTCTTCAACCTCTTTTAATTTGGCTTCCACTTTATCACTCCACTGAAATATATTTCAGTAGTGTCACAGTGGGCCTTCCAGTTGCCAAACTTAATGGACAAATGTTAGAGTTTAAATAAAAAAATAAAAACCATATTTCCTTTGTCCAGATTGATAATGTGGCCCTTACTTATATTTCTAGTTTTATCTCTATCTCTCTCTACACAACCTGACTTCCAAATATGTTCAACTATTTACAATTCAAGAGTGTACAATAATTTTTCTCCAAGAGTTTTGCATATCCTGCTTCTCCATAATGGAAAACTCATGTACCTGATGAACTAGTTTTAAGACTAAACAAAATGTGACAACCACATGAAACTTTACTAGATCTCCTTAGTCAAAGATGAATTCTTCTGTACCATACCACTGCACATCATACATGTAACATTAATTGCATTACTATAATATTTCATTTACAAGTCTTTCTCTCCTCCTGACTATGAGCCCCTGGGGGCAGGGAGAAGACAACTTTTAATTATCTTTATATCTTTATTTCCTCAGAACTTAGAACAACATATATTTGTGTTTAGTAAATACTTGATGAGTAAAAAAATGAATAAATATTATCAATAAATGTTTATTCAAAATCTGGTATTCTCAGGCACTGTGTTAGGTACAGAGTAAGTCAAACTATATGATATGGTTTTGACACTCAGGTGACTTCCAATCTACTTAAAGTAACAGAATGAATATATATATATATATATATATATGTATGTATATAAAACAACACAGGGTATCCTACAAGTGCCAAATGGATGCTAATGATAAATATTATGGGACTATGAATAAAGAAATATTGTGAAGGAGAAAAAAGTACTCTAGACTGGAATGGTCACCCAAAATTTGAACTTAATCCCAAAAGATTGATAGAATTTTTTTAGTGTGAAGATATGGCCATTTTTTTGTAAGAAAATATGAAATGGACAAATATGCCAGTGTAGGAATACATGTACTGTGTTCAAGGAATTGTTAATAAAAACATCTGATAAGAAGGGAAAGTTCAAAATTCTACCACTTTCACTCTGTATGATCTTGAATGCCCTCACCAGTAAAAGGGGATTACAATGTTTCTTATCTTATAAGGTTGTTAGGAAATTAAACATTTATTTATTATGGTTTTTTTATTTTTAAAGATTTTTTTTATTTATTCATTTGACACAGAGAGAGAGATTACAAGTAGGCAGAGAGGCAGGCAGAGAGAGAGGAGAGAGGAGGAAGCAGGCTCCCTGCTGAGCAGAGAGCCCGATGTGGGCCTTGATCCCAGGACCCTGAGATCATGACCTGAGCCGAAGGCAGCGGCTTTAACCCACTGAGCCACGCAGGCGCCCTTATTTATTATGTTTTTTATAATTTATAAATATATTTATTATCAAGACCTGAGCTGAGATCAAGTGTCAGATGCTTGGGGCACTCGGGTGGCTTTGTTAGTTAAGCATCCAACTCCTGGTTTCATCTGAGGTAATAATCTCAGGGTCATGGGATTGAGCCCTACATTGGGCTCCATGCTCAACACAGATTCTGTTTTACATTCTTTTCCCTACCTCTTCCTTCCCATCTGCTCCTTATCCTGCTCACTCTTTCTCTCTTTGTCTCTCCCTTTTCTCAAACAAATAAATCAATTAATTAATAAAATAAAATATTTTTTGAAAAAAGTCAGACATGTTGTGTTGAGCACTGGGTGTTATACACAACTGATTAATTGCTGAACACTCCGTCAAAAACTAATGATGTACTATATGTTGGCTAATTGAAAATTTAAAAAATTCAGACACTTAACAAATTGAGCCACCCAGGCACCCTGAGACAAACTAGATTTTAAACCAAAGACTGTATCAAGAGGTGAAGAAGGGCGCTATATCATAATAAAGGTGTCTATTGAACAAGAAGATCAAACAATTGTAAATACTCATGCCCCCAACTTGGGAGCACACAAATATATAAAACAATTAATAACAAACATAAAGGAACTCATTGATAATAAAACAATAATAAGAGGGGAAATTAACACCCCACCTACACCATCTAAGCAGAAAATCAACAAGGAGAAAATGGCTTTGAATAAAACAGTGAATGAGATGAACTTAACAGATATATTCAGAACATTTCATCCTAAAGCAGCAGAATACACATTATTTTTGAGTGCGTAGGGGACATTTTCCAAAATGGGTGATGTAGTAGGGCACAAGTTTTGCCCCCACAAGGCCAAAAAGATTGAGATCATACCATGCATTGCATAATTTCTGACCACAACATTATGAAACTTGAAGTCAAGCACAAGAAAAAAATTGGAAAGACCACAAAGTTAAAAGAGGTCATCAGTCTGTTGAAGTTCTCTATTTCTTCCTGTTACAGATTTTGTTAAAGAACAGGTTACTAATGAATGGAGATTAAAGAATATGTTACTAAAGAATGAATTGTCCAACCAGGAAATTAAATAATAAATTAAAAAATATATGGAAACAAATGAAAATGAAACCATGATGGTCCAAAATATTTGAAATGCAGCAAAAGTGGTCCTAAGAGGGAGGTATATAGCAATACAGGCCTACCTCACATAGCAAGAAACATCTCAAATATGCAACCTCACTTTACACAGCAAGCACCTAGAAAAAGAACAATAAACAAAGCCTAAAGCCATCAGAAAAAGGGAAATAATAAAGATGAGAGGAAAAATAAATGATATAGAAACAAACAAATAAAAAACCCAGTAGAGGGGCACCTGGGTGGCTCAGTGGGTTAAAGCCTCTGCCTTCAGCTCAGGTCATGATCTCAGGGTCCTAGGATCGAGCCCCGCATCAGGCTCTCTGCTCAGCAGGGAGACTGCTTCCCCCTCTCCCTCTGCCTGCCTCTCTGTCTGCTTGTGCTCTTTCTCTCTATCAAATAAATAAATAAAATCTTTAAAAAAATAAAAAAACAAAACAAAACAAAAAACCCAGTATAACTGATCAATGTAAGTGGGAAATTGTTCTTTGAAAAAAATTAATAAAATTGATACCCCTAGCCAGCCTTATCACAAAGAAAAGAGGAAGGGCTCAAATAAATACTTGCAGAAGACATGATTATGTGGAAAACCTAAAAGACTCCACCAAATAATTGTGAGAACTCATACACAAATTCAGTAAAGTCACAGGATGCAAGATCAATGTACAGAAATTTGTTATAGTTCTATGCACCAAAAATGAAGCAGCAGGAAGAGAAATCAAAGAACCAATTCCATTTACAATTGCTCTACAAACAATAAGATACCTAGGAATAAACCTAACCAGAGAGGTAAAAATCTATACTCTGAAAACGATAAAACACTGATGAAAGGAATTGAAGAAGATGGCACAGAGAAATGGAAAGAGATTCCATTCTCATGGATTGAAAAAACAAATATTGCTAAAATATCTACATTACCCAAAGTAATCAACATATTTAATGCAATTCCTACCAAAATACCAACATTTCTCATGAGGTAGAACAAACAATCCTAAAATTTATATGGAACCATAACGGACCAAAATAGCTAAAGGAACCTTGAAAAAGGAAAGCAAGTCTGGAGGCATCACAAATCCAGACTTGTTATATTACAAAGTGGTAGTGATCAAGACAGTATGGTACCAGCACAAAAACAGACACATAGGTTAATGTAACAGTTGAAATCCCAGAAATGAACTCACGAACCCAGAACTATATGGCCAACTAATCTTTGACAAATGGTGTTGGGAAAACTGAATAGCAGTATGCAGAAGAATGAAACTGAACTTCGTTATACCATACATAAAAATAAATTCAAAATGGGTGAAACACCTAAATGTAAGACAGGAAATCAACAAAACCCTGGAGGAGAACACAGTCAGCAACCTCTTTGAAATGGCCAAAACAACTTCTTACTAGATATGTCTCCTGAGGCAAGGGAAATGAAAGCAAAAGTGAACTATTGAACTTCGTCAAGATAAAGAGCTTCTGCACAGCGAAGGAATCAAATCAATAAAAGTAAAAGACAACCTTTGGAATGGGAGAAGATATTTGCAAATGACATATTTTATAAAGGGTTAGTATTCAAAATTTATTTTAAAAAACTTATATAAACTCAATACCCCCACAAAAAAACAAATGATCCAGTTAAAAAATGGGCAGAAGTCATGAATAGACATTTTTCCAAAGAAGATATAAGATGGTTAACAGACACATGAAAGGATGTTCAACATCACTCATCATCAAGGAAAAACAAATCAAAACTGCATTGAGATATCACCTCACACCTGTCAGAATGACTAAAAATAACAACACGAGAAGCAACAGGGGTTGGGGAAGATGCAGAAAAAGGGGAACCTTTTTATACTCTTGGTGGGAATGTAATCTGGTGTATCCACTGTTTAGTATGGAGGTTCCTCAAAAAGTTAAGAACCACCCTACTACACAGAATTTGCACTACTAGGTATTTACCCAAAGATTAAAAGAATAGTGATTCAAAGGGGCACATTTTATTGTATGGATGGAGCTTTCTGTGATTTGTCCTATATAACCAACCACCATGACCTGCACCTATGCAGGCAGGCTAAAGAATGTTGTTTGTGAGACTTGTGCTGCATAAATGACATTGGTAGCCTGATTAGATGACATTAGCTGGCCTCTAGGTCAGAATTGGCCCTTCTGGTCTGGATGCCGAGAGCGATAAATTTTGCCTTACATCCCCTCTGGCTCCAGGCTGGGCTGGCTCCCAGAATGGAATCCAGGAAGGGAGGTAAGCAAACCTAGCTTAGGCTCTTTGAATATGTGAAGACATGATAACGTAGGAATGTAGCTTGCTCCAAAGGTAGCCAAATAAATATCTGATCACCCCCCCATCATTTGTCCTATAAATAAAGCTCTTATGGGGATGGTCAGTTGGAAGTCTCACCTGAGAGGAGGATGTTCTGCCAGGCCTCTCAATCAGGACTCCAGCCTGTCTGTCTCCATGGGGCTTCCCCAGCTAATGAGGTTGGATGTTTTAAGTACCTGATTTGATGTAACTGGCTTACTCTCCTTTTATGCTTACTCTTGCTTTCATTTATTCATGAATTTCCCTTTCCTTCTTTGTATTAGATTTTTATTATCAATAAAGTGTTTTTCCCCTTTAAAACAGAGTACAGCTGCAATGAATCTTTTGTTTAGGACATATATGCACCCTCATGTTTACAGCAGCATTATCAACAATAGCCAAGGAAAGATCCCAAATGTCTATAGACAGATGAATGAATAAAGAAGCTGTGGTATATATATATGTGAATATACATGTGACTATATATATTCACAATGGAATATTACTGGGTCATAAAAAGGAATGGAATCTGGCCATTTGTATTGATGTGGATGGAGCTAGAGAGAATTATGCTAGGGGAAATAAGTCAGTCACAGAAAGACAAATACCATATGATTTAACTCACATGTGGAATTTAAGAAACAAAAAAAAAAAGAAAGAAAGAGGCAAACCATAAAAGAGAGTTAAATGTAGAGAACAAACTGAGGTTTGTTGCAGGAGAGGTTGGCAGGGGGATGGGTTAAATGGGTGATGGGTATTAAGGAGGGCACTTGTGATGCGGGCTGGGTATTGTATGTAAGTAATGATTACTAAATTCTACACCTGAAACTAATATCACACTTCTTGTTAACTGGAATTTAAGTAGAATCTTGAAAGTACAGAAACAGTTTTAGTGGCTAAGAAAATGTTAGTAACACTGACAATATTGGCTGATCCACAGTGGGAAGTGGTTGGAAATACGTTTTGGGAAAAAGGAGATGAAGTTATTTTTTGAAAGTAGAACTAACTGGCATTTATTGTCTATTTAGACTAGACATTAGTCTGAGTATTTGAATAATACAGAGACAACATCCCTACCCTCAGGAATTTTCTAATCTAATTGGGTAAATGAGCCTTAATATATAAAATAATAGAGGGCACTGTAAGATAGTCAAATTTTTGCATCTAGAGACTCTGGGAAAAGGGGCTGCAATACATTCTCGAATTTAGAAGATATTCCTCATTTAGAGAATTAATGTTTTAAAACTTCTGAAATAATATTTTTGTGTGAAATTATAAAGTACTGTCATTATTACAACACATTTGGGACCTACAGAAAATAAAGAGAAGAAAATGTATATCACATATTTCCACCACCCAGATAAGCCACAGCTAATATATTGCTGTATTCACCTTTAGTTTTCTCTCCATAAAGAGTCTATATCAGGAGTGTATTACAGTGTCCATTTAAGAACAAAATCACCAATGCTAGGTGTTATCATTCTTTTTTCATTTTTATTAAATTGATAGGCAAAAACCAATATTTTATTTTGTTTTAATTTTCACCTCTGATTCTAATGAGAATTATTTTCATTCAAATATTCACCAGGTATTTGTATTTTTATGAATTATTTGTGCAAATATTTTACTCATTTTAAAGTGAGTATTATCATATTCTTTGATGTTTTAAATCAAGACCCATTTTGGGGATGCCTGGATGGCTCAGTTAAATATCCACCTTTTGATTTTAGCTCAGGTCATGATCTCATGGGGTGTGAAATTAAGTCCCACATTAGACTCCACACTTAGCAGGGACTCTCCTTGAAGATTCTCTCCCTCTGTTCCTCCCCCATCTCACGATCTCATTCTCTCTCTCTCTCTCTCTCTCTCTCTCTCTCTCTCTCTTTCTTAAATAAATAAATAAATCTTTTTTTAAATACCCATTTAAAAACTCTTATCAATGAACATTTAAAATTCATAACGTATTTCTGCAGTTTCTGTAGAGGAAAAACACACATGGCTAATTTTCACTTTATGTGCAATTTTATGACATAAAAACCATTAACTTTCCTTATTTTTTTTTGGCCATGAATCTCTATGTAGTTGTGACTGATTACACTCCCTTTTTGTCTATCATTCACTCAAGGAGGCAAAGTTATGTCAGTCATGCCACTCTCCCACCAAAGACGGTTCCATTATATCATCCTAATGTTCCTCCTGGAACAGAGTGATGTCATCATTCAGTCCTTCATGCAATAGACATAATAAGGGGCAGTGTTAAGTCACTTCATTCTGTTTCATGTTGTTAAATTTCTTACTTTCTCCCCTTTAAAAAAGAACATACACCAACATTTAAATTATTTCCAAGTATCTCTTCTTGGGAATTAGAAATCTGATTATTTCTTATGCTTCCATTCCACAATTTTTGTCACAGTCTTCTCATCACTGTGCTATCCTATTGCTACTAAGGCATTTTGTAGTGTGTTCAAGCTGCTCTTACAGATCACCCAGTGTCTTGTTATTCTGTTGTGTGTTTGGGGCTTTGAGGGAGTGTATTTTGGTTTGTTTTGTTTTGTTGGTGAGGAACTTTTGGACAAGTGATTTGTTAATTCAAGTGCTTTGCGGTTCTAGTATAGCAAGATGCTTTTGTGATAGAATTATGAAAGAGGCATGTTTTTCTTGACTAGCAGAGTCTGGTGAGATATAGCATGGAAGAGTATGTTGTTTAACCACTCAAGGTCAGGTTAAAGTAGTTAGTGGATTTGTCAACAAATGTTGCTGACAGGATCAAGGAGAGTATCTCATCTGAAACAGTGTGAATATTGTTTATATGATTTCCAAGCTACCTCTGCTTTTACAGAGAGTGAATTTCTTTTTTCTAACTTTTTTCAAAGAAAGTTTTTACCCAGAAGGGTAGGCATAGGTATTCTGGTACATTTGTTACACTGAAATCTCCTCACAGCATTTCTAAAAATGTCTACATTGGAAAAAAATGCCATTTCAACATGAAGCATTACACAGCAGCAACAAAACCTGAATTGGAACCTATGGCCAGCCCCTCTGGCTCAGCTGAGTTGCAAAAATAGTCACGCTACTGAAGTGGCAAATCCTTCAACTTGTAATTCGTGAGGCATTGGTTTCTAGTGCACACCATGGAGTAAGATAGTAGGTATTTATTTTTGCAATAAATGATGTTAGGGACTTCTAGGGATGGAGAGCAGACATAAGCACTAAGAAAAATAGTCCCTGCATGGAGCTTAGGTGTAAGCTTAAAATAACTTGTTTCTTCAAAATCATGTAACGACTGACTTGGGAAAAAACTTAGATGCCCACTGGAGTTTATCAGAATGCTGACCTATAGTATGGACTCCTTAACTATTTGTCTCATGACAGAGTTAATAAATGGATGAATGCATAAATACACCACATGTAAGAATACCATCTACAGAGTTTCCTGCCAAATGGTCAACCATCCTTTACCTGAATACCTCAAATGATAAGAAACTTATCACTACCTGAGTAATCCATTATAACTTTGAATAGCTCTGATTATCAGAAAGTTTGTCTTAATAGAAGTAAAATGAGTCTCCCTGTGGCTTCCATCTATGTATTCCTCCTACTGGTAATGCTTGGAGTCATGAAGAGTAAATCTAATTCTTCTTTACTAGCCCTTAATATTTTGTAAGATTACCTTTACCTTATCTTCCCCACTGCAAAGTTTCTCCAGTCCTATTTACATCCATCTCAGTATCCTTCACATGGACATACTCTTCCAGATATGATTTGACATAAGTAAAGTAGGATTATAATATTTCTTGTTTAAGAATAATAATAACTAGGTTATTGAATGTTTGTACTTAGCCCAGTGGTAAATGTTTTATAAGGATTTTCTCATCTAATCATTGCAAAGGCCCTATGAAAAAAGTATTATTATTATTACCCAGATTTTACAATTCTGACATTAGGATCTTAATAGTGCCGATTAAGATTGTGTTTGCTTTTTTGTTTTGTTTCATTTTGTTGTATTAGTTGGTTTAAAGGATGTGATTGATAAAATTTAGTGATTTATAAAATTCCATACTTTTTCTCCATGAATTGCTGTGAAGTTTCTCTCTCAGTTTTCTGATTTTCTAAACTAAATAGAGAACTTTTTATTTGGACCTATTAGATTTCTTCTTAACAGTTTTATATTATTTTTATTTCTCTTCTTTTTTCTGGATGGGGTATATTATTCTATAATTTTCATAAAATTTTATGTTTCTCTAAATAAACATTTAGCATCTTTTAAAACACTGAGTGTATCATTCAGAATGTTAACTATTCTTCTCAGCTTTGTTCTTTTACATGTGTGATAAACTTGCCTTCTGTATCTTCATTAAAATATTAAAAATGCTTAAAAGAACGGGGTTATGGACAGACTTCTGTATCACAACATTCAATAACTCGTTCCAGAATAACAAAAGTCAACAGTGTTTGAGTTCATTGTTCAATCCACCTGACTACTATTCAGCTTTCATTTTCTCACATTATTAACAGGACATTATGAAACACTTGGAACTTTTTGGGAAGAAGATATACAGTATCTGGGGCACTCCCTTTTCTACCTAATTAATAATCTCATCAAGAAAAGAAATGAGATTCATTTGGTATGACTTGTTACCAATTGACCTTTGCTGTCTCCCCCCTTAGATCTCTTCTAAGTATGCATAAATCATCTACAATATTATATTCTTTAATTTTTTAAGGATCACAGTTAAATCTACCTATCAATAATTTCCAGAATCCAACTTTACAGTCTTTTGGGATCCTTATAGATTTTCATGATTTGGTTAAGATTACTGACTGCTTCAGCAGCCCAATCAGTAAACTTTATTTAATTTGTCTGATTTGAAGAGTTAAATCTACAAAAGGAGGGGCGCCTGGGTGGCTCAGTGGGTTGAAGCCTCTGCTTTCGGCTCAGGTCATGATCTCAGGGTCCTGGGATCGAGGCCCGCATCGGGCTCCCTGCTCAGCGGGGAGCCTGCTTCCCCCTCTCTCTCTCTGCCTGCCTCTCTGCCTCCTTGTGATCTCTCTCCCTCTGTGAAATAAATAAATAAAATCTTTAAAAAAAAAATCTACAAAAGGGGGCTCACTGATATCTTGATACTATCTCCCCTTTCATAGGCTTCACATCTTTTCTTCAAAGATATAGTCTGAATTTTGGTATTGACAATCCCTTACACCAGTTTTATTTCTATTCCACTTTGTTTCTCACTTAGCAAGATAAATGAATATGTCATTGGCAATTACATGGTCAAAAGTAGATTCTAAATGAGAATTTTCTTGAGATAAGAGCATTTTTTGTAGATAGTGTCATCATCTTTTGCTCTTATTTACAATCAAGACAGACCAGCACTAATGTTATCTAATTACACAAACACATTAGACAAACTTGATTTGTTTTGATTCACACTGTAAATATAAATATACTATGTTTACGGGAGAGGGAAACTTTGGAGTGACAGAAAGTCACCAAAGTAAAAAGTGAGACACCAAAATTATATGAAATAAATCCAACAAAATAACAAAAGTAGTCTCAAAAGCAAGTGAGAAAAACCAGACATAAAAGAGATAATAATCTTACAGTTGATGTTTTTTAGATTCCATATGTAAGTGAAATCATATGATGTTTGTCTTTCTCTGTCTGAGTTATTTCACTTAACATAATACCCTTTATGTCCATCCATGTTGTCACAAATAGGGAGATTTCATTTTTTAATGGCTGAATAATATTTCACTATGTATTATGTATTCACTATTATATACATCTTCTTTATCCACTCATCTATCAATGGATACTTGGGATGCTTCCATATCTTGGCTA
This sequence comes from Ailurus styani, assembly GCA_002007465.1. Lineage (NCBI taxonomy): Eukaryota > Metazoa > Chordata > Mammalia > Carnivora > Ailuridae > Ailurus > Ailurus styani. The sequence goes on along the minus strand of LNAC01001193.1, from coordinate 77,127 downwards.
TTGTAATAATATTGCAATAAAAATAGGTGTGCCCATATCTTTTCAAATTAGCGCTTTTTTAAAGATTTGATTGATTCATAGAACATGAGTGGGGAGAGGGACAGATGAGAGGGAGAGAGAGAATCTCCAGCAGACTCCATGCTGAGTGCAGAGCCTGACACAAGGTTCTTCATGACCCAAAGATCATGACTTGAGCAGAAACCAGAAGTCAGATGCTCAACTGGCAGAGTCACCCAAGCACCCTTCAAGTTAGGTTTTCATTTTTCCAGTTATAAAATAAAGTCATGGGGATGAAAAGTATGGCATAAGAAATACAGTAAATCATGTTGTAATAGCTTTGCATGCTTTCAGATGATAACTACACTTATTATGGTGAGCACTGTGTAATCTATGGAAGTGTCAAATCACTATGTTGTTCACCTGAAACTAATATAACATTGTATGTCAACTATATTTCATTAAAAAATCTTATAGTTGATGAATAGACACTATAAGGAACAGTTATGATGAGTTAAGAGTAAAAGATAACTGAAGTATTAGACATTTCAGAAATCAAAATGATGGAAATGGGAACAGTGCAAGTAAAATTTTACAGGCATTGAGAGAAAACCAGAAGTTACTTCCCAGACATGTAATTTCCATAGCAATAACACTAGCATTTCCTCTCCTATAATCCTTCTCTCCAAATTCTAAGTGATGAATAATGTCCTATGACTGCAAATTATTTTACTTATCTTGAACTTGATTTATCTACAAAGGAGTCCTAATCAAACAAAAATGTGGTAGGATTAATGAATATGTCATAAGGATTAATGGAGCACGAAGGAGTACATAGTGAGAAAGTAGTCCCAAAACTAGGTAGCAGGCAGTTGTGTGTCATCTGGCCCCAGACCACCAATGAAAACCCAAAACATTGTATCTTAATCCTTCTAATGCACACATGCATATGTACATATGTTACTAATTCTTCCCTGAATTCCATCACCTTTTGGTTTCAGATACAGGACTCCACTTACAATTGGCTGAAGTTTAATATTCTCACCAATTTCATAAAATTGTCTTATGCTAAGTTATTCAATCAATTAAGTTTTGATTATCTTCTGTTTTTGAAATCTGTATCATTATCTCTCTCCCATAAACATGAATATTTGGGAGCTAACTGCACTATTTAACTAGAAACCCCCCTTTACCTCCTCCTATCTAAGGCTCTGCTTTCACAAACTTTTTTGCTGAGCACTGAGATCTGATAATCTTTATTATTTTAAAGTTTTTATTTATTTATCTGAGAGGAAGAGAGGGAGAAAGAGAGAGAACAGGGAAGGGCGAGGGGAAGAGGTTGAAGCAGCTCCCCTCTGAGCAGGGAACCTGATGAGGGGCTTGATCCCAAGACCCTGAGAACATGACCTGAACCAAAGGCAGATGCTTAACCAACTGAGCCACCTAGGCACCCCAAGGTCTGATAATCTTTAAAAAGAGAGACTTGGTATGACCTTCCATAAAATACATGCTTATGATTATACCTATCTGAGATAAGTGCCTGGTGTGTGACTGTTTGCAGGAACCTAGAAAAAACAGCTGAGAACATGCTTGGTTCAGCTAATTATTAACATTTTCTCTGGAAATCTCCCTTGATGTTGTAGAACATACTAGTTGGAAATAAATTTCTAATGAAGTATTTTCTAGGACAAAGCCAGTTCTAACATTTAGGAACTCACTCCAAATACTTGTGTTCTGGCTGGTTCCTTACTAAAAGATTTACTTATTATTTCTTATGGAAGTTATGTTTTAATCTTTTGGCTAGTAAAAGAATATGCCAATTTTTAAAATTTTGGTGTTCCAGGAGCTATCCTGAACATCGAAGAAATATCCTCTAGTCAGCTTCCTTTTTCAAACCAAACAGAAATATTAATTAAAAATATAACATCTTTCACCCATCTCTGAGACTGCATTTTATTTTTCAGGATAGATTTCTTTCAAGCTCTTACTAAGCACAACATTTGATTATATTTATGCCTTCAATCTGTGTGTCAGTTCTGAAATGAATAATTTGACCTCTTTCAAAGTAACTGACTTTGCAGTGATTTTTAGAAGGTAATAAAACCATGCTACAAAAAGACACTAGAAAAAGAGGTTAGATAAATACTATCTTTAGAAATGAGTTCTTTCAGCAGTACCTTAAAAACAATAACTTCCATGATGAGGAAAAGTTAATAGTTGTTTCCTTTTTCATTAAGTATAGCAAATGAAATATTTAATTCAGCAGCATGTGCCTGGTGGCTACTTAGGTAAAGATAATGATGGATTCTTATGAAGGAAGCTTTCCCCGTAGTAACCTTAAAAAACTCACCTTTCATTTTGGCCCATTTCTCCTAGTGAACACATATGATTAGCATAGTTGAATATATATGTTTTTCACTACACATTTATGCATGTTGGTATTTCCTTAGTTTGTCTTCTCTTTTCCCTTAAAATTATAAAAAATTGGGTGCCTGGGTGGCTCAGTGGGTTAAGCCTCTGCCTTCAGCTCGGGTCATGATCTCAGGGTCCTGGGATCGAGGCCCACATCAGGCTCCCTGCTCAGCAGGGAGTCTGCTTCCTCCTCTCTCTCTGCCTGCCTCTCTGCCTACTTGTGATCTCTCTCTGTCAAATAAATAAATCAATAATCTAAAAAAATTATAAAAAACTAGGTGAAGAGATGTGCTTTATATAAAACACATTCAACAAATGGTTATACTTGATTGAATAGCATCCAATTCAATCAATCTGTACAGTCTCTTCAAAGGAAAAAATCTATGTTTCTTTTCCTTGGTAAAATTAAAGTCAGGTGGGCACATTCATACACTGATGGTAGATGTGCAGTTTTGTGTATTTCCCAAGAGAAAATAAAAAATATTTTTAACAAAATAATATATACCTTATTAAATTTCAGTTAATTTTATCTAAAAACACAATTAGGAAAAGCACAAAGACTTTTTTACAGGATATTTTCAAAGCTGTGTTTATAATATCAAAGTAAATGTTTAACAATAAAAGATCTGTTGGTTAAAGTATGGTACAATTTTATTACATGACGATTAAAATCTTGGAATGTACTATGTATTGGCATTGAAATAGTTTTAAAATATGGCTGGTTGAAAAGCAAATAACAAGACAACATATTCAGATGATTTTATTTTTTTAAGTCTCTATGCATATGCATAAAAAGAATGGAATGACATTTGTCTTTAAGAAGTGGACTTATGGATGATTTACACTATTTTTTCCTACGTTTTTCCAGTTTTCTGCAATAAGCATATATGATTTTAGAAATTAGGACAGAACATATAGCAATATTTTCTAAAGCAATGTCACTATTTACCAGTGAAATAATGAGCATGGAAGATGCCTGGAAAAGCTTTATGATTCTCCAGCTTCCCTTCCTCTCCTTTATAAAGACTACCAAAGAATGGTAGGTGGAATGAGAAGAGATAGGTTAACCTACCTTCCCATACCTCTGCTAGAAGGACATTACCCTTAGTCTCTGATTCCCTCATTCAAGCCAGGATCCTGAGAAATGCCTCACTGGTTCCATGTCTGTCAAATTCTGTCTGTTCCTGGATAGAGATTCTCGTTCTAAGCCTTGTCTCTCTTCCTGCCATGGTTAACTGGGCTGGTCAATAAAATTCCCTCTACTGCCATTCCAAAAACTGGTAATGCTTAAGAGAACTCTTGCAGGAAAACTTTGCTTTCTTTTCTTTTAGATTCTTTCCCCACTCTGGAGAATTAAAGACATTAACTGGGCAGAATAAGCCTCAGGTCACCAAATTAGCCTCTTCCTGTATTATTAATCAAAGAATAAAGAAAATAGAAAAGGCAGAAAGCTCTTTTATAATTCTTACCATAAGAACAGGGAAGAAAGGCGAGCACACACCACATCACACTCCTCAAATTCCCCAGAGCAAAAATTTTATAACTGTTGGAAATGTGATGAAATTATCAAAGTACCTGAAATCAGGGACTTAAAATAAATCACATTTCTCTTTGTTCTGTGAGAGTATGAAACTCACATTTTCAATCAGATAGAAGATAAAATTGAGTACTCTTACATCTGTGTAATTAGTAACTTTAACAATTTTAACTATACTATGCATGTGTCATGTCATAAAATCCATACTCACATATCACATGTTGTACTAACTTGGGGAGGAAGTTGCATGTGAAAATTAAGGAATGTACGTTACTCTTTCTGATTCTCCAAATGGTATTTTTCCACCTCATGTTACTCTTTTCATTACTATGGTGGCTCTTTCAAAGCTGCCTACTTTTAAACTTCCTGATGCATGTGCCAGGGTCCCCAGAGAAAATGAAACAAGGACAGTGAATATGATGCCAAGAAATAATTCATTCGATATGTTAAACTACTGGCAAAAAAATCCTAAAATTACATCTTTAAAGTTCCCAGTTCTGGAGTCTAGGGGAAGGACCCTGAGCTCTCCCTGTCATATGTTTATAACTAGATATCATCCACATCCAAGTCAATAAACTGCAAATTGATCTGCAGTCTAGCAGAACAAACTTCACAACTGAATACAGAGAAGAAGCTGTATCTGAAAGGTTAGGAATGTCAGAAAGATGGACAGAGGCTACCCACAGGAGGAAGGAAGCTGATCAAAGAATCAAGAAAATAGAAATGAGTTCTTATGAGTGTGCATAAATAGGGCAGAAAAACAGGGCCCTTGCTTCAGGGAGCTCACATGGGGGAAACCAATTCCCATAATAGTCTGGCTTTGAAACCCAGAGGGGCTAAATTCCATGAGTTTGTATAAAAAGTGGAAATTGGAGCCTGGAGCTTTAAAAGTCAATTGACTCAGCATTGGAGGAGTCAGGAGGGTGAGTGTTAGCTGGGTTGCTGTCATTAGACAGCAGCCTACACAAAAAGACAACATAAAAGGGGGTTGCTTAAAAGGGTTTATAAAACGTTAGGGAGGAAACAGGAGACAGATCTGTTCATACTGATTTCAGACTGTGTTGGGGGACTTCACCAAAAACCAGGGAGCTGGCAAGCATATTTTTCCTCCCCCTCTCCCTCAGCCTAAACACAGAGACACTGTGGGAGGTGCTGCTGTACAGACAGTTGCTACATAAACTGCCAGCAGTGTGCCATGCCCAGGAGTTCTCCTGAGGATTTACCCACTCCAAGCCTGCTAACCTCCCCACAGATCTCAGGGCAAACTTAGTGCATACACCCTGCCCAGCCACTGGTGTACATCTGACCCTGGGCTCATGCTTAGACACCATGCTGCACCCAGTTGTGTGCCCCCAGACAACATCATGCACTGGGGCCAGTTGTGCTCAGCCTTTGCCACATGTGGTACCCAGTCTCACACCTCTGGCTAATTAATTCTTAAAGAAGAAATTTTAAAAATACGTGGAAACAGATGAAAATGAAAACATGAGAGTCCAAACCTTTGGTATGCAGTTAAGGTGGTCATAAGAGGGAAGGATATAGCAATACAGCCTTCCTCAAGAAGCAAGAAAAGTCTCAAATATACAACCTAACATTGCACCTAAAGGAGCTGGAAAAAGAACAGCAAATAAAGTCTAATGCCAGCAGAAGAAGGGAAATAATTAAGATTAGAGCAGAAATTTAAAAAAAACAGCAGAACAGATGGGCATAACTAGGAACTGATTCTTTGAAAGAATGAACAAAATCGATAAACACCTAGGCAGATGTACAAAAGAGTAAAAGGAAATGACCCAAATAAATAAAACAACAAAAGAAAGAAGAGAAATAACAAACAACACCACAGAAATACAAACAGTAATAAGAGAATATTATGAGCAATTCTATGCCAAAAAATTGGGTAATCTGGAAGAAATGAATAAATTCCTATAAACGTAAAAACTATCAAAACTGAAATAGGAAAAAAAAAACAGAATGCTTGAACAGACCCATAACCAGCAAAGAAATTGAATCAGTAATCAAAATCCCTCAACAAATAAGAGTCCAGGGCTGGATGGCTTCCCAGGGGAATTCTACCAAACATTCAAGGAATTAATACCTATTCCTCTGAAGCTGTTCCAAAAAACAGAAATGGAAGGAAAACTTCCAAACTCATTCTACAAGGTCAGCATTATCTTGATTCCAAACAAGAAAAAGACCTCACTAAAAAGGAGAATTATAGGCCAATATCCCTGATGAACACATATGCAAAAATTCTCAACAAGATACTAGCTAATCAAATCCAACAGTACATTCATAGAATTATTCACCACAATCAAGTGGGATTTATTCCTGCATTGTAGGCATGGTTCCACATCTCCAAATCAATCAGTGTGACATGCCACATTAATAAAAGAAAGGATAAGAATTATGAGATCCTCTCAATAGATGCAGAAAAAGCATTTGACAAAATACAGTATCCATTCTTGATAAAAATTCTCTGTGTAGGGATAGAAGGAACATACCTCAACATCATAAAATCTGTATATGAAAGACTCAGGGCTAATATCCTCAATGGGGAAAAACTGAGAGTTTTCCCCCTAAGGTCAGGAACTTGACAGGGATGTCCACTCTCACTACTGTTGTTTAACATAGTACTAGAATTCCTAGCCTCAGAAATCAGACAACAAAAAGAAATAAAATACATCCAAATCAGCAAGGAAGAGGTCAAATATTCACTGTTTGCAGATGACATGATACTCTATGTAGAAAACCCAAAAGACTCTACCAAAAAATTGCTAGGAATAATACATGTATTCAGCAAACTCACCGGATATAAAAATCAATGTACAAAAATCTGTTGCATTTCTATACACCAATAATGAAACAACAGAAAGAGAAATCATGGAATCAATCCCATCTACAGTATCACCAAAAACTGTAAGATACCTAGGAGTAAACCTAACCAGAGGTAAAAGATCTGCACAGTGAATTATAGAACACTTATGAAAAAAAATGAAGAAGACACAAAGAAATGGGAAAACATTCGATGCTCATGAATTGGAAGAACAAATATTGTTAAAATGTCTGTACTACCAAAGAAATCTATACATTCAATGCAATCCCTATCAAAACAACACCAGAATTTTTTTCACAGAGCTTAAACAATTGTAAAATCTGTATGAACCAGAAAAGACCCTGAAAAGCTAAAGCAATGTTGAAAAAGAAAGCCAAAATGGGAAGCATCATAATGCCATACTTCAAGCCATATTACACAGCTGTAATAATCAAGATAGTATGGTACTGGCACAAGAACAGGCGCATAGATCAATGGAACTGTAGAGAACCCAGCAATAGACTGACAAGTATATGGTCAACTAATTTTCAACAAAGCAGAAAAGAACATCCAGAGGAAAAAAGACAGTCTCTTCAACAAATTGTGTTGGAAATATTGGACAGCCACATGCAGAAAAATGAAACTGGACCACTTTCTTTCACCATACAGAAAAATAAATTTAAAATGGATGAAAGACCTAAATATAAGACAGGAAAATATCAAAATCCTGGAGAAGAAAACAGGTAGCAGCCTCTTTGATTTTGGCCACAGCAGCTTCTTACTGGGCACATCTCCAGAGGCAAGGGAAACAAAAGTAACAATAAACTATTAGGAGCTCATCACAATAAAAAAACTTCCACACGACAAAGAAAAAATCAACAAAACTAAAATGTAAACAACATAATGGGAGAAGAGAATTGCAAATGACATATCAAATCAAGGGTTAGTATCCAAAATCTGAAAGAACTTCTCAAACTCAACACCCAGAAAAACAAAGAATCCAGTTAAGAAATGGGTAGAAGAGGGACACCTGGGTGGCTCAGTTGGTTAAACATCTGACTTGATTTTGACTCAGGTCATGATCTCAGGGTCATGAGATGGGGCCCCATGTCAGGCTCTGCACTCAGCTCAGAGTCTGCCTGAAATTTTCCCTCCCTCACTCTCTGCCCCTCCCCCCACTCATGTTCCCTATCACTCTCTAAATAAAATCTTAAAAAAAGAAATGGACAGGGCGCCTGGGTGGCTCAGTGGGTTGAAGCCTCTGCTTTCGGCTCAGGTCATGATCTCAGGGTCCTGGGATCGAGGCTTGCATCGGGCTCCCTGCTCAGAGGGGAGCCTGCTTCCCCCTCTCTCTCTCTCTGCCTGCCTCTCTGCCTCCTTGTGATCTCTCCCCCTCTGTGAAATAAATAAATAAAAATCTAAAAAAAATGGACAGAAGACACGAATAGACATTTTTCCAAAGAAGGCATACAGAAAACTAATAGAAGCATGAAAAGATATTCAACATCACTCATAATCAGGGAAATATGAATCAAAACCACTATGAGATATCCCCTCACACGTATCAAAATGGCTAAAATTAATAACTCAGGAAATAACAGATGTTTATGAGGATGCAGAGAAAGGAGAACCCTCTTGCACTGTTGGTGGGAAGCTAAGTGGTACAGCCAAAACAATATGGAGGTTCCTCAAAAAGTTAAAAACAGAACTACCCTATGACCCATCAATTGCACTTACTTATCCAAAGAACACAAAAATGCTGATTTGAAGGGGCACATGCCCCTGATGTTTATGGCAGCATTATCAACAATAGCCAAATTACAGAAAAAGCCCAAATTTCCATTGTCCATTGACTAATAAATGGATAAAGAAGACATGGTGTGTGTGTGTGTGTGTGTGTGTGTGTGTGTGTGTGTGTGTGTATACATATATATATAATGGAATATTACTTGGAGATCAAAAATCAAAAAGAATGAAATCTTGCCATTTGCAACAACATGGATGGAACTAGAGTGTATTATGCTAAGTGAGGTAAGTCAGTCAGAGAAAGACACATATATGATTTCACTCATAGGTGGAATTTAAGAAACAAAACCAATGAACATAGGTATAGGGGAAAGGGAGGAAAAATAAAATAAGATAAAAACAGAGAGGGAAGCAAACCATAAAAGACTCTTAAGTATAGAAAACAAACTGAGGGTTGCTGGAGGGGAGGTGGATGGACGGAAGGGGTAAATGGATGATGGGCATTAAGGAGGGCACTTGATGTGATGAGCAATTGGTGTTATACGCAACTGATAAATTACTGTACACTACATCTGAAACGAATGTTGTACTATAAGTTGGCAAATTGAATTTAAATAAAAATGTTTTTACTAAATAAATTAGAGAAAGACAAATACTATACACTTTTATATATATGTAAAATCTAAAAAGCAAAACAAATAAATACACCAAACAGAAATAGACCCATAAACACCAAGAACAAACTGGTGGTTGCCAGAGTGTGGAGTGGGCAAAATGGATGAAGGGAAGTGGAAAGTACAAGCTCCCAGTTATGGAATAAATAAGTCATGGGGATGAAAGGTATAGCATAAGGAATATAGTCAATGGTATTGTGATAGCATTGTATGGAGACAGTTGGTAACTACATTTGTGGTGAGAATAGAATTGTCTGGTCACTATGTTGTACACTTGAAACTAATGTAACATTGTGTGTCAACAATACTTTAATAAAAATAAATTTAAAAAAAGAAAACGAGAAAAGATTTTAATCGAAGCCAAGATTTGGAGAACCATGTAGTCTGGAGAGGTGTTTATGGTTGGGAGTTACCCAATAAGCATCAGAAATATAAAGCCCATCAGGCAAAGACAAATTTACATTTACCTCAGGATATTCAAAAGGAAGAAGTTTCAAAGAAGATAGGGAAGAGGGGGGAAGGAAAATAGGTCTTGCTGAGTAATAAACTAGAAGCTAGACTATCTGCCTTGCCTGAATGAATTGCGGTATGATAAATAGCCATTAGTAATTCAGGTGGCAAACCATATTACTTCAGATATCATCAGCATAGTAGTAAAATAGGGTGATTTTGTAACAAAAATAGTCTTACGATTATTCACTAAAAGTCTACTCCTGAAAGTATCTTCTTTCAAGAACCCTTTCAAGGAGACTGAGATGTTTTAAATGCATTCATAAATTATGAATGCTTACTTTCACAGATGGTCCCCATCACTCTGCCATTCCTACCCTGACACTTGAAGCTTCTATAATACCCCATGAAATCACTTTTCCTGGCTGTTGATTCTTTTCCACTGTCCCTTATGCCTCATTCAGATGGATGCCAGGATTTTATTTAACAATCATTGCACTAAAGTGGGGGATAAATTTTCCTTCTTCATCCACTATGCATCATCTGTTCAATTACAAGGCCACAAAGCAAAAGCACCTCATGCTTTCTGTTTCTAGTCTAGTTTGAAAACTTGGATGTAGCTCTTCCATTTTATTTAGTCCTTGAGTCAGTTATAAGCCATCTGCCACAGTTTCCTAGGACAAAACCAGAAGTCATCACCATCACATGGCCCTCACTGGCACCCACATTATTGCACTTACAATAATTCTTTATCTACTACACCCACCAGGCTTCTAAACCAAGTATGAATGCCTTGACTCTCACTGTCTTCAAAGTAAGTCAGTGTCTTTACTATCAAGTGGACATTTTGAAAGAGTACAAGGGGTCACCCTTATTCCCTTATGTGTGTTCTTAGTTTGAGTAGGCATCTGTTTGTCACAACTCATCCAGTTGTCACACACAATGATTGTTGGCCTTTTGAACACTTTCAAAATTCTTTAACCCTGTAGCATCAACTATAATAGCAATAGCTGTGGCCATAAACTTCAGACTGCACCCCATTCCACTTTTGAATATCCAAAATAACACAAGGATTCTTATTCTTTTCAGGCTTAATTCTACTAACACGACAAAAAAAATAGCACCAGTACTTTTCATATACCAAATCTCAACTTCTGGTAACTCAAGCTTACTACTAACCATAGTCATTACATCAATCCTAATTAGAGGATGAAGAGGACTAAATCAAGCTCAATTATGGAGAATCTTAGTTTGTTTATCCATCACCCACATACAATGAATAAAAGCTACTATAATTTATAATCCCACTTTAATAATATTAAACCTATTAACCTGTATCATAATAATACATTTATACTATTAATACATAATCTATTCACCACAGCACTATGACCATCATATACATGAAATAAAATACTCTTAATTACCACAGTATCCTTACCACAATGTTATCATTGGGAAGCCTCCCTTCTCTCTCAGGGTTCCTACCCAAGTGAATGATCATTCAAGAATTAACAAAAATGACTTCACTATGTTGGCGGGAATGCAAACTGGTGCAGCCAGTCTGGAAAACAGTATGGAGTCTCCTCAAAAAGTTAAAATTAGAATTACTATACAATCCAGCAATTGCACTACTAGGTATTTACCCAAAGGATACAAAAATACTGATTCAAAAGGATACATGCACCCCAATGTTTAGCAGCATTATCAACAATAGCCAAATTACGGAAAGAGTCCAAGTACCCATCAACTGATGAATGGATAAAGAAGATGTGGCATATATATGTGTATGTGTATATATATGTATACATATGTGTGTGTGCATGCACACGAGCATGTGCGTGGTATCATATGGAATATATATATATATATATCACAGAATATTACTGAGCTGTAAAAGAATGAAATCTTTCTATTTGCAATGACATGAATGAAGCTAGAGAATATTATGCTAAGTGAAATAAGTCATTCAGAAGAAGACAAACACTATATGATTTCACTCATATGTGGCATCTAAGAAACAAAACAAATGAACATAGGGGGAAAAGGAAAAGCAAACCAAGAAATAGACTCTTAATTATAGAGAACAAACTGATAGAGGGGAGGTAGATGGGGGGTGGGGGTGGGATGGGTTAAACAGGAGATAGGTATTAAGGAGGGTACTATGATAAGCACTGGGTTTTGTATGTAAGTGTTGAATCACTAAATTCTACACCTGAAACTAATATTACATTGTATGCTAACTAACTGGAGTTTAAATAAAAACTTGAAGAAAAAAGAAGAAACTAAAAAAAATGATTTCATTATTATACTAACACTAATAGCCATTATAGCACTATGCAACTTCTACATGATTAACTTAACTTCTACTTCCACATGATTAGCTTATTCTACATTATTAACCATAATCACCTCAATAAGACATAAAAATAAAATGATAGTTTGAAAACATAAGGCAACTAATTTATTCATAACCATTAATCATAACCTCAGCAATAACACTCCCACTAACATCAACACTATCAATATGGACTAAGAATTTAGGTTAAAAAGACCAAGAGCCTTCAAATCCCTAAGCAGGAGTAATTTACTTAATTCCTGAAAAAGAAAAGGATTGCAAGACTCTATCCTACATCAACTGAATACAAATCAAACACTTTAATTAAGCTAAATCCTTACTAGAATGGTGGGTTTCTAACCCATGAAAGTTTAGTTAACAGCTAAAAACTATAATAAACTGGCTTAAATCTACTTCTCCTGCAGTCTAGGGAAAAAAAGGAAGGAGAAACACTGGCAGAACTGAAGCTGCTTCTTTGAATTTGTGATTCAATATAATTATTCACTACAGACCTTGGCAAAAAGAGGACATAACCCTTGTTTTTAGAGTTACAGTCTAATGTTTCCTCAGCCACTTTACCTACGTTCATAAACCACTGACTATTTTTCACAAATCATAAAGGTATTGGCACCCTGTATCTCCTATTTGGTGCATGAGCTGGAATAGTAGGAACCACCCTAAGCCTTCTAATCCATGCCAAACTAGGTCAATCTGGGGCTTTACTGGAAGATGACAACATTCAAAATGTAATTGCGACTGCCCACGCACATTCATAATAATTTTAGTTATACTAATGTCTATTATAATTGGAGGATTTGGAAACTAGTACCACTAATAGTTGGAGAACCTGATATAGCATTTCTCTGAATAAACAGTATAAGCTTCTGACTATTACCACCATCACTTCTACTCTTACAGCATCCATAGTTGAAGAAGACACAGGAACCAGTCATACCATATATCCTCCTCTAGCTGGAAATCTAGCAACACAGGAGCATCAGTAGATCTAACTAATTTTCCCTTCACTTAGCAGATATATCCTCATGTTTCGGGGCTATCAACTTCATTACTATATCAACATGAAGCCACCTGCTATATCCTGATACCAAACACCATTATTCATTTGATCTGTCCTAATTATAGCTGTTCTTCTATTTCTGTCACTTCCCGTTTTAGCAGCTGGAGTTGCTATGCTACTAACAGACCACAACATAGATACTGCATTCTTTGACCCTGCTGGAGGAGACACATTCTATAACAACATACATGTTGATTCTTCAGACACCCTGAAATGTATATCCTAATTTTACCTGGTTTTGAAATGATTCACATAATTTTATGTATTATTCCTATTCAAGAAAAAAATAAAAGAATTCTGTGCATACATAGTAATAGTTTGAGCCATCATATCCATTGGTTCCTAGGTTTCATTGCATGAGCTCACCATATATTCACTATAGTCATGGATCTTGACACATGAGCATACCTTACATCAGCCACTTTAATTATTGCTAACCCAACAGGAGTAAAACTATTTAGTTGACTAACAACCATTCATGGAGGCAACATCAAATGTTCATCAGCCATACAATGAGACCTTGGTTTTATCTTTTTATTCAGTGTGGTGGGCCTAACAGGAATTGTATTGAATAATTCATCCCTAGACATTGTCCTCCATGACACATATTATATGTAGTAGCACATTTCCACTATGTCTTATCAAGAAGCAGTATTTGCTATTATTGGAGGTTTCATTGATTCCCTCTGTTTTCAGGCTGCAAACTCAATTCTCCTTGAGCAAAAATCCACTTCACGATTATGTTTGTTGAGGTTAATATAACCTTCTTCCCACAAAACTTTCTTGGCTAATCAAGAATACCTTGTTGCTATTCCAATTATCCAGATGTGTACACAACAGGAGATACCATCTCACCTACAGGCTCATTCATCACATCAACAGCAGTAGTATTAATAATTTTTATAGTTTGAGAAGTCTTTGCATCCAAACAAGAAGCATCGGTGATAGAAGTGATTAATATCAACCTCAAATAATTGCACTGATGCACTCCTCTATATCACATATTTGAAGAACCCACTTACATAATTCTAAAATAAGAAAGGAAAGAGTCAAACCCCCTCAAACTGGTTTCAAGCCAACACTATAACCATATGTCTTTCTCAGTGATAAGATATTAGTAAAAATTACAAAATTTTGTCAAAGTTAAATTATAGGTTAAACTCCTTTATATCCCTTTAAATTAGGTTTCCAAGAACCAACATCCCCAATCATAAAAGAACACTTTACGCTTTCATGATGACATGTTGATAATCATCTTAATCAGCTATTTAGTCCTTTATATTATTTTCTTTAATACTAACAATTAAATTAATTCACATAGTACAATGTACAGAAGTACAATGGATACACAAGATGTGGAAACTATCCTAGCAGCCATTATACTAGTCCTAATTGTTCTACAATCACTATGAATTCTTTATATAAGAGATGAGATCAATAACCCCTTATTAATCATAAAAATCATGGTTAACAATGATACTGAGGCTATGAATATACAGACAATGAAGAACTAAAGTTTGACTCTTATATAGTTCCCAAGCAAGAACTAAAACCAGGGGAGCTATGACTATTAAAAGTTAATAACCATTTTTTTTACCTGTAGAAATAATAACCTGAGTACTAATTTCATCAGAAGAGTTTTATGCTCATGAGTTTTTCCCCACCTAGGCCTGAAAATATACACCATTCCTGGAAAACTGAATCTAACAACCTTACTAGCTACGTGACCAAGACTATATTATAGATAATGCTCAGAAATTTGTGGGTCAAATTGTAGCTTTTTACCAATTGTTCCTGAATTTCAATATTTAAAAAAATGATCTGCATCCATAATGTAATATCACTGAGAAGATATAAAACATTTACTTTTAAGCTAAAGACTGAGATTTAAAACTCCTTAATAGAATGCCACAACTAGATACATCAACTTGATTTATTACTATTATATCAATAACTATAGTATTATTCATTATATTTCAACTAAAGTTCTCAAGTTATACTTATCCATGAAATCTTGAATTAAAATCAATGAAAATACTGAAATACCCTATCCTTTGAAAGAAAAAAAATGAACAAAAATCTGTTTGCCTCTTTCACTATCCCAACAGTAATAGGACTATCTATTATGATTGTAATTACTATATTTCCAAGCATTCTATTCCCTACACCTAATGGACTAATTAATAATTGTCTGATCTCCATTAAATGGTTAATTCAACTGACATCAAAACAAATAATAGTTATTTATAATTATAAAGGATAAACTTGAACACTAATACTCATTTTTTAAAATTCTTATTTATTTGTTTATTTTCTGTTTTTTACTCATTTTACTTATCAGCCCAACAAACCTATTAGGCCTACTACCACTTAGCCTATGAATGAACTCAGAAAGGACTGGAATGAACTAAATATGTTAATAAGTTTAAATTAAAACAAATGATTTCCACTCAAATTATGTTTGACATCATAATTATCAAATGTCCCTAGTCTACATCAATATTTTTCTAACATTAAGTATATTCCATATAGAACTATTAATAAATCAATCCCATTTAATATCACCTTTTTATGTCTAAAGAGCATAATACTATCGCTATTTATTATAGTGATCATAAAAATTCTAAATATCCACTTCACACTAGTTGGCACGATGCCTATCATCCTATTAGAGTTTGCAGCCTGTGAAACCACTCTAGGATTATCCCTGCTAGTAATAGTATCCAACACTTACAGAAATGACTATGTACAAAATCTCAGCCTCCTCCAATGTTAAAAATTATTATTCCAGGGGTCATACTAGCACCACTAATATAATTATCAAAAACTAACATAATCTGAATCAACACAACTCATAGGTTATTAATTAGCCTTATTGGTCTATCATACCACAACCAACTTAATGACAACAGCTTCAGGTTTTCATTACTTTTCTGATTCTTTATTCCTTACCTCTTCTGGTACTAACAGCGTGACTTTTTTCATTAATACTTATAGCCAGCCAGTTTCATTTACCAAAAGAAAACCCAGCTCAAAAATATCTGTATATTACAATAAAATTTTACTACAATTGTTCCTATAACTTTTACTGCCACAGAATTTTGTTTTACATTTTATTTGAAGCTATCCTAGTAGCGACTCTAATCATTATTACCCAATGAGGAAACCAAATGGAAAAATTAAACACAGCATTCCATTTCCTAATTTACACACTAGTAAGGTCACTACTACTCCTACTTGCACTGAGATATGTTCAAAATCTTACAGGTTCTTTGAATTTCATAATAGTACAATATTGAGCCCAACCAGTATCCAACTCTTGGTCTAATATTTAACTATGACTAGCATGCATAATAGCATTTATAGTAAAAATAACCCACTACAGACTACACTTTTGACTACCAAAAGCACATGTAGAAATGCCTATTGCCAGCTCAATAGTACTCACAGCTGTACTACTAAAATTAGGTGGATATGGAATATTATGAATAACAATACTGAACACTTTTACAAACCACATAGCACTCCTTTCCTCATACTATCATTATGAGGAATAATTATAACAAGTTCTATTTACTTACATCATACAGACCTAAATTCTTTCATTGCATACTCATCTGTCAGTCATATAGCCTATGTAATCATAACTATTCTCATGCAAACACCACAAAGCTACATGGGAGCTACAGCTCTAATAATCACCCACAGCTTTACATCATCAATACTATTCTGTCTAGAAAATTCAAAATATGGATGAATACATAGCCAAACTATAATTCTAACCCATGGATTATAAAAGCTTCTTCCACTAATGGCGGCCTCATGACTGACTCTTAGCAAGCTTTACTAACCTGGCATTATCCCCAACATTTAACCCAATAAGAGAAATTTTTTTAGTAATATCTTTATTCTCATGATCCAACATTACCATTATCTTAATAGGGATTAACATTATCTTCCCTGCATTGTACTTTTTATATACTAACTATAACTCAATGAGGCAAATGCACATATTACATTAATAATATCAAACCATCCTTTTCATGAGAAAGCACCCTAATAACCTTACACATTTTGCCTTTTTTACTTTTATCACTTAACTCCAAAGTAATTTCAAGGTTTATTTACTGTAAATATAGTTTAATAAAAACATTAGACTGTGAATATAATAATAGAGATTCAAAATTTCTTATTTGCCAAAAAAGTATGCAAGAATTGCTTATTCACAAGAAACAGTCTTAATTAGGCCAACATTATCCTGATCCCAAAACCAGACAAAAACCCCACTGAAAAGGAGAATTACAGACTAATAACCCTGGTGCACATGGATGCTAAAATACTCAACAAGATACTAGCCAATAGGATCCAATAGTACATTAAAAGGATTGTTCACCACGACCATGTGGGGTTTATTCCTGGGATGCAAGGGTGGTTCAACATTCACATATCAATCAAGGTGATAGATCACATTAACAAAAGAAGAAACAAGAACCATGTGATCTTCCCAATTGATGCAGAAAAAGCATTTGACAAAATACAGCATCCAGCATCCTTTCTTGATTAAAACTCTTCAAAATATAGCAATAGAAGGAACATACCTCAATATCATAAAAGTCATCTATGAAAAGCCCACAGCAAATATCATTCTCAATGGGGAAAAACTGAGAGTTTTTCTCTTAAGGTCAGGAACATGCAGAGATGCCCATTCCCACCACTTTTGTTCAACGTAGTACTAGAAGTCCTAGCCTCAGCAATCAGACAACAAAAAGAAATAAAAGGTATTCAAATTGGCAAAGAAGTCAAGCTCTCTCTCTTCACAGACAACATGACACATTATGTGGAAAACCCAAAAGACTCCGCCCCTAAGTTACTAGAACTTATACAGTAATTCAGCAATGTGGCAGGATATAAAATCAATGCACAGAAATTACTTGCATTTCTATGCATTAGCAATGTGACTGAAGAAAGATAAATTAAGGAATCGATTCCATTTACAATAGCACCAAAATCCATAAGATACCTAGGAATAAACCTAACCAAAGAGGTAAAAGATCTATTCCCTAGAAACTACAGAACACTTATGAAAGAAATTGAGGAAGATACAAAGAAATGGAAAAATATTCCATGCTCCTGGATTGGAATAACAAACATTGTGAAAATGTCTATTGCCCAGAGCAATCTACACTTTCAATTCAATTCTTTTCAAAATATCATTGACATTGTTCACAGAGCTAGACCAAACCACCCTAAAATTTGTATGGAATCAGAAAAGAACTCCGAATCTTCCAGGGATTGTTGAAAAAGAAAAACAAAGCTGGGCAGCAGTACAACGTCTAACTTCAAGATATATTACAGACTCTCAATTATAGAGAACAATCTGAAGGTTAACAGAGGGAAGGGGAGTGGGAGATGGGTTATATAGATGATGGGAATTAAGGTGTGCACTTGCAAGGAGCATAGGGTGATGTATAGAACTGCTGAATTACTATATTGTACACTTGAAACTAATATAACACTGCATGTATTTTTTAAGACTTTTATTTTATTTATTTGAAAGAGGGAGAATGAGAGAGAGAGAGCATGAGAGAGGGTAGGGTCAGAGGGAGCCACCCAGGCACCCTATAACACTGTATGTTAACTAACTGGAATTAAAATAACAACTTTTTAAAATAACTGTTAATTCATACCTCCATATATAAAAATATGGCTTTTTTTTTTTTTTAAAGATTTTTATTTTATTTATTTGACACAGAGAGATCAGATCACAAGTAGGCTGAGAGGCAGGCAGAGAGAGAGAGAGGAGGAAGCAGGCTCCCTGCTGAGCAGAGAGCCCGACGCGGGCCTCGATCCCAGGACCCTGAGATCATGACCTGAGCCGAAGGCAGGGGCCTTAACCCACTGAGCCACCCAGGCGCCCAAAATATGGCTTTTTCAACTTTTAAATGCTGGAGGTAATCCATTGGTCATAGGAAAAAAAATTGGTATAACTAAAAATAACAGTTCTTCTCCATACTAACATCCCTATTTAAATTAACTCTACCAGTTGTAATAACTTTCTCCCATATCTATAGAAGGAACCTATATCCACACTACATAAAAAAACACTATTTTGTATGCCTTCAGTATTAGTATAATTCCAACAACAATGTTCATCTATTCAGGCCAAGAAATAATTATTTCAAACTGGCATTGAATAACAATCTAGACTCTAAAATTTTCATTCAACTTGAAACTAGATTACTACTTCTCAACAATCTTTTTATCAGTAACATTTTCCAGTATTTTTCAGTCATAGACTTCTCAATTTCATATATACACTCAGATCCCATCAATGACTTTTTCAAATATCTGCTCATATTTCTCATCATGATATTAATTCTAGTTACCACCAACAATCCATTTCAACTTTTTATTGGATGAAAAGGAGGTATTGTACCATTTCTACTCATCATTTGATGGTATGGACAAACAGATCCTGCTCTCCAGGCAATTCTGTATAACTACATTGTAGGTGTACTGTTCATTATATCTATAGCATGGTTCTTATTTAACCTAAACTCATAAGATTTCCAACAGGTCCTTGTAATTAAATCTGAAAACTTAAATCTCTCAGTAATTGGATGTCTAGCCATCACCGGCAAATCTTAATTTGGCCTCCATTAATGACTTCTCTCAGATATGAAAGGCCCAGCATTCATCTCAGCCCTACTTCAGTCAAGCACAACAGTTATAGCAGGAGTATCCTTATTAGTTCACTTTCACCAACTAATAATAAACAATAAAAGTATCCAGACATTAACACTATGCCTAGGAGCTATCACAACATTATTCACAGCAATCTGTGCTGTGCTAACCCAAAATGATATAAAACATTGTTGCCTTCTCCACCTCAAGTCAATTAAGCCTAATAATTGTAACAATCAGCATTAAGCAGCCATACCTAACATTCCTACATATTTGTACGCACACATTTTTCAAAGCCATATTATTCATATGCTCTGGATCTATTTTCCACAACCTACATGATGAACAAAACATTAAAAAAATAGAGAGCCTATTCAAAGCACTACCATTCATTACAACCTCACTCATCATTCAAAGATTAACACTAACAGGGATACTCTTCCTTATAGATTTTTACTCCAAAGACCTAATTATTGAAACAGCTAACATGTCATATACCAATGCCTAAGCCCTACTAATTACTAAATTGTACTCCTGAAACCAATATTACACTACATGTTAACTCACTAGAATATAAATAAAAATTTGGAAAAAAACATTGAATTGTACACTTTAAATGGTTGGATTGTATGGTATGTGAATTATATCTCAATAAAGCTCTTAAAACATTTAGTTGGGAACTCTTCCCTCCTCTTCTGTATGTTAAATGAGGTTTCTATGGATTTGTTATTATTTGTTCCCTGAATATTTGATTGAATTCATTAGTGAAACTACCTTATTCAGGAGTTTCCTCTACTTCCTTCAGGAAGTTTCAGTTTCCCAAAAAATTTGAAAAGTTTTCAAATATGGATTTCATTCTTTAATAGATATAGAACTATTCAAATTATCTACTTCTTGAATAACTTTCTTTGGTTTGTGTCAATGAATGTCCATTTCATCTAAGTTGTCACATCTATGGACATAGACTTGTTCATATTGTTCCTTATTATTCTTAAAAAACTAGGATGTATGGTGATGTCCTTTTGTTGGCCCTCATATTGGTAGTTTGTGTCTTCAATTTATCTTTGCCTTTCTATTTCTATTTCCCATTCAAGACAGACTTGTCTGGAGACTTTTATCACTTTTTCAAAGGGACAGATTCTCATTTCATTAATTTTTCTCTATTCTCAATTTGAGGGATTTTTGCTCTTTTCTTGATTATGTTATTTTTTCTGTTTGTTTTTGAGTTTAATTTGCTTTTCTGTTTGTTTGTTTCTTAAGGTGGAAGCTGAGCCCATTTATTTACCTCTCTTTTAGTACAAGTGCTATAAATTTACTGCTAAGCATTGTATTAGCTGTCCCCCACAAATTTTCATATTTTTTAATCTAATTTAACATGTATTTCAATATCTCTTGGGACATCCTCTTTGGCTCATGTATTATATAGGACTTTTAAAATTTAATTTCCAAATATTTGGAGACATTTGACATATTTGATTACTTGATTTATGGTTTGATTCCATTACAGTAAAAAAATACTCTGTATTATTCTAATTTTCCTAAATGCATTAAGACTTATTTAATGATACAGAAAATTCTATGTGAACTATATTTCTTCTGTGAATGAAAAAATGTGTATTTTGCTGTTTGGAGTAGAGTATTTTATAATGTAATTTAGGTCAATTTGGTTAACAGTGGTATTCAGGTTTTCTGTATCCTTCCTGATTTTCTATCTGCTTGTTCTATCAACATTGAGAGAACAGTTTTTAAGCCTCCATCTATAATTGTCAATTTACATATTTCTCCCTTCTTGTCAGTCTTTACTACATAGATTTTGAGGTCCAATTATTATTTATATACACTTATGGGATTGTTACATTTTCTTAATAACTTTATCTCTTTATGATTATGCAATGTTGCTCTTTATCTCTGGTAATATTCCTTTTTCTGAACACTGTTTTCTGATAGTAATATAACCATCCCAAGTTTCTTTTGATTAGTGTTTGATGATACATATTTTTATTCATTAGCTCTTATCTATGTCTTTATATTTAAAGTTTCTAAAAAATAATAAAGTAAGCTTCTGTATACAGTATAGTCTGGTAATCTGTCTTATTGATGTATTTAGATTGTTTACATTTAATGTAATTATTAATATGATTATATTAAAATATACAATGTTGCTATATATTTTTTTAATTCCATCTATTCTTTCTTTTCCTCTCTTTTTTTAAGGTTTTATTTATTTATTTGACAGAGTGGTAGAGAGCACAAGTAGGCAGAGCGGCAGGCAGAGGGAGAGGGAGAAGCAAGCTCTCTGTGGAGCAGGGAGCCCAATGCAGGACTCGATCCCAGGATCCTGGAATCATGACCTGAGCCGAAGGCAGAAGCTTAACCGACTAAGTCACCCAGGTGCCCTTTTCCTCTCTTTTTAACTTACTTTTGGATCAAATGAGCATTTTTTATGGAAAAAAATAGAAAAAAATTAAAATGTACTTTTCCTTAAAGTCGTCTCTAGTATGCAAAATTTAAAAGTGAAAAACCATTGGGGTGCCTGGGTGACTCAGCTTGTTTAGTGTCCAACTCTTGATTTCAACTCAGGACACAATCTCAGGGTGGTGAGATCAAGCCCTGTGTCTGGCTTCATGCTTCACAGGGAGTATGCTTGAGATTCTCCCTCTCCCTCTGCCCCTTCTCCCAACTCTAAAATAAATAAATAAATCTTTTTTTTTAAGATTTTATTTATTTATTTCACACACAGAGAGAGAGATCACAAGTAGGCAGAGAGGCAGGCAGAGAGACAAGGAGAGGAGGAAGCAGGCTCCCTGCTGAGCAGAGAGCCCAATGTGGGCCTTGATCCCAGGATGCTGAGATCATGACCTGAGCCGAAAGCAGAGGCTTTAACCCACTGAGCCACCCAGGTGCCCATAAATAAATAAATCTTTTTAAGAAAAGGTGAAAAACCCATGTAGCAACATCATAGAACACCCATCATGACCTATGGTAGGGGTTGGCAAACTGTGGCCTACACTCTTTCTTTCTTGTAAATAAAAGCTTACTGGAACACATCCAGGTTCATTGGTCTGCACATTACCTATGGCTGCATTAGTACTACAGAGCTGATAAGTTGGAAAAGAGACTCTATGACCTGCAAATCCTAAGTATTTATGATCTGGACTTTCAGAGAAAGTGGTCATTTAGAAAAAAAATTCTTTGTGTGTGTGTGTGTGTGTGTGTATGTATTTATTTTTTTAAGATGTCCATCAACAGATAAATGGATAAAGAAGATGTAGTATATATATACAATGGAATACTATGCAGCTATCAAAAGAAGTGAAATCATGCCATTTGAAACGACGTGGATGGAACTAGAGGGTATTATGCTGAGCAAAATAAGTCAATCAGAGAAAGAAAATTATCATATGATCTCTCTGATATGAGGAACTTGAGGGCCAGGGATGGGGGGGCGTGGGGGGTAGGGAGGGAAAAATAATGAAACAAGATGGGATGGGGAAGGAGACAAACCATAACAGACTTCTAATCTCACAAAACAAACTGAGGGTTACTGGGGGTTGGGAGGGTAGGGATAGGGTGGATGGGTTATGGACACTGAGGAGGGTTTGTGCTATGGTGAATGCTGTGAAAGGTGTAAACCTGATGACTCACAGACCTGTACCACTGGGGCAAATAATAATAATAAAAATTAAGAAAAAAATCTTTTTAAATAAGTCATTTTAAACTTTAAGTTAGCTATAAATAAACATAACAGATAGATTATGACTTTATAAATGCCATGTTCAACATCACAATCCAAAACCACAATGAGGTACCACCTCACATTAGTGAGAATGACTAAAACTAACAACTCAGGAAACAATAGATGTTGGTAAGTATGCAGGGAAAGGGGAAACATTTTACATTGTTGGTGGGAATGCAAATTGGTGCAGCCACTCTGGAAAACAGTATGGAGGTTCCTCAAAAAGTTAAAAATAGAGCTACACTATGACCCAGAAATTGCACCACTAGGTATTTAACCAAAAGATACAAACATAGTGATTCAAAGGGGCATATGCCCCCCAATGTTTATAGCAGTCCATAATTGCCAAAATATGGAAAGATCCCAGATGTCCATTGACAGATGAATGGATAAAGAGTAGGTGGTGTGTGTGTGTATAATATATATATATATATATATATATATATATA
>LNAC01001193.1:0-53204 GCA_002007465.1 Ailurus styani | reverse complement strand
ATATATATATATATATATATATATATATAATGGAATATTACTCAGCCATTAAAAAGAACGAATTCTTGCCATTTGCAAGGACAAGGATGGAACTATAAGATATTATGCTAAGCAAAATAATTCAGTCAGAAAAATACCATATGATTTCACTCATATGTGGTGTTTAAGAAACAAAACAGGTGAACATAGGGGAAAGGAAGGAAAAATAAAATAAGGTGAAAATTGAGAGGGAGGCAAACCATGAGATTCTAAACTCTAAGAAACAAACTGAAAGTTGCTGGAGGGGAGGTGGGTGGAGGGATGGAGTAATTGGCTTATGGGTATTAAGAAGGTTTCTTGATGTAATGAACACTGGTTGTTATATGCAACTGATTAATCACTAAATTTTATTTCTGAAACTAATAAAAAACCAATTAGATCTTTAAAATTAAAAAATAAAACAAAGCAGAAAACAAATGTTACGTTTAAAAAGAAAAGTGAAGGCCCATTTGGAAAACCTATTTATCTTTGAAGGATTTTAATAGATGTAATAAATCCATAGGAATTTTTGGAACCCTAATTAATTTACTTCACTTAACATTGCCTGGAAATGAAAGTAACTAATTACAATATTTTTAATAGTTTAAATCATAAAATTGAGCAGGGTATTCTAAGGAAGAATTGTAGAGTATCTGACTAATGTATGCATTTATAGCCATTCCTAATAGGTTGCAGAATTATCTGTACAGAAATATATGAAAGATTTCATGTTTTTTTTTAATTTTAAGGAGGAAGAGAGAATAGTGGTGACAGAATAGAATAATCCTTGGCTTATCTCCTCACATGAACACAACTAGAAAACTGTCATATCATCTTAAATATCCCAGAAATCTACCTGAAGACTGACAGAACAAACTCCTAAGGGGAGAAACAGGCCACATCAAAGAATGTAGAAAGTGCAGAGATGTGGTTTAGGAAAGAAAGAGATTGTGGCTGCTGCAGTGACAGAGACCATTGGTGGCAGAAAAGGGTGAGAAAGAGTGGAGCAAACAGGGAAATCACAAAGAGAATGGTTCTCCAAAACCATCAGAATGAAAATCAGGAAGGGCTGAAGTACAAGAACTCTTGCAACCAGAAGGGCTTAAAGACTGGATTAACTAATGAATCCTTGAACACTGTATCAAGTACTAATTATGTACTATATGGTGGCTAACTGAACATAAAAAAAAAAGTCTGGAGTTTTAAAGATCAGTGGGTTTGGCTGGGATAGAACCCTGAGGGCAGAGCCCTGCTCCAGGAGATAAGATCTGAAGAAAGCTTGAGGCACAGAGGGGGGAGATCACTGGCTTTTCTTAGAGTCACTCTCTGAGAGGCAGTGTTCACAGACATGCCTCTCCAGGGAAAAAAAAGGAGCTGACAGGTGCCATTTCCCTCCCGTCACTCAGCATAAAAACAGGTCACAAGTGAGAAGCAGTGAAGCACCAACACTGGCTGCCTAACTTGCTTTCACCAATACCCCAACCCTGCACTCTGGAAGGACTTCCTTCCCAGTCAAGCAGGACTTCCCTTCTCAGTCAAGCTTGACTTAGACCCAGTGCAATGGGCCCTTTCCCCAGAGCCAGCACAAAACCCTGCCTACACCAAGTCTCTCAACCGAAGAATTTTGTAGGGCCTCAGATTTAGTGGAGGTAATATCTGGTCTTATTTCACAAGCAGACCAGAGCACACCCAGTTAAAACTTGCCACATTTGGGCCAGGGAAAAAACACTGCCCAAAATAGGCAAGGAGAGTGTCTGTAGACAACTGGCCTGAAGGAAAGAGCAGCCAAAACATGACCACAAAGGATCCACAGCACATATCAAAGAAATTCCATGAAGCATCAGGTCCTGGAAATTAGAAAACCTCTTCTTCATAAAACCATTGGTTTCAGAAGCAGGAGACATAAATGGCATTTGGAACACAGAGAAGAAGGCAGAGACTCAGAAAAAAATGCTTAGACAGAGGAATATATGCCAAATGAAAGAACAAAATAAGGCCACATCTAGAGATCTAAGCAAAAAAAAAAGTATAGCTAACATGCCTATGGAGAATTTAAAGCAACAATAATAAGAATACACATTGGGCTTGAGTAAAGAATACAAGGTATTAGTGAGACCCTTACCACAGAGATAAAAGGGTTAAAAAAGAATCAGCCAGAGATGGATAATGCAATAAACAAGATTGGAAACAGGCTTGATGCAATGAACATAAGGCTGGAAAGCAAAGGAACAAATCAGTGACCTAGAAGGAAAAATAATGAAAACAAATGAAATTGAACAAAGGAGAGAGAGAATTATGAAACATAAGAATAGACTTAGGGAAATAAGTGATTTCATCAACGATAATAGCATTCATATTACAGAAGCCCCAGAAAAATAAGAAAGAGAAAAGGAAGCAGAAAACTTATTTGAGGAAATAATAGCTGAAAATTTCCTTAATCTGCAGAAGGAAACAGACATCCAGATCCAGGAGGCAGAGAGAACTCCCCTCAAAATCAACAAAAGTGGGCCAACACCAAGATATATTGTAATTAAATTTGCAAAATATAGTGAAAAAGAAAAAAAAATCAACTTAAAAGCCGCAAGACAAAAGAAGTCCTTAACATACAAAGGAAGACCCATAAGATTAGTTGCAGATTTCTGAACAGAAACTTGACAAGCCAGAAGATATTGGCATGATATATTCAAAGTACTGAATAGGAAAATCTGCAGCCAAGAATACTCTAACAATTGTAAATATTTATGCCCCGAACTTGGAACACCCAGATATATAAAACAATTAATAGCAAGTGTAAAGAAACTCATTTATAATAATACAGTAGGGGACTTTAACACCCCACTTACCTCAATAGACAGATCACCTAAACAGAAAATCAACAAGGAAACAATAGCTTTGAATGACACATAGGACCAGATGGACTTAATAAATATACTCAGAACATTCCATCTTAAACAGCAGAATACAAATTCTTCTCAAGTGCATATGGGACAGTCTTTTTTTTTTTTTTTAAAGATTTTATTTATTTATTTGACAGAGATTACAAGTAGGCAGAGAGAGGAGGAAGCAGGCTCCCTGCCGAGCAGGGAGCCCGATGCGGGCCTCGATCCCAGGACCCTGAGATCATGACCTGAGCCGAAGGCAGAGGCTTTAACCCACTGAGCCACCCAGGCGCCCAACAGTCTTCATAGTAAATCACATATTAAGTTACAAAACAGGCCTCAACAAATAACAAAAAGATTGAAATCATACCATGCACCTTTTCTGATCACAATGCTGTGAAACTGGAAGTTGACCACAAGAAAAATTTGGAAAGAACACAAATGTATGGACTTTAAACAACATGCTACTAAACAATGGCTGAGTTAACCAGGAAATCAAAGAAGAAATTAAAAAAAATATATGTGGAAATAATGAAAACACAATGGTCCAAAACTTTGGGATGTGGCAGAAGTGGTACTAAGAGGGAAGTATATAACAATACAGGCCTACCTTAAGATGCAAGAAAAGTCCCAAATAAACTATCTAAACTTACACCAAAGAAGCTAGAAAATGAACAACAAAGGAAGCTTAAACCCAGCAGAAGAAATTAATTTAAAAAGACTAGAGCAAAAATAAATGGTATACAAAAATAACAACAACAACAACTACAACAACAAAACCTCTAGCCAGACTTATCAAATAGAAAGGACCCAAATAAATAAAACCACAAAAGAGAAAAGAGAACAACCAATGGCACAGAACTACAATTACAAGAGAATATTGTGAAAAATTATATGTAAGCAAATAGGACAACATGGAAGAAATGGATAAATTTATAGGAACATATAAACTATCAAATGGAAATAAGAAGAAACAGAGACTCTGCAAAGACAAATAATCAGAAAAGAAATTGAATCAGCAATCAGCAATACTACCCCCCCAAAAAAAGAAAAAAAATCCAGGATTAGATGGCTTCATAGTTGATTTCCACCAAACATTTAATGAATAATTAAATACATATATATCAGTAACTACTGTGAATATAAATGGACTAAATGCTCCAATCGAAACACATAGAATGTCATATGGATAAAAAAAAGACCTATCCATTTGCTGCTTACAAAAGATTCATTTTAGATCTAAAGATACCTGCAGATTGAAAGGAATAGTTTATACCTATTCTTCTCAAAATATTCCACAAAATAGAAAAGGAAGGAAAACTTGCAAATTCATCTGTGAAGACAAGCAGCATTACCCTGATACCAAAACAAGATAGCTTCCACTAAAAAAGAGAACTACAGGCCAATATCCCTGATGAACATGGGTGAAAAAAATACTAGTAAACAGAATGCAACAATATATTGAAAAACTCATTCACCGTGATCACTAGTAAATATTGTTAAAATGTCTATATACCAAAAGTAATTTATGCATTTAATGCAATCCCTAGCAAAATACCAACAGCATTTTCCACAGAGCAAGAACAAACAATACTGAAATTTGTATGAAACCACAAAAGACCATAAATAGCCTAAACTATATTGAAAAGAAAAGCTAAGCTGGGGCATCACAATTCTGAACTTCAAGTCATAATACAAAGAGAAAGTGATCAAAACAATATGGTACTGGCACAGATATAGATACATAGATCCATAGAAAAGAATAAAAAGCCCAGAAATGAACCCACAACTATATGGTCAATTAATCTTTGACAAAGGGAAAAAGACAGTCTCTTCGACAAATGATTTTGGGAAAACTGGACAGCCACATGCAAAAGAATGAAACCGACCACTTTTTTAAACCATAAACAAAAATAAATTCAAAATGGATGTAAGACCTAAATGTGAGACCTGAAACCACAAAAGTCCTAGAAGATAACACAGGCAGTAACTTCTTTGACATCAGCTATAGCAACTTCTTTTTATGCTTCATGAGGAAAGGGAAACAAAAGTAAAATCAAATGATTGCTACTACATAAAAATAAAAAAAGCTTCTGTATAGTGAAGGAAACAATCAACACAACTAAAAGGCAACCTATCGAATAGAAGAAGATATCTGCCAATGACATATCTGATAAAGGGTTAGTGTCCAAAATCCATAAATAACTTATCAAACTCAACACTCCAGAAACAAATAATCTAATTAAAAAATGGGCAGAAGACATGAATAGACATTTTTCAAAAAAAAAAGACATAGAGATGGCCAGCAGACACATGAAAAGATGCTCAACATCTCTCATCATCAGAAAAATACAAATCACAACTGCAATGAGATACTATCACACACCTGTCAGAATAGCTAAAATTAAAAACACAAGAAACAGCAAGTGTTGGTGAGGATGTAGAGAAAGGGGAACCCTCTTACCTGTTGATGAGAATGCAAACTGGTGCATACCCTCTGGAAAAGAGCATGGCGTTTCCTCAAAAACTAAAAGTAGAACTACCCTGCAATCCATCAGTTGCACTACTAGATATTTACCCAAGGAATAAAAATACTACTCAATACAATACATGCACCTCTATGTTTATAGCAGCATTATCTACAATAGCCAAACTATGAAAAACAGCTCAAGTGCCCCCCATCAAAAAATGAATGTAAAAAGAAGCTGTGTATATATATTCCATTATATATATATATATATACATATTGTATATACATAAGTTGTATGTGTATATTCTATTGTGTCTATATATTATATATATGCATATATACAATGAAATATTACTCAGCCATAAGAAGGAATGAAACTTGCCTTTTGCAATGAGGTGGATGTAACTAGAGAGTATTATGCTAAACAAAATAAGTCAGAGAAAGATAATAAATACCATATGTTTTTACTCGTACCTGGCATTTAAGAAAACGAATAAGCATGGGAAAAAAAGAGAAAGAGAGGCAAACCAAGAAACAGACTCTTAACTACGGAGAACAAACTGATGGTTACCAGAGGAGAGGTGGTTGGGGGATGGATTAAATAGGTGATGAGGTTTAAGGAGTCCACTTGTTGTGATGAGCACCAGGTGTTGTATGACTCTATTGTACACCCAAAACTATTTTTACAGTTAAGTAACTGGAATTTAAATCAAAATGTAAAATATAAAATTAAATAAGTAAAAGGGGAGAAGAAGAAGAGGAGAAAATAGAAATGTAGTCATGGTTATTCTACTCACAAGTAATTTCTCCTAAAGAATGCACATTTGGTAGGACTTAAAGGAAGATCTATGAAGGACAGATAACCAGGGAATATGGTCTCCCAGTGACTTTTTCCTATTCACAAAGTAAGTTATGTCTACTAACTAATAGATAGGGTTTTCTTTGGTTATGACCTCTTAGTAATTCCTAGCCTGACAGGTAACACTATCCTTCCTCTTCATTAATTCCCCAAGAAAGTATCCACCAAAGAGATTGAAGTATTTCTCTGGACATGCATGCCCAACCTACCCATCATGATGTCAGAGTCCCAGTGCTAATGTTTATCTGGATTTAAAAAAATGTTCATTATTGCTATTAGTTGAAATACATTGCAATTCAGTTTTCTCTTGGTGTACTGTTCTATGAGTTTTAATACATGCACGATTTTTTGTAGTTGTCACTGCTGCTAGAATAAAGAACAATTATAACACCATAAAGAATTTCCCCATGTCCCCCCCCTTTGTATTTAGACCCTTTCCTCAGTGCTAATCCCTGGCATTCATTGTCCCTGTAGATTCATCTATTTGATAAAATCACAAATGAAATAATATAATATGCATCTTTTGGGGTCCACGTTCTTTTACTTAGTAAAATGCACTTAAAGTTCATCCATCTTGTTACAAATATAATAGTCACTCTTTTTAACTGCTGAGTAATATTTTATTGTATGGATGTACAACAGTTGAAGGTCATCTGGACTGTTTTCAGTTTTTAGCAATTATTAATAAAGCTTCAATACACATTTGAATGCAGGCCTTTATGTGAATGTAAGTTTTAATTTCTCTAGGATAATACCTGGAAGTGTGATTGATGGTCTCAAGGTGACTGTATATTTAACTTTATAAGGATCTGCCCAGCTCTTTTCAAAAGTGGCTCTACACACTTCATATTTCTAACAGCAATGATAGTGTTCCAATTACTCCTCATTCTTGCCAGCACTTGGTACTGTCAGGATTTGATTACTATTTATTTCCAATCTAAGAGATATTTAATAGTATCTCATCTTTAATTTGAATGTCCCTGACTTATGATGTTGAACATTTTTCATGTGCTTACTTGCCACTTACTTTATTTTATTTAATGAACTGTCTGTTAAAATCTTTTGTCCATATTAAAAAAGTGGGTTTTTTATTTTTTTTTACTGTTGACATTTGGGAGTTCTTTTATATTTTTATTTTTTAAAAGGTTTTATTTATTTGAGAGACAGAGCAAACATAAGTGGGGGAGGAGGGCAGAAGGAGAGGGACAAACAGACTCTCTGCTGAACAAGGAGTCCAAGATCAGGCTCAATCCCAGGACCCCAGGATCATGACCTGAGCCAAAGGCAGACACTTAACTGACAGAGCCACCCAGGTGTCCTTGGGAGTTCTTTTAATGTATTCTGAATACAAGTATTTTATCATATATGCAATTTGCAAATATTTTCTGCCAGACTGCAGCTTGTCTACACATTCTATTTATGGTGCCCTTAGTAAAACCAACTTTAATTTTGGTGAAATCCAATTTAGTGAATTTTCTCTTATGAATTATGAGCAACTATATGCTAAATATATGCCAACAAATTAGACAATCTGGAAGAAATGGATGTATTCCCAGAGACCTATGAACCACCAAAACTGAACCAGGAAGAAATAGAAAACCTGAACAGACCCACAACCAGCAAGGAAATTGAAGCAGTAATTAAAAATCTACCAACAAACAAGAGCCCAGGGCCAGATGGCTTTCCAGGGGAATTCTACCAAACATTTATAGAAGAATTAATACCTATTTTTCTGAAACTCTTTCAAAAAATATAAATGGAAGGAGAACTTTCAAACTCATTCTATGAGGCCAGAATTACCTTGATCTCCAGACAGGACAAAGACAAAAGGAAAATTAAAGACCGATATCTCTGATGAACATGGATGCAAAAATTCTCACCAAAATACTAGCCAATAGGTTCCAACAGTACATTAAAAAGATTATTCACCTCGACCAAGTAGGATTTATTCTTCGGATGCAAGGTTGGTTCAACATCCGCAAATTAATCAATGTGATGCACCACATTAATAAAAGAAAGGACAAGAACCATATGATCCTCTAAATAGATACAGAAAAAGCATTTGGCAAAAAGAGCATCCTTGTTTGATTAAAACTCTTCCCAGGGTGCCTGGGTGGCTCAGTGGGTTAAAGCCTCTGCTTTCGGCCCAGGTCATGATCTCAGGGTCCTGGGATCGAGGCCCGCATCGGGCTCTCTGCTTGGCAGGGAGCCTGCTTCTCCCTCTCTCTCTCTGCCTGCCTCTCTGCCTCCTTGTGATCTCTCTCCCGCTGTGAAATAAATAAATAAAATCTTTAAAAAAAAAAAAAAGAAAAAAAATAAAACTCTTCCCAGGTAGAGATAAAGGGTACATACCTCAATATCATAAAAGCCATCTATGAAAAACCCACAGCAAATATCATTCTCAATGGGGAAAACAGAGATTTTCCCCTAAGATCAGTAAAGTGGCAAGGATGTCCATTATCACCACTGCTGTTCAACATAGTACTAGAAGTCTCAACCTCAGAACTCAGACAACAAAAAGAAATAAAAGGCATCCAAATCAGCAAAGAAGAAGTGAAACTCTCACTCTTTGCAGATGATATGATACTTTATGTGGAAAACCCAAAGGACTCCACTCCAAAACTGCTAGAACTCATACAGGAATTCAGTAAAGTGTCAGGATATTAAATCAATGCACAGAAATCAGTTGCATTTCTATATACCAACAACAAAACAGAAGAAAGAGAAATTAAAGAGTCAATCCCAATTACNCCCATTTATAATTGCACCCCAAACCATAAGATACACAGGAATAAACCTAACCAAAAAGGCAAAGGGTTTGTACCCAGTACACTATAGAATATTCATGAAAGAAATTGAAGAAGACGCAAAGAAATGGAAAGAATGTTCCATGCTCATGGGTTGGAAGAACAAATATTGTGAAAATGCCTATGCTACCTAGAGCAATCTACACATTCAATGTAATCTCTATTAAAATACCATCAACTTTTTTCAATGTAATCTCTATTAAAATACCATCAACTTTTCCATAGAACTGGAACAAATAATTCTAAAATTTATATGGAACTAGAAAAGGAATGTTGAGAAAGAAAACCAAAGCTGGTGGCATCACAATTCTGGACTTCAAGATCTTTTACAAAGCTGTAATCATTAAGGCAGTATGGTACTGGCACAAAAACAAACAGGTAGATCAATGGTAGTATATATTTTAATATTTTTCTTCCGAACCATGAGAATAGAATGTTTTTCCATTTTTTTGTATTGTCTTGAATTTCCTTTCATTAGTGTTTTATAATTTACAGAGTACAGGTTTTTCATCTCTTTGGTTAACTTTATTCCTAGATATTTTATTGTTTTGGGCACAACTGTAAATGGGAATGCTTTCTTAATTTAACTTTCTTCTGCTTCATTTTTATAGAGGAATGCAAATACCTGTACATTGATTTTGTATATGTGACTGTTGAATTCATTTATCAGTTATAGATGTTTTTTGGTCAAGTCTTCAGGATTTTATACATAAAGTATGTGTATGTATAAAATATCAATATAGTCTCTATACAATCTCTTCCACAGAACAGAAAAGAAAGTAACTCTTTATAATGTATTTTGTGAGGACAGCATTACCCTGGTATTAAAAACAGACAAAGACAATACAGGAAAACTACAGAAAAGTAACCTTCATGAACATAAACTCAAAAATCCTCATCAAAATATTAGTAATTCAAATCCACAATATACGTAATGGAATATATATTATGAACGAGTGGGGTTTACCCCAGGAATACAAGACTGTTCAATGTTTGAGAATCAATCAATATATTTCACCATATTAACAAACCAAAAAAAGAAAAAACCCTTGGGGATGCCTGGGTGGCTCAATGGGTTAAGCCCCTGCCTTTGGCTCAGGTCATGATCTCAGGGTCCTGGGATTGAGCCCCACATCGGGCTCTCTGCTCGGCAGGGAGTCGCTTCCTCCTCTCTACCTGCCTCTGCCTACTTGTGATCTCTCTCTCTCTCTGTGTCAAATAAATAAAAATCTTTAAAAAAAAAAGAAAAGAAAAACCCATATAATTATCTTAGTAAATACAGAAAAAGCATTTGACAAAATCCTACATCTGTGCCTGATAACGTCTTAGTAAACTCGATAAGCATAGAAATTTTCTCATTCCAATAAAAAGCATCTATAAAAACTTATAATATCATACTTAATAATAAAAGACTGAATGCTTTCTTCCTATAATTAGGAACTAGAAGGATGTCTGCTCTTACCATTCCTATTTAATATCATACATGAAGTCTTTGACAGTGAAAGACAGGAAAGAAATTTAAATAAGAGGATTTCACATTTGAAAGGAAAAAAAGGTAAACACCTCTATTTGCAAATGGCATGACTGTCTATGTAGACAACTCTAACGACTCTACAAAAAAACTCTTGGAACTACTAAGTGAGTTTGGAAAGACTGCAAGATACAAGATGAAATATAAAAATCAATAGAATTTTATATGCTACCAATGAATAATTAGAAATTGAAATTAAAAAACAACATTCATAACCCCCAGTGAAATGTTGAAGCATGTATCAAATAATACATGTAATGCATACTGAAAACTTCAAAATGCTGATGAAAGAAATTAAATAAGGCCTAAATAAATGGAAAAGGATCCTATGTTCATAGATTGAAAGACTCCATATAGTTATGATGACGGTCCTCTCTAAATTGGTCTACAAATTTAATGCACTCTCAATGAAAATCCCAACAAGATTCTTTGTAGGAATACACAAGTGGATTCTAAAATTATGTGGAAAGATAAAGCTACTAGAAGAGCCATACAAATTTTGGAAAATAAAAAATGAGCAAACTAGGAAGAGTACCACTTAAGATCTACTAAACAGTGGCCAGCTTGGAAGATGGAAGAGTAGGAGCACCCTAAGCTCACCTCATTCCCTAGATACAACTAGATAACACATTAGTGTAAAAACAAAAACAAAAATGACCCGAAGACTGGCAGAACAAACTCCACAATGAAAGGTAGAGGAAGAGGCCACACTGAAGAAGGTAGGAAGGATAAGATGTGGTGTAGGAGTTAAACAGACCATCACCATCCACAGTAGGGAGGGAGATGGTGGTACAGAGAAGAGCGAAAAAAAACCACCAGATTTTATGATAATGAATTCCCATAATATTTGCCTTTAAAAGTGAGACGGGCTGAATTTCATGAGTTCTTACATCCAGTGGAACTTAAAGCCTGGAATTTTAAAAATCAGCATGCTTGACTCTGAGAGAGCCTGGAGGACAAAAGGAAGCAGAGTCCTTGCCCTTGGAGAGAGCACGACAAACAGCTTATGCAGATACAGCCTAGAACCAAGAGTTTGAAAAATGCCAGGGGCAGATGGGAGGGAGAGTGATTTGCTCATTTTAGTGTGGCCCGAAGAGACAGGGATCATGGGGTGACCCCTCCAGGAACAAAGGAGCCAGCAGGTGACAGTTCTCCCTTGCTCCCCCTGCAAAAATAATCACCACCTGCAAGAACCAGCACAGCACCAACACTCTAACCCTCATCCTCTGCACTTAAATGTTCAAACATTGAACAGTCTTGGATTCCTGGGATAAACCCCACTTGTTCATAACATAGTATCCATTTTGTATATTGTGGATTTGAATTACTAATATTTTGAAGAGGATTTTTGAGTTTATGTTCATGAGGTTTATTTTTCTGTAGTTTTCCTATATGACATTTGTCTGTTTTTAATAACAGGGTAATGCTGGCCTCACAAAATATATTATTTTTTTTCTTTTTTTTAAAAGATTTTATTTATTTATTTGACACAGAGAGAGAGATCACAAGTAGGCAGAGAGGCAGGCAGAGAGACAGGGCAGGAGGAAGCAGGCTCCCTGCTGAGCAGAGAGCCCCATGTGGGCCTCAATCCCAGGACGCTGAGATCATGACCTGAGCCGAAAGCAGAGGCTTTAACCCACTGAGCCACCCAGGCGCCCACAAAATATATTATAAAGTATCCTTTCTTTTCTATTCTGTGGAAGAGATTGTATAGAGACTATATTGATTTTTCCTTAAATGTTTGGTGTTATTCAACATTTTTCTTTTTGGAAGTTATTATGTATTCTAGTTATTTTATAGATGTAGGATTGATCAGATTATCTATTTCATCTTGAGTGAGCTGTGGTACTTTGTGGCTTTCAAGGAATTGGTCCTTGTATGTATGTGCATAGTTGTTCATAGGGCACTTCATTATCCTACTAATGCAGGTGGAGTCAGTAGTGATATTCATAATTTTGGTTATTTGTACTTTCTTTTTTTATCTTTTTAGAGGATTATCAATTTTATTATTTTTTTCAAAGAACCATCTTTTGGTTTTATGAATCTTTTCTATTCTTTTGTTTTTCTCTTATAGATTTCAGTTCTTTTTTATTTGCTTGTTTATTTCAAGTTGTTATTTAAATTCCAGGTTGTTAACATGTGGTGTAATATTAGTTTCAGGAGTAGAATTTAGTGATTCATCACTTACATAAAATACCCAGTGCTCATCACAACCAGTGTCCTCTTTAATACCTATTGCCCATTTAGCCCATCCCCCTGCCCACCTCCCCTCCAGCAAGCCTCAGTTTGTTCTCTACAGTTAAGTTTGTTTTACGATTTGCCTCTCAGTTTTTCCCCCTATTTTTTTGGGTTTTGTTTCTTAACTTCCACATATGATAGAAATCATATGGTATTTGTCTTTCTCTGACCGACTTATTTCTTTTAGCATAATAGAGTTCTTATATTTATTATTTCCTTTTTTCTGTTTGATTTGGATACTTTTGTATAGAATTAGGGGAGGTGGGAGAATGTGTGAAATAGATAAAGGAGATTAAGAGTACACTTATGTAGATGAGCACTGAGTAATGTATAGAATTGTTGAATCATTATATTGTACACTTCAAACTAATATAACACTCTGGTTTTTATGCTTCAATAAAAAGATGTTGATAATTGAAGATACTCTAATGGATTCCCCTTTAATGAAAATAGCCACTCCCCGCCAAGAAAATAAAACTCCTTATAATTTCTCTACATTGCACACAGATATCTAGAACAAATATCACAGGGCTTTTTTTTATCTCCTAACTAAACTCTTTTATCCTAGCCAAGCTTTTTAAATTATAAATGACTGCCTTACAATCAAGCTTCTTTATACCTTCTCCTTTCTGTTAAGTTGTTGGGGCTTCTCTGTGACTAAGTTATCTGGTATTTCTCCACTTCTATTGTTTTTCCCTTTTGTAAGTCCAGCCTGCCTCATACATTACTTTCTAAGCAGATTTCCACCGGCAAATCCATAGCAAGTTCTTTTTCCTTTATCCCAAACCAAATTTGGAGCAGAATGTTTAAGAACTGCCATTTATTGTGTAGTTATCACAATAAACACTTTACATCCATTTTATCTAATCTACGCAGTAAATCTTTTGTTAGGAGCTATTATCCATTTCACTAAGAATAACAGAAGCTCAGAGAAGTAACATGATTTACCAAGCCATAGAGCTAATATATAGTGGAGCTAAAATTTAAATCTAGGTCTGACTGCAAAGCTACACTCATCAACACTTTATAGTCTTTTGGTATACTCCAATATTCTTTTATTAAAATAAAAATATTTTATGTTTAACATCAGGTAACTTAGATAACTATAACTGATATATTACACCATAGTTCATTCTCATTCTAACTTCTCTATATATAAAATAGTTTGACTCTTACCAAGGGTTTTCGCTTACCTCTATTATAGACTTTTAATCACCTGAGCTGCTTATGAGTGTTTACCTAATACACTGAAAGTCTCATCTCTCTGGCACTACCATCTTCCTCTTTTATCCAACCCTGCCCCAAACATACTGATATAATTCAGGGATTTACAAATTGTAGCATGCCTCAGAATCACCAACCAGCAGAGCCTGTTAAACAGATTGTTGAGCCCCACCCCAGAGTTTCTGACTCAGGAGATTTGGGGTGGGACCCAAGAATTAGCATTTGTAAAACTTTCCATGTGAATCTACTGCTTCTAGTTCACTTCCAGTATCACTGGTATAGTGATATGGCTTAATCAAATGATCTTTAGCCTTTTTCATGATATTGATAGAATTATAAATTAGATGTGAATTCCCACTTGCTTTATGAGTTTAGTTTAGAGCATATGGAGGAAAAAAGCATAAAGAAAACATCTGAATAATACAAGTAACTGAAGTTATTCCACACAAAATATATTCCATCACCAACAAAACTTGAAAAACTCTACACATCACATCACCCATTTATATCATAATGTATATTAGCTTATGAAAAGCTATAATTATGTCAGTAAAGCTATTTCTCAAATTATATTTAGCCAAGTATTTCTTAAACTCATTTGGAGGCAAAACATTTCTCTTTTCTTGGTATAACATTCTGGTGTTATTCAAGACATTCTTTGAGAAATGCTGCTGTAAAGTTATCTTTTTTACAGGAAAGGTCAGATATCCCTGGTGGTCGGTCTGCCAGAATCATAGAAGCTTGGTCTCTGTTCAACTACATTAAAATCATACGGAGGAGTGATTTACTTTGTCTAGAATTGAAGTCTGGTTTTCCCCTAGTACTGCTCTTAGAACATTGAAATTAGTTCTGAGCAAAATTACGGACAGTTAAATTTATCCACAAATTACCCACAGTTACAATTTACTAAAGGACTGAGATTCAGAAACCAAGATAAGGGATAACCAAACGTCTTTCAGAGATCACTCATTTTTATTCTAAGTATATGTATCATTGATGTCAGACTAAACTGTTCAGTTTGTAAACTTCACCATTCATTTTTTTAAATCAAAACAATGTTTTTTCATATCTGATATTCTGAAACATTTCCCAGTCTAAAGTTTCCCAATAGCAATTAAGGAAGCTCATCTTTAAGATCTGTCAGAAGGTTGGAATGGAGTTCTGCTAGATCAAGTGACCTGGACTCATTTAATAAAACATAAGTGCTTTCATATAACATCTCACTATCTTGGGCTTCAGCTCTCTCTGACCAATGATTATTGACTCTTTACATATTAACATACTTCTCCTCAATCATAGAGAAGACAGAAGTAAAAAGACTTGAGTAACTTCACTTTAACTTTCTATCTTTTGCTAATACACCATGAGCCTCAGTAGTGGGCAGGGGTTGAGATAGACATGGGCATCATTCCCATAAAACAAGAGGTAGAGTACAAGATTAGTTATACATATAAAAACACTACTGCTGATGCTGATGAAATTCATTTGGTGTTAAAGATATAATAACATATTGTTTAATATTCTAAGATAGCTCTGTACACCCATTTTGGTAAATTTATTACTGATCTATTTTACCTCAATGTTTTAGGTAGTTAAGCTTTTCAAAAACTAGGCCCATCATATTTACTTTTCAAACCCTACTATTTTACAAAAATCACATACATCATTGATGAGTAATATTTTTAAAGGCTTAGGGCGCCTGGGTGGCTCAGTGGGTTAAAGCCTCTGCCTTCGGCTCAGGTCATGATCTCAGGGTCCTGGGATCGAGGCCCATATCGGACTCCCTGCTCGGCAAGGAGCCTGCTTCCCCCTGTCTCTCTGCCTGCCTCTGCTTACTTGTGATCTCTCTCTCTCTGTCAAATAAATAAAATAAAATCTTTAAAAAAAAAAATAAAAAAAAAAAAATAAAGGCTTATACATGGATACTGCATTATAATTAGCAGACATTTTCTCATTTGATTATAATAATTTTATGAGGCAGATAAAATGAAGACTTTTTCAGATGATCTTCAAAACATCTCAGTCAAAATATAATCAGTTTTCTTAATTACCAATAATGTATGTATACAGCAAACATTCTCGATCTTTAGCCTATCCCTTACTCCTACCATCAATATGGGAAGTTTCATTTTCTACTTCATACATATCTTTAATTATTTGAATTTTTAAAATAAAGATTTGTTTATTTGAGAAAGGGAGAGAGAATGGGCAGGGAAAGGGGCAGCGAGAGAGGGAGAGAAGCAGACACTGAGTTGATTGCAGAGCCCAACATGGGGATCAACCTCACGACCCTGAGACCATGACCTGAGCCAAAATCAAGAGTCAGTCACTTAACTGACCTAGTCACCCAGGTGCCCCAATTGTTTGAATTTTTAAAGAATGAATTATTTTTATAATCAGGAACAATAAATTTTTAAAAAAATCTGGTAGAACTGAATTAGTTTCTAAGAGTTTATCAGTACTAAGGGGAAATCGAATCTATCATATAAATGAGTTTTTTCAGTACTAAACATAAATATCTATATTACTGAGTAAAACAAAATAACTGCCTGAATTCTAATTAGGATTCTGTGAACAAGTTTGGAGCTGAGAATAAGGAATCAGCTCTAACTATTCTACCCACCAACCTGAGAAGGGTAGCATAATCATGAAGCTTGCAGAATGCAGTGTCAGCCCCTTGGGTTTTCAAGTAGAAAACAGGCAAATATCATTATTAAACAGTCACATATATTTATATGCATTTATTAATAAAAATAGATGAGACTATCATTTTCATTAAGGAGAAATAAAACAGTTGGAGATTTAAATCATTGAAAGCACAAGTGAATTCTCAGAAGAGGAGCAGAAACTTTGATAAGAATATTGTTAAAACTCTCCGAGGTTCACTAGGGTAGTCAACATCTATTTCATAGTTAGATGTGGTTTGTCTGCCAGATAATGCCTAATCTCATTTTTTATACACTATCCCTGAGCTTTAAGTTCCCTCTCTGTCTCATAGCCACGGATGGGAAGAATATTGGACGAGGCTGGAGGATGTCACACATTAAGTTTTGCCCAAGTGCATAAAGGTAGTTGCCTCAAAATGCCATATATCCAAGAAATGTGCACAACAGGTATAGTCACCATTTTATGGATAAAGGAATTTTTATTGTTCATCTTCATTTCTATTTAGTAGGCCATCTCTTGGCTGCAAATATTAACAGTACTATCTTTATGTGTTTGTGTGTATTTTAAATCTAGATTTCAACAATCAGTGGTGACTGGATGACCTCACTTACCCATTCCCTATTCACACATGAAGCTTATCCAAAATGATACTGCTAAGGATATTATCAGGT
Organism: Ailurus styani; assembly: GCA_002007465.1. Classification (NCBI taxonomy): domain Eukaryota; kingdom Metazoa; phylum Chordata; class Mammalia; order Carnivora; family Ailuridae; genus Ailurus; species Ailurus styani. Next base: position 35,840 of record LNAC01001193.1, on the reverse strand, counting down.
TATCAATCTGATATTTTGCCAGGTCGTTTGGCAGGTCACATGTTTCTAATTAAATTTTCATTGATTCTTGAGGAATAGCATTAAAATGAAAAAGGATTAGATATGAAGCATTCAGAACACAATGTAAATACACAATAATTTATTTTGATTTCCTGCCTAGAAAATTTATTAGATGGCCAGACGCAGAACACAATTTTAAAATGTATATAGCAAAATAATATAGTAAATAAGAGCTTAACCTCGAAAATGAGCTAAAATCCTAGACCCACCATTTACTAGTTGTTTCACTTTGGGAAATGTCCGTGGTTTTCTGTGTCTGTGTCTCTGTTCATTTCCTATGCACACACATAAAGTTGTGAGGGTGACAGCTAATCCATGTAAAGCTCTTCACACAGTACCTGGTCATAGTAAGTTACCATTAAATCACATTTTTTGTTCACTTAGCAGATAAAAGACTGTTTAGTCAGCTCAATGATATTCTCTTCCTCTCCAGAATGATAATGGTGTGCTAGGTTCTATGGTATATATACACACTAGGAAGATACCCCTTTTCTGAAGACACACTTGGTGAGGATTCTATAGTTCAGTAATGCTGAAGTATCCTGCAGGGCAAAATTTGGTGGGTAAGTAGGCATTATGCTTGTAATTTTAAGTAGTAGTAAATATAAGTGCTGAGTATGTTTAAATCTCATTTCATAAAGTAAGGCACCTTTCAGGAATTGCAGCTTCCTTAACAACTAGATACTAAAAAAGAAATCAAACTCAGTATTTCTTAGGGCACACATAAAATCAGGGTACATTCTTTGTAAAAATGCAAAAAAAAAATAAATGTAAATGCTGAAATGCAAAGTATTTGTGGAATGGTAAGATCTTTCTTGACCAATCTCCCATTTATAGACAACAATTCAATCATTTAGACAAATCTACTTCAATATAAGTTAGAAAGTCATATGAGGTCTGGAGGAAGATATAGAGATCCATAAATTAGAGATGTTAGAAGGAGACCCCATAACAATCTTCCTTAAATGAAATTACAAGCTGGGTTTTGCGAAGAATGCAAATTTATCTGTGAAAATTAGTGTGTTCCTACACTAATACTTTGTATTTTGTTCTGGGACTCTGGAATGATAACACCCATGCCCGTAATTCTCTTTAGTAAGTTTAAGAACCATGGGAAAGTCACTTTCATGTGACATTTGTGACTTTTTTCTCTGGTAAGTTTAGACAAGAGCATGTCTTTGTATGTTTATTTACAGTTAAATGAATTTTCAAGACTGTGGACTTGAAAGCTCTGGTTTCAGTCCTGAAATTCCTCATTTCTGTTCTTTCCAGACTCCTTTACCTGCTTGAATGCAGCCTTGGTATCTCTGTGGCAAAGCAGGACCTCTCCTGGCAAGTAAACCTGCCAGGTGACTCCACCCCTGAGGGGCGTGTCAGTACCATTTCCTGGAGCAATCTCACAGGGTGGCTCTACTTTTCATCTGTGCTCAAATAACTTTGCTGCCTCTGCAGCTGCCAGACCTGTTCCTGCTGCTGCTCAGGTAATTCTAACCTCTCCAGGGCACCATTACATGCAGAGGGGGTTGATAAATGACTTATACGTGTGCCTGCTTGCCTTCGTTCTTACCCTTATTCACAAGCTCTCTCTCTCTCTCTCTCTCTCTCTCTCTCTCTCTCTCTCTCTCTCTCTCTCTCTTCTCTCTCTCTCTCTCTCTTCCATAGGGAGAGGATCTGCAGAGTACTTTACTTACCACTGAGAACATCATGAGCTCAAGTTATTGGAGTGAGATGAGTAGCAGCAGCTGTGGAACTCCACAGCCCCCAGCGGTGCTGCAGTGCCAGCCCCAGCATTACCACTGCTACCATCAGTCAAGCCAAATCCAGCACCCACCAGAAAAAAATGTAGTGTACGAGAGAGTGAGGACCTACAGTGGGCCCATGAACAAAGTGGTTCAGGCCTTGGACCCCATCACCTCACAGGAAGTGCTCTCTCCTCTCAAAACTGCCTCCTCCTACCAAAATTTGGTTTGGAGCAACCATTCTCAGGTACTATAAAGACAATTTTGTGTAATTTGTGGAGAGTGGATTTCTTGACCATATTTTCTTTCTGCTTCTCTGTCTCTGTTCTACAGGATGTTATCTTTTGGTGGACTGCAGCTATACAAGCAATGTACGATCACCCAAATTCCATCTCTTGCTCTTCTTTCATTTACTAGTACCTGTGGTTGTTTAATGGCTCCAATGACTTTTATAATCTAACTCTCATTTTTTGTTGGATTTGATTGAAATATCTGATCCGGGGTATTCCTTTGCCCTAATCCTCAACTTGAATACAATAATTTTTATAGACTAGTTCCCACTGATTCACTTTATTTCAGAAGTAAACAGATCTTTTAAAATCAAATATAGTAGTTCAGAGACAATGGCTTATATGGAGTGATGAGCAGTTATTTGTGTTCAGCAAACAGTATGCTGTCCCTGGGTAAGTGGCATGTACAAATATCTGTTCGAATTGTCGTATGTGTTTCATCTTCTGAAAATGACACACTGGTTCTTCTACAGCCAAAGTGAATAACTTATGAATATTGGTAGAAAGAGGATTGAAAGAATGGATATAGGATTGAGGAAGGCAATTGTAATTGTAATCAATTGTTATATAAATGCTTAAAAAAGCAGAACTAGGGCGCCTGGGTGGCTCAGTGGGTTAAAGCCTCTGCCTTCCGCTCAGGTCATGATCCCAGGTCCTGGGATCAAGGCCCACATTGGGCTCTCTGCTCAGCAGGGAGCCTGCTTCCTCCTCTCTCTGTGCCTGCCTCTCTGCCTATTTGTGATCTCTCTCTGTGTCAAATAAATAAATAAAATTTTAAAAAATTAAAAAAAAAGCAGAACTATAAGATACCCTTTAAAATGAAATAAAGTTATTTTTAAAGGGGTTATTTTAGCACCAGTATTTGTGCTAATAATTTTATCAATAAATGTAAAGGAACATTGCAAGACTATAAAATAAAAGCTCTAGATCTGTTTTCATTCTTTGAATCCCTTTACATTAAATTTGCATGACTTTAAGCTTTCTGGAAACATCTGTCCAAACTAAAATTATGTTTTCAAGATAAAATTTATACTGTAAACAGTTCAAAAAGCAACCGTTGGGATGATATTATCTGATGTTGCATTATTTTACCGATCTGGAATAATATAGGTTATTTTTCCCAAAACTACAATTTAAAATAGTATATGAAGCAAAATTTCTGAAGTATATAAGAAAACTATTTTTAAAAGAATTTTTAAAGACATAGATAACACAGTTACAAAGGCCACAATTTTACTGATATTTCATGCTTAGCTTAATTTGAGGAAAAAAATATGAAGAAAAATTCCAGGATTTTCCTTCAGTAATTTCCTAGCTGAAAAAAACTCCACCTATGTTGAAGTCAAAGGGAAGAAAAATATGAAGGTAAAAAATATTACTTTGCATAACTTATAATGTGAATGTACATTCCAATATTTAGTATTAGGATGTTAATGAACAATAAAGTGGGTGCCATCTATGTACCTTAGTAGCCCCAAAACAATGCAAAAACTATTTACCATTATTATAGAAATGTTAAAATCACCCTATCTGTCATAGTTATTTAAAAAAATTAATCTGTTTTCTTGTCAACTTGCTAATAAAGACAGATAAAATTTAACAGCAGAAATGTTCTAATAAAGACAGATAAAATATAACAGCAGAAATTTAACAAACTATAAATACTGACTATAGAACAAGTTTTAAAATCACTATATTATATTGTATTTAGTTCAAATTTCCCTTTTAATAATCCCAGGACCAAGCTGGTCAAGCTTTTTTATAAGACTTTTCTTCTTTCTACCCGATAATTACCAAAGTGATCTTTTTAAGACTATCTCCATTCTGAAACACAGTTTCCCATAGAGGAGTTTATAAAGAACCCTGGGGACAGAAAGTATGGCCACAAAAACTGGGATAAGAGATTGGAATGGAGTGTTCTGAAGTCTGAAGTTATAATTGAAAAGAAAGAAAAATAAGGGCTGTGTGTAGATGAGGTGGGTGGTATGTAGTAAAGGACAAACCAAGAAGTTTCATCCCTTTAGTGAAACAAGAAGAAAATTTGACTATAAAATTTCAAACTGAGTTAGATATCAAAGGGCATTCACAAATCCACGAAAAGACAATTTGCCAAGAAAGCTTTGAAATAGTTGTCACAAATAATGTGACAAAGAAACTCTTCTATTTTATTTTTCTTTCTCCTTGTTTCTTGGCAGGATGGCATTGTGTAAAGTAGAACCTAGATTTGATCTGAAATTACTTTCATGTTAATGTAAGATGAGGCAGCAGCTTTATTATATACCATCCCAAGCACAAGCAAACAGTACATATTACTCAAAACACTTTTTTGTTTGTTTGTTCTATGTTTTAATAAAGTCTTTAATATGCCATGTTTTAGAGACATTTTGAGTTGGTATGTAGCAACCATTCTGATGCTAGAGTTTGTGATCCTTGCAGGTAGGAAAACGTGTATTATAATCAATTGTTGGTTACCATAAATTCAGTTAAACTTTTACTTTGTGTTTTAGCATTTTGGTGTTTAGATGACACTCAGATAATTCATAAGATTTAAAAATATATATATTTGGGGCACCTGGCTAGCTCAGTCAATAGATCATGTGACTCTTGATCTCAAGGTTGTGAGTTCAAGCCCCATGATGGAAATGAAGCCTACTTAAAATAAAATTAAAAAAGAAAAGAAAATATAAAAAATTTATAATTGTCAGTAGTAAAATACTTTCTCTTTGAGAAACTGAAATTGATGTCACTCTTCTTTGTTTCCTAATCTTAATTTTAGCTTATATATTAGACATTTTAGATTTAACTAAATGTTTTTTGCAGCATTTTGGTATTTTCTATTTCTTGATTTTTACTATGTTTTTCCTCTATTGTCTTATTGTGCACTAAAATGATATTTATAAACATAAACTTATTTTAAATTTCTCCAGATATACTGTTGCTTTGTTTCTTGTCTATAATTAATAGATACATTTTATTACTCTCTTGGTTATTATTTTATCTGATTGCTAGAATAGAGAAAATTGAATGTAGAAAACAGTTGCTGGTGAAATTGCCTAAATTAATTCTAGAATTAAAATAACCAAGTTTGGGCGCCTGGGTGGCTCAGTGGGTTAAAACCTCTGCTTTCGGCTCAGGTCATGATCTCAGCGTCCTGGGATCAAGGCCCGCATCGGGCTCTCTGCTCAGCAGGGAGCCTACTTCCTCCTCTCCCTGTCTCTCTGCCTACTTGTAATCTCTCTCTCTGTGTCAAATAAATAAATAAAATCTTTAAAAAATAAAATAAAATAAAATAAAATAACCAAGTTTATCCATATAGACAGGTAAAATCAAATGGGGTAATCAAGGGCACAGATGCATTTTAAAACTGAATGCACTCTTGTAAATAAAATGAAGTTCTAGAAACTACATAAAACAAAATAAAACAACTTACCACTCAACCTTTTAAAAAGCTTAAGGAGGGCACATATTGCATGGAGCACTGGGTGTGGCGCATAAACAATGAATCTTGGAACACTGAAAAAATAAAATTAAATTAAAAACAAAATAAAAAATAAAAATAAAAAATAAAGCTTAAATATTAACCTACCATCATTAACTCAAAATGAAATACTGCCTTAATGAATACCATTGATGTAAAATCACTCAACATCTATATTTCCCATCCACTACTTTAGTTTTTCATGAAGTTCAAGATAGTTTCCATGTATGCAATGAACCCTGTTGTGTGAGAGAGAATCGAATCAAAATAAAATATTTTTAATAACATTCATTGAATTGAATATTTATTAAGTGCCTAAAATATAGGAAGCACTGTGATTATTTGGATAAATACCATTGGCTTATCCCAGAGAGAGTACACTTTGAGGATAGATGTACAGGACCTGGTCTATAAGTGTTCCACGTGTCTATATTTTATTTTTAAATATTATTTTGTGCTTTGGGCATCAGTATTTTATTGAACAAAACAAGTTTTGTTGAAAGAAGGGACCTTTTAATGTGTGTGTTGTGTGGGTTACCATTCTTTTGAAGTTAAAACTTACAACCAAATTTAACTCTAGAAAGCAGCTGGGAAGAATGTGTTTTTATGTGTGTTATTGACAGTCTCTGCTATCAACAATTACTCAGCTTGGGTTTATCCTTGTTTACATGATTTTTTTCCCTTTTCTTTGGTTACAAAGATTGTGGATAGCTCCCTCGCTGTGCCAGGATTTCTATACATTATCAGAAAAATGTCCTGTTCTGCAGGGAGGGGTGTGTTGCTTTGATAAATTGTTGTTTAAGGGTGTGGTCACTAAAGTGAATGATTGTTCAGGGAAGTAGATTGTAGAAAAAAGAATGAAGTCATAGGATAAAGAGACCCATGTTTTCAGCTTTGGTCAGCCCGTTTATGCTTGCAGATAAATAAAGCTATAGAAATTGTGAATGCAACTAATTGCTGAGTAAAAATGCCCATGCCAATTGTCTCTTGTTTAAGGAAGGTTTGATAAATTGCTGGGCCTGTTTTCAGGCCATGACATTCACAAGCTGTCCTTGCGTGCGTGTGTGTGTGTGTGTGTGTGTGTGTGTGTGTGTGTGTGTGTGTGTGACAAGGTGGGAAAGGGAGGCAGGGCAAGGGGAAAGGAGGTGAACTGGTCCTTTCTTTTCTTGACAATTCATGGTAAAACAACTGGGAGATTTGTCATGCTCTTAAATCCCACTTATTTTTATTCAATTTTTTATTTGACTATAGTTGACACACAATGTTACATTAGTTTCAGGTGTACTACAAAATAACTCTTCTCTATACATTATGCTATGCTCACCACAATGCAGCTACAATCTGCCCCCATACAACGTTATTACAATACATACAACATTATTACAATATCATTGACTGTAGCTTCTATGCTGTGCCTTTTAGTCCAGTGACTTTTTCATTCCATAACTGGAAGCCTGTATCTCCCACTCCCCTTTATCCATTTTGTCTATACCCTCACACCTCTTCCCTCCTGCAACCATCAGTTTGTTCTTTGTATTTATATGTCTGACTCTGCTTTTTGTTTGTTAAACCCCATTTAAAAGTGAAAACCTTTGTAAACAAGTATATTTGAGCTAACTTTTTTTTTTACACCAGCAACTATGGTCATAGCATCTTTTTTTTTTAATTTCCAACAGAGCGTACATACTTTTAGTTTTTATTCTTATTTTTTTTAGTTTTTTAAAGATTTTATTTATTTATTTGACAGAGAGAGAGAGCGCGCACAAACAGGGGAGGGAGAAGCAGGTTTCCTGCTTAGCAGGGAGCCCAATGCAGGGCTCAATCCCAGGACCCTGAGATCATGACCTGAGCTGAAAACAGACGCTTAACTGACAGAGTCAACCAGGCACTCCATATACTTCTAGTTTTTAAAGACAAAAAGCATGTACTGCAAAGACGCTGTATACTTATTTTCTTTCCTAGTTTCCTTCAGGAAAAAAGAGAAAGAATGAGTCTCTTAAATGAGGGATTTCCTTTGGAGGAAAGAGATGAGAAGAAGTTCTATTTCTAATACATTCTATTGCTTTCTTAACATGAGAACAGAATTACAGATTTTATCCTAAATCAAGGAAGTGTTTGTTTCATCTAAAAAAAAAGATCATTATAATTTATATGTTTCTTCCTGTACAAAGTTCAGAACAACATTGAACAATAACCTAAGGCAGTTGTTTAACCATGTTATTGGCTTTGAAAGATTTTAACAAAAGCATCTTTTAAACTATTCAGGGAATGTATTCAAATGGCAAATTGCCTTGGCAAATTCTATCGGCATAAATATCAGTTGGTATTTAAAGATATTGAGTCTTGGGCGCCTGGGTGGCTCAGTGGGTTAAAGCCTCTGCCTTCGGCTCAGGTCATGATCTCAGGGTCCTGGGATCGAGGCCCGCATCGGGCTCCCTGCTCAGCGGGGAGCCTGCTTCCTCCTCTCTCTGCCTGCCTCTCTGCCTACTTGTGATCTCTCTCTGTCAAATAAATAAATAAAATCTTTAAAAAAAAAAAAAAAAGATATTGAGTCTTTTGAAACTGTTGGTCCTAAACTGTTCCTAAGTCACTATTATTACTTTCAGTGATTCTCATAGTCATTTTAAGACTCCGTCTTGGAACATTATATTATTTATGAGTTTTTCAAAGTTTTAAAGTTCAAATTAGACAGCATGCAATTTCCATGTTCATTTTAACAAGCTTCCAAGTATTTAGAGAACAAAGTCCTATACAGTGTATGTAATCTCTATTGCCTAATTCTCATTCCCAGCAATCTTGACATCTCTCCTGTATTTATTGCACCAAAGACTTGAACTCTTTGATAAGAGTTATCAATAGTAAGTGAAAACTAATAGGTGTTGGCTGCAGAGGTTCATATTTTGCAGAGTATAAAGATGAGTCACAGAAAACACTGTGTGGAGAAAATGCCCATACAATTGAATCTATGGGGAATGGCTCATAGAGAGCTGTAAATAATAAATGAGCAGTGATGAGGTACACTTTAGCAGATCCAACTTATGAAACAGCCTAGTGTAGTGGTTAATAGTGTAGGTTTATGTTTTAAATGTCTTGGATTTAATTCCTAGTTCAGGGACATGCTAATTATAGGTATCAGTTGCTTAATTGGTAAAATGAGACAATAATACCTAACTCATAGGATTATTGTTAGAGTCAAATTTGGTAATACATGATGGAAAACACACAGCATAGTGTCTGACACATAGTATTAGTATCATAGAACCTAGAATAAATTTTGACCTCTCAGGACCTCAGTGTCCTCATTTGTAAAGTGGGGACAATAATACCTTCCTTCAGGGTTTTAGTGAGTATTAAATGAGATAACATGTGAAGGTGTTGAGCACACTGAACACTCAATAATTCTTTCCATTTTTATCATTGATATAAAAATATAGCCAACAAAACCCCTTAGGTGCACAGACAAAATAAGCTAATAGATAACTAATGAATACTTACTATATTCGTATAGTAATACTTAACTATATTCATAAAGTAAGAGTTCTTTTAATAATGGAAAGGTTAGATAAAGACATAGGCTTGAAAGTTTTATTAGGGTTCTACTAGCTAAGAAGGACTAATGAGGAAAACCATTAAAGCAATTTTCTAAAACTCATGGTATATGATCAAAAGACTGGAATGGCAGGAATGTATTTATAATGTTTATTGGCATAAGTGTCCTTTTGGAAGAGTAATTTGGAAGTTCCCATGCTCTTAGCCTTTGAACTTGAACCTTAATATTTGAGATGGAGTATTTTTAGTTTGTGCTTATTTTTTTTCTTTTTAAAATGCAATGATACTGGGCATTAAAACTTGTTTGCTATCTGCTTCTTAATTAATGTTTCCTCTAGAGCTATACTTCTAATAAGGTATCATGTGGCTTTTCACTTATACTAAATTAATCAAAATCAAATAAAATGAAATATTCTGTTCCTCATTGAACGAGGCACATTTTAACTGTACAACAGCCATATGTAGCTGATGGTTACTATATTGGACAACACAATGTAGAACATTTCCGACATTGCAGAGTGTTCTACTGGACACTGCAAATCTATACAGTCAGGCTACTCATTTGAAGATAGAATTACCTCTAAGACCACCACATTCAAGGAAATTTATGGTGGTACACATGTTTGATCAAAGTGCTGCCAATTTACATGATCAGCTATAATGGATAGATAAAAATGAAATAAAAAATGAAGCTACAAATTCTCAAAGTATAAGTTTAGAGTGACAATATTTTAGGAGAAAGAGAATTAAATTCATAAACCTTTAAAAAAGAAATTCATAAACCTAAATAAAAGATTGTGATATATGCATATATCTTTCTGTTTATCTATATAATTTTCCCAGAACCTCACTTTTTGGCAAAGCAAATTTTTAAGAAGAGAAAAAAGATTAAAAATGACCGTCCTCAATCAAAATGCATCTTTATTTCTTTTGGACACATGATCTGTTTTTCAAACCTCTCTGGAACTACCTATATCCTTTAACCTATTGAATTAACCTTAAACTTTAGTAAGTAAAGTTCAAATATCATTCCCGTTTTTACAGATGTGATACCTGAAGCACAGAGATGTTACATGACTTACTGACATTCATATAGCTAGTATATAGTGGTAGAACTAGGATTTAAATCTAACAGTCTAGTTCCAGTTCTATGCTTGTAACATCCATGCTATGCTGTATAATTCTGGTCTACATATTTGATTCTTATTTATGTTACACAGTAGCATCTGATATCTGATTCCTATTTTTACTTCATGATCATGTATGTGCTTCCATTATGAGCCACTTAAAATCTTTTGACACAAGCCAGGGCCTAGATAATAAGGTAATGAACATTTCAATGTATTGAAAGTTTGTTATTTACCAAGAAGGCAGACATTTTTTGCTGCTGTTCAGAATTCTTTTTAAAATATTTTTCTCATAAATTGTATTGATTGTTTTTGCATCAAAATATATATGGATCTAGCACTGGGTAATAAGTTGATAAATTTTTAGTCATTTAAAAATTCATCAATGCTTTAGAACTTTGATAGAAATATTATGAAGAAATAAAATCAGCTTTTGCCTTATTGTGGGATTAATAATCTCAGCAATAGAATGACATTTACTTTGTGGTACAGAATCTTCTCAAAAACTTTAATAATCGAGTTCCAAAGGTAGGTTCAAACTCCTCACCTTGATGATATCAGTGTCTCCTTAGAATAGTCCTATTCTACTTTTACTATGTTATTTCCCACTACCCACTTCCTCCCAACTTGTGTCCTGGACACACTGTACTGCTGTTTCTTGAAGAAACTGAGTATTTTGTCTCCCTCCGACCCCTGCCTTGTTCATTTCATTCCCTACTCTGGCAACAGCCACACTTCCCTCACATCTCTAGAATTCTACTTATCTCTTAAAATACATCTGGAAAGTTTTCTTCTTAAAGACGTCTTCTCCAGTCCTGAATCTTCTCACCCTCTCCTCAATGTAGTACTCCATTTGCACCTCCATCTCAAATGTGTTCTCCTGGATAGTATCACTTTTTATTATTTAACTATAATGTATTTATAATACTGAGTAATATATTATTGATGTGTTCCTTCTTCCCCTCCACCATAGACTGTACACTAATTGAGGGTTAAGATTTTTAGAAATCAAAATTTTTAAAAATCAAAAATCAAAGAAAATCAAAATAAATGTTTTGGGGAATGGGATGGAATTGGGAATTCTCTTTCCCACTCTCTTTCATCTTCCTTTCCCCCTCTCCCCTCTCCCTTCTTCTCTTCCCTCTTTCTTCCATTCCCTCCCCCCTTGCACTTTGTGATTATGGTTTGCAAAATGCCTGAATGTGGCTGTAAGCAATGACGTTAATAAAGATATATGGCTATGATTATTTGTGAGTTTCACTCTTCTATGCCTTCTCTTTGAACTAAAAATGGAAAGTAGGGCACATTCCTTCTTTAAAAAAGTGAAAAACACATAAAGTAAATATTAGGAAGCTATTTAATTGGCCAATTAATTTTCTATTTTAGTTCTTGTGTCCCATTAAGAATCTGGACTCAACTTGTTTATATTGATTTATTTTTTCCCCTATGAACAAAGATTTATCATTATTTATTATGGCAAATTATGTTAAAGGGTGGTGATTCTGATCTGTCATTGTACTATTTCCCTGGGATCTTGTTGTGTTGCTTCTTTTAAGCAAATTTGTTTGAAGCTGCTAATTAGTCTGCTTATAAAGATATTTCCTTTACCTCACCTGCTACTTAAATTCTGTCTAGGTGAAGTGATTTTATTTACTGAATCTTGCTCAGTTATCCTATAATTGTTTTAGTATATCAGTTGTGTGCCCAAAGATTGCCTCATAAAAACTACTACTACTGCTCAGTACTCAGCCAACATTATTTTAAAATTCACAAACATAATTATATCTAAGACCATGTTATCTAGAAAAGTTGCTTAAATTCCCTACATATACCTCATGTCACTCTTCTGCTGAAGAAACCTTCATTGACACTCCGTGTCTATAAATGTCTTAGTCTGACTTTCAGATCCCTTCATTACCTGGCTTGTAGGGACCTTACCTCCTGGAACTCCCCTTCTAATATTCTGTTTCAGCCAAAATGTGAACTGTTGTTCTCTAAATATAGGCCCTAACGTTCCATAAACATGCCTTTGCTCATGTTGCTCTTACATCCAAAATGTCGCATCTCCCCATCCTCACCAATTTAGATGAGCTGAAATTACACCAATTTTTCAAGACTTTCCTCAGGTATAACCTTGTGATGAAATCTTAAAATGTCCCAGGCTGAAGTCATCACTTAGCCCTCAAAACACTCATAGTAAGTTCTTAAGAGCTCTTATTATACTCTATTGTTATTTACACTAATAGTTTTTACCCCCTAAATAATTATAAGTTTGGTGAGGGCAATGAGTGTATTCTATCTATGCTTTATATCTCTTCCAATACCATTACATAACAAGTACTAAACAAATTACTTAGGTATACATTTAACCAATCCAGTAAAAATAATGCCTCATAGTAACAGATGGTATTTTATTTTTCAAAATTCTTTCACATACATTATTTACCCACTGGAATTTCAAAAATTAAGTAGAAAAACATTATTACATCCATTGTATAAATTGTACAGTGTACACATAAAACATGCATTGTGTATTATTTTTCTGTTGTACAAATAAAGAAAGTGAGACTCAAATAGCTCAAAAGAACCTGTCCAAATCATAACAACAAGTTAATGAATGTCCTGGTTTTGAAACCAGCTCTTGATAGTTTCAGTATATCAGCTATCATCCTTGATTAACCTTAGTTCTATACTAAAGTATTTTCAGTATAAACAAGTTTATATTTTTTGGTTTCAACAAGTCATTTGATGATTACCCTTAGAGCAAATCATTTGATAGATTTCCCCACTCTAATATTCTATTATCAGGGTGGAAAGTATAAAAAATATATTTTAGAGAGCAAAAAGAGTTTCTGTTTTAATTTTCAAGGTCTTGCCCTGAAACAATCCTGGAATTAAGAGTATGTCTTAAAATTTTAAGATTTTCCTTCTACCTAAAAGAGAATAATGCCTCTCCAGCTTCTGCTTTCTCTTCTTTCTGCCTTTCACTGAGCTACTTGAAAGCTCTCTCACCAGGTAAGTAACTGAGAAACTGTGACCATTTGCATTCCATATGATTTGTTAATTCTGAAAAACATAGCTTTTTAACAAACAAATAAAATGCAGTTTTATGAATTCTCTCTCTAGGGCAACTAGAGCTTCCTAGCTCTGATTTAGGGTATACCAAGGTATGGACAATTTTCTCAGGTGATGTAGTAAAATTATCCCAAAAAGCAGACTGATTTTAATTCACTCTGATATTAAAATTGGTAATGGCATATGTACTTTATAAAAGGAGGAGGAAGAAAAGAAAAGAGGCCAATACAAATTTTACAAAGTTGAAAACCATTACTTTAGGGAGTGTGGGAAAAGCAGCCCGGATTTTATGCTAAGCCTGAGCCCACCTAATTATAAACAAAATTATTTTTTTTGAGAACTCTACCTAAAGAAAATTGCCAATAAGACAATAGTTATGTATTTAGCAAATGTGAGCCACAGGAATGAAAACTCAATACTATGCTAAATATTTAATCAGAAAAAGTAGGGCCTTCCTACAAAATTGAATATGAGTATTAAAGAAAAATTCAATGTTTTATTGAGTTTAGAGTTCTGTGAATACACTCGGCAAATATATCATGTAGTCCACAAAAAAACCCAAAACCAAAACCAAAACCAAAACAAAACAAAACAAAAACCTCGAATGGATTTTTAGAAGTTTGTTATTTAATCAGGGTTATTCTTTCACACACTTTTGGAAGGATCTCTTGTTTTCAGGCTCTCAAAAGTTACTTTTGATAATAAATAATAAAAAATCAAATATCTAGCCTCCTATTATAAGAACTAGTCAAATCTAACAGCAGAATTATGTTCAGGGCGCCTGGGTGGCTCAGTGGGTTAAAGCCTCTGCTTTCGGCTCAGGTCATGATCTCAGGGTCCTGGGATCGAGGCCCACATCGGGCTCCCTGCTCGGCAGGGAGCCTGCTTCCTCCTCTCTCTCTGCCTGCCTCTCTGCCTACTTGTAATCTCTCTCTCTCTGTCAAATAAATAAATAAAATCTTTTATAAAAAAAAAAAGAATTATGTTCAACAACTTGAAAAACAGAAAATACAGTGTACAGGCAACCTATAGATGCAGCAAAAATGCTCATTTAATGGGAGAAGCTAAAATTGCCTGACCAATTCTAATAATGAAGGCTCAAAACAATTATGTAAACTGTAATTTATAGAATTAATGTACTAGCTTTCCAAAGATAAGAAAATTGAATAATATTTTCACTTTAGGACCCAACGAGTCTTTGTACAAACACACCAATTTGCCTTTAAAATATCTACTGTCTTGGGCGCCTGGGTGGCTCAGTGGGTTAATGCCTCTGCTTTCGGCTCAGGTCATGATCTCAGGGTCCTGGGATCGAGGCCCGCATCGGGCTCCCTGCTCAGTGGGGAGCCTGCTTCCCCCTCTCTCTCTCTGCCTGCCTCTCTGCCTCCTCGTGATCTCTCTCCCTCTGTGAAATAAATAAATAAAATCTTAAAAAAAAAATATCTACTGTCTTGGCATCTGAATAAAGTAATCCTGTTTATACTACTATATATAAATAAGTGTCCTGAAGGTATGATGTGTGTGTGTCTGTGTGTGTTTATTCCTACTTAGGTTAATTTTTACAAGTTTATAAAACTTCTCAGTATGCTCTCTTATCTTAAAAGCTTGTCTACTTGGCTGGTAAGTTTCATTCTGTTTAATTTTCTGATGTCATCAGATTTGAATTAATTAAAAGGAGGAAGAAAGAACTACCATTTATAGAACACCTACCAGGTGGCAGGTAGTGTACACAAATTGTCTTCTCAATATGATCCTAGTATTACTAGTCCCAGCCTAAAAAAGGCTAAAAGTTTGCACAAAAACATCTTCCAGACATAAGTACTCTTACACACTACTGGAGGATGTGTAATTGGCATAGCCATTAGGGAAATCAATTGGCAGTATCTGTTAAAATGAATAATAAACATAATCTGTGCACCATCAATCCTACTTCTTTGTGAAATTTTATAGAAATACATGCACAAGGATTCTCATTGCAGCATAGTAAAAACTGAAAACAATTTAAACATTGCTTATTAGGGAAATAAGTAAGTTATTAAACATCATGGAATACTATGTATTAATTTGAAATAATGAACCAAGACATATCTAATTTTTGATACAAAAAATGTTTGATTTACACTGAAGGAGAATAATAAAAGCAATGAATATTATTATTTATAGATACATATTTATGTGAAGATATACCAGACAATAATGGTTATTTCTGGGTAAAGGATTTGGATAAAGGCAGACTGATTAAGGGAAGATCTTTGACTTTATTTGTATACATTTTTATGTTCATATGTGTTCATGTACTATTGCATAGCTAAAAAACACCTTTTATTTTCTTACCTCTCTGAACCTGCTCCTCTTGGCTCTGTGAGACAAACCCACCTGTACTTGGTTGTATTTATAATTATTTTCCTGCACTGAAGACCATATACCTGTTTGGCCTACAGTCTTTAATTCTCTGCATTTGCCTGAGAAATTCTCCTCAGTTACAGCAGGACATATGAGAACATATTCAAAGGCTGCCTTGATATATTAAGCTTGCAGTATTACTGCTGATGTAACGGAAAGGGAGGATGAAAATGTTACAAGGTGAACTAAAAGAACAACAAAAAAGAAATCACAGCATACAAAATATTTGGCAATTTGTTTTAAGAACAGCACATTATACTTACATTATAGCTATACTTCCATATGAGTCTGCAAGTGTTTCCCTTGTAAGTCCGTGATTCTGATTTTCAATAGCCTCCTTTTTCAAAAAAAAAAGAATTATTTTTATTGTTGTGGGAATATATCCTGGAGTTCTGTCAATTGGTTGTAAATTATAGTAATGTATGAAGAGATTGAGTAATGTTATCAACTCCTTGCACACTAATAAAGCTACACAGTTCGGCTGATTTAGGAAAAATGTAAAGATTGTCAGCATAATCAATAAAGTGACTTTATCTAATCATTACTAAAATCATACTCTCACTTTTATAGACCATTCTCTTTTAACATCAGAGCCTACTCTTTGCAATTTAACTAGAAGCAGATCGGACAAACTGTAATTAAAAGTCAGACTGAAGTAATCTCAGAGCAGTAGGGTTTTTTTAAGTTTTTATTTTAATTCCAGTTTAACACAGCGTTATATTAGTTTCAGGTATACAATATAGTGATTCAGCAATTCCATACATCACCCATTGCTCATCACAATGCACTCCTTAATCCCCATCACCTATTTAACCCATTCCGCCTCCTACCTTCCCTCCAGTAACCATTAGAGTGTTCTCTATAGGGAAGAGTTTCTTTCTTGGTTTGTCTCTCTTTCTCTTCCCCCCACCAACTCATTTGTTTTGTTTCTTACATTCCACATATGAGTGAAATCATACAGTATTTACCTTTCTCTGACTGACTTATTTCACTTAGCATTATACTCTTTAGCTCCATCCATGTTGTTGCAAATGACAAGATTTCATTCTTTTTTATGGTTGAATAATATTCCGTTGTGTATATATACCACATCTTTATTCGTTTGTCAGTCAGTGGACCCTGGGATGCTTCCATATCTTGGTGATTGTGTTTGTCAATCAGTGGACGCTGGGCCACTTCCATATTTTGGTGATTGTAAATAATGCTGCTATAAACACAAGGGTGCATGTATCCCTTTGAATTAGTATTTTTGTATGTTTTGGATAAATATCCAGTAGTGTGATTGATTGCTGGATCACTGGGTGGTTCTATTTTTAACTTTTTGAGGAAACTCCATACTGTTTTCCAGAGTGGCTGTACCAGTTTGCATGTCCACTGACAGTGTAAGAGGCTTCCCCCTTTTCCACATCCTGGCCAACACATGCTGTTTCTTGTGTTTTTGATTTTAGCCATTCTGACAGGTATGAGGTAATATCTTGTAGTTCTGATTTGCATTTTCAGGACAGTAGACTTAGTTGAGTTTTCAAAGATAGTTTTCTATCATGGTTAAAAAATTTTTATATGTATGTTAGAAAGTTTTGAATGTTTTTGTGTTGATAAATTTTGTATCTTGTTAAATTACAGACCTATAATGACATTGGGGTGAATATTAGCAGAGATCTCAAAAAGAAAAGAAGGATGTAACCGAGAAATAGAAGGAGAATGTGTTGTTATGGAAGTATTCTAGAAATTATTTTATCATTAGCTTACTAGCAAAGCTGACAAAGGAATTCAGTACTGTGCTCTTTGGATATCATCTAAGAAAACACTAAATAAAATTCTTCTTACAAACTGGATTATTATAAATTAAAGGAAATTATACCTAAAGAAGGTAAGACATTCAAATGACACTGCTTAGTAACAATTTCTGAACACCCCCCCCTTTTTTTTCTTAACAGGAACTCCATTCTCCAACTCTGAAAATATCTACTTGTCCCCCAAGCAGCGTACATATAACCCCAAATACTGAACAGGTAAAAGAAGTTATAGATTAGATTAGATTATTTTCTTTTTATATAAGCCTTGCTCATATGTTTAAGTAATCTTTAAGCCCTCCTAAGGCTTTACACATTTACAAAATGTCAGGAACACAAAACTAGAAAGGGGATTCTCATATATGATAATCAGCTCAACCCATTAAAGAAATCGGAAACAAGTGTTGAAACAAATGCTATGAATTGAGATTTTTCGGTTTCATTTTCTATTTAATCTGATTGCTTTTAGTTTGAGTGCAGTTTATTTTTAGTCAAGGATCTCCTTGTAATTATATATCTTTTAAGGCCCTTGATTTTAGCACAAATAAAGCACTTAGATCTTGGATTGGTCAAGGAACTGACTTTGTGAATGATAGTACTGTCAGTTTACATTCAGAGAGAATAACTTATAGTGTCATAACTAGCCCTTCTCAAAGGTACATGATTTGAAAGACATGCAAGGATCTAGTTCCCTTTGTTTTTACAATTTAATAATCCCACATTTAAGATTTCCCTGGAGTTTAGGCATTATATCTCCAAAAGGAACCTATAATAATAATTAAATACCATGTTAAAAAATATGTGTTTAATGAGGTAGTAACCATTCATTAAAAAGTGAATCCTAAGAAAATAAAATATAGAACATCCCAAATTCATTACTACATAGGAGGGGAGTATAAAGGATGTGGGATTCGGAGGTTAGGAGGGAGAAAGCTGGTGTTTTAAGAAAGCAGGCCTGGCCAGATGAGGTACCAAGATATGAGCTTGAACAGTAAGGGAACAAAGGGGCAAAAACTGGTTCCTAGACTTTAGTACAGCAACGGAAATGTGATCTTATGTAAAGCAAATGAGCTTATCAAAAGTTTGTCTACCATTTCCCAATTTGGCCTAGCCTAGAGCTTAGTCAGTTACAGTTATTTATTTGTTAGTTTGTTTGTTTAAATATTTATTTATTATTTTAAAAGACAGAGAGCAGGAGTGGATAGGGGGTGAGGGGAGAGAGAAGCCGCCTCCCTGCTGAGCATGGAGCCCTATTTGGGGCTTGATCCCAGGACCCTGAGAAATCAAATCAGTCGTTTAAGTCACTGAGGCACCCAGATGCCCCTAGGGTCATGCATATATTTTGCAAACAATTGCTGAGTGCTGACTATGTATCAAATATTGTACAAAGATGTATTACATCCAATTACTATTCTCAGAAATCTCACAGACTAGCATGCATCACATAAACCGCAAAACATAGGACAGTGGGATAAAGGCTACAACAGAGATTGAGATAGAGCCCTACAGGACCACCAAGACAGGATCACCTCAGAAAAGTAAGTCCACTTAAACCACAGAGCTATTCACGACATTTAAATCCAGATAGTAAATTGCATTAGCTGTTATTTTTCATAAGGAAGACTTTAAAATTGGGTTTACTGTGTTTTATTTATAATAATACAAATATGTTTATTTTAGAGAATTTTGGAACCATAAAAAATGTAGAGAAGAAGAAATAAAAATCACTCGTGATCCCTTCCCTTACCCACAGATAGTATTATTAGCATTTTATATTTTCCTCCATTCAAATAAAGAATTGAGATCATACCATATATCCAGTTCTGTATCTTCATTTCTTACTTAACCTTATATAATATTTTGAGCTTTTTCATGTAAATTTGTATTATTCAAAACCATTTATTTTAGTAGCTACATATTTCAGCCTATAGATGATTAGTCTTTCCCTTCTCCATAAGAAAGTGCTCCTCTTAGTGTACCTTCATCAGTATTATTATTTTTTTAAGATTTATTTATCTGACACAGAGAGAGTGCACAAGCAAGGGGAGTGGGAGAGGGAAGCAGGGAGCCTGATATGGGGCTTGATCCCAGGACCCCGGGATCATGACCTGAGCCAAAGGCAGATGCTTAACCAACTGAGCCACCCTTCATCAGTATTATTATTTAAAAAATTTTCCAGTTAAAATACGGTAACTTTGTTATGTTTATTTGATTCTTAGTTTGGTTGAATACTTATTGCTGTTTATTAAGCATTTGTTTTTAGTCTTTTATAAATGTTCATGCCATTTGCTCATTTTTCTATTAGTATAAAACTTTTTCTTATTGAGGTATAAAAACTCTATATTAGTGATATTGACTTTTTTCCATCAAAAATTTACAAATGACTTTATTCTAGTGTTTTGTCTCACTTTTCATGTTATTTATGGCCCTCTCCCACCACCACAATGAATATTTAAATGTTTAAGTACACACACACACACACACACACACACACATCTTTCTCTCTGTGTCTCTTTCCATTTTTAAAAAATATGAGATAATTAATAAATGTTAAGCTATATTTTCTTCTAATATTGTGGGGGCATTACAATGCAATGAATATTTTGAAACTCTCATCAGCTATAGCTTGGAATGTATGATGAATTACCATGAAATGAGTATTTAATAGAAATACCTAGAACAGTACTGAACACATAAACACATGCTTACACATAAGCACATGCTTTCATATATGCTTCTAAGACTGAAGTTAACTAGAACCATAAATTCATGTGATCATTTATGCAAATGACTTTTAAAATTTCACTCTGAAAATTGCTCCTTATTATTATTAATGGCTTAAAGGTCATTGAGCAACTGTAATTATATGCAGCTTTTGTCTTTCTTTACAGGAGCTCCATTCTCCAACAGTGAAAGTCACTGCATATCCACAGACTACTATTAGGAGATACATAGTACAAAATCCTGAACAGGTAAGCTATATCACACAAACTCTTGTCCCAACCTATAATTCCTTAGAAGTTGATAGCTTAAATGAGAAGGGTAAGTCAGTTACCAGGTCCCTAAAATCAGATCATTGGGAGTTTCTTCAAGTTATAATTTCTAATCATTAGTATTAAAAGTCATTTTTAAATATTTTTAAATATTTTACTTTTATAATTTTTAATTTTTTTAGTGATTCATCAGTTGCATATAATACCCAGTATGCATTACATCAAGTGTTCTCCTTAGTGTCCATCACCCAATTATCACTTCCCTGCAACCTCTTCCTCTCCAGCGACTCTCAGTTTGCTTCTTAGTTAAGAGTCTCTTACTTTTAGTTAAGAGTTTCAAACTGTAAAAGACTATTTTTATCTTATTTTTCCTTCCCCTCCCCTATGTTCGTTTTCTTTTTTAAATTCCACATATGAGTGAAGTCATATGGTATTTGTCTTTCTCTGACTGACTTATTTTACTTAGCATAGTTCTCCAGTTTCATCCACCTCATTAGAAAAGGTAAGATTTCACTCTTTTGATGGATGAGTAATATTCCGTTGTATGTATGTACCACATCTTCTTTATTCATTCATCTGTCAATGGACATCTGAGCTCTTTCCATAGTTTGGCTATTGTAGACATTGCTGCTATAAACATTGGGTGCATGTGCCCCTTGGAATCACTATTTTAAAAAGTCATTTTTAATTCTAGATAACTATGTGCCCATATACTCTGATTTAGTGATGCAACAGCTCTAAGCAGCGTGGAAATTCTTGGGTTATAAAGTCTTTCTACTTCTATAGCACCACCTTTACACTACAAGTGATTTTGTATCCTTTGAACCAAAAGGAAAAAAGAGAAAGTTCTTTCACAGGCTTTGCATAAGTGCTACCCACTGTTACATCAGGAGTTGGAGTCTTTAGTTTATTTAGATTTGCCATTGAGATATGGTCTAGGAAGAAGAAAACGAAAAATCAAGTGTCTCCATGCTTTTATTGCCTATGCTATGAACTTTTGTCCCAGAGATGAGCTCTTTTGAAAATTATAGTTATATTTTCTACTAAGATACATAGCCTTATATTTTACCAACTAGGATATTATTCTCTCATTTTGAGGAGAAAATTAAGAAAATTTTTCCCACAGTAAAAAGCTTTCCTCAACACACACACAAAACCATATACAGGT
Organism: Ailurus styani; assembly: GCA_002007465.1. Taxonomy (NCBI): domain Eukaryota; kingdom Metazoa; phylum Chordata; class Mammalia; order Carnivora; family Ailuridae; genus Ailurus; species Ailurus styani. Next base: position 14,165 of record LNAC01001193.1, on the reverse strand, counting down.
CTTCTTTAGCTGCAACAGAAGGTTCTATGGGGGTTATAAAGACAAAGTTTCACAAATAGAAAGTGTGCCACAGATAATAATACAGCAATTCTTTGTGTTGCTCTTTATTTTTTTTCTCCAGGATTGCAGGAAAGAATCCTCCTCTCTCTCACAAAATAAAACCAATTATTTGCTTTAGCTGTGAAAAGCAAAGGATTAAATTAGGGTAACACACTTCATATTACTCCCGGTGCATGGGTGGGGGGTGCACTGTTTTTTTGCTATCTGTATTCCCCTCTTCTTTGTTTATTTTAAAATTATTTTCTCATATCCCTTCAGCTACAAAGGCAGTTAAGTATATTTGTGTTATGTGTGTATGCATGTGTGAACATATACGTTTTCACGTATCCATTGTAAATATCAAAAATGAATGTGATCACACTAAAGCAAATGCTTGTGCCTTCTTTTGCAGAATCAAATGTTTAAACAACAAATCTCAAAAGTTTGTTGGGGAAGGGAAACATAAAGAGATCTTGGGAGATGAGAGTGTGCATTTTTCTCTGACATAGCCACTTTCCCCTGCTTCCTCCCTCATTCTCTTTTTTATTTATTTCACATACAAACTGGGGAATATGTATACTTGGATGCATATTACACTTGATATCCCTGGCTTTCAGAGAATTGTTTCTGGATAGCACTTTTTTTCATAATGTGAGAATTGCTGTGTTTACCTAGGATATATTCAGAGTAACTTTTAAATATCAAATAATTTGGATTCCAACACACTTTGCCAGTGTTTTTTATGTGAGTTTGGATAAATTCTTATTCTTAAGTTAATGGAGAAAAGGTGGAATTAATGTTTATTGGATATATGCTCCATGCTAGGAAATTTACATATTTTATCCCATTTAAACCTAAAAATGTGAGAAAATAGAAACACAAAGAAGTACAGTTATTTATTCAATGAATATTTATCAATTGTCTACTATGTACTAAAAATTGCTCCAAGAATTAGGGATAGAATAGTGAATAAAACAAGTCCAATCTTCTTGAAACTTAAGCTTTTAACTAGCCTCAAACCATTCAGTTAGAAAGTAATAGAGTGGAAACAGGAATTGAACAATGCTCATCTGGGAAAGATACATTTGCAAATTAAGGACAATTGAGGATGTAGGTAAGTTAGGATCCAGAGACTCATCTACATGTCAACTTTCCCCCATCATCCCCTGTGACAGTGTAATACAAAGGCAGAGAAATTAGAAGTATGTATGGAAATACATAACATATTTGTCACACTGAGCCTGCCTGTGTAAAAGCTTATTATTATGGCTGTGTTCAACTACAAAGAAGCAAATAGTTTCTTAGGGAACCCCCCCAACAGATTATTTTAAAGCTTTTAACTCTTTCTATTATTAAGGAATAAAACAAATTTCAACCCCTGTACTTTGCAAACAAAAATAATCTGATTTTGCAGAGCAGCTTGAAAATCCTATTTAGATAGATTCTTCATTTTATTTATCTAAGTGTATGCCATTTTGTTTGTTCTTTTAAATCCCCCAGGAGAAGATTCTGACTTAATTACAATATTTATAATAAGCTGTGCCTCCTAAATGGCGACTTTATCCTCTTTCACCTCCCAGCTTGTCTAATCTTCACTTCTCCTCCTTGTAATTAAACTGATCTCTATCTACTTCTCTTATGATTTCCTTCTACCTCTGCTCAGCCTTTTTTAATTTTTGGTTGTTTGTGATCTTCTTTATTCTCCATTTATTGTCATTTTTGTCAAAGCATATATGCATCTTTGTATATAACTTGACCTAAAAATGAAGTAAGTATTTTTGTTCCATCAGTAGAGAGAATTCAATTGATATTAATCAGTTCTATTAATTTTCTAGTTGCAGAACTCCTGCTATGGGGAGGAAACTGTACAGCCTTCATATGGGTGGAGGGAAGGAAACAAGATATGATTCCCATACCAAAAGAACTCATAGTTCCTCTTGGCATGGGAAATAAGATATGTCCACAAATAGCTATGTAAAATATATGGTGGGGTGTATGATAGATGACACAAGAAAATTACAGATTAGTCTTATTGAAGTTCCAGGGGTTGGAGATAACACATTTGTTTGGGAGAATCAGAGAAGGATTTATTGTGGTACTTAATGTATTATTACAGTTAACATTGCTGCTAGTATCATTTTACTAACATTGCTGCTAGTATCATTTTACTAATGAGGAAACTAAAGCTTAAGTAAATGTGACTTTTTCAGGTCTTCTGATTCCAAACCTATTACTGTCTTTTCTGACAGTTATTCTGGGGTTAGTTTTGATAAGGTTTGATAACATGTTGAATACAGAGTTAAAAGAAGAAGAAAAGTTGGGCACCTCGGTGTTTCACTTGGTTAAGTGGCTGATTTTTTATTTTGGCTCAGTTCATGATTTCAGGGTCCTAGGATTGAGCCCCATGTAAGGCTCCACACTCAACAGGGAGTCTGCTTCAGGATTCTCTCTCTCTCCCTCTCCCCCTGTCCCTCTCCCTGCTTGCTCTCTCTCTATCAAAAAAAAAGTAAATCTTAAAAAAAGTGACCTGGAGGGGGAAACTAGGTGGCTCAGTTGGTTGAGTGTCTGACTCTTGATCTCAGCTCAGGTCTTGATCTCAGGGTCATGAGTTCAAGCCCCACATTGGGCTCCACACTGGGTGTAGAACTTGCTTAATAATAAAAAAAATGACCTGGAGAAAAGTCACATTTGAGATACAGAGTTATTGGGAGTTATTCCTTTGAAAGTTGTCCTTGTAGCTGTGAGAACGAATGAGAAAACCAATGGGTAATGGGAAAGGATTGAGGCACAGAACCTTGAGAATTGCCTAACTTAAAGAAACAGAAAGGAGCCACTTTCATGGGGAGAGGACTTGTCAGAAAGAAATGTGAACACAGAGTAACTGAAACAAATAGAGAAATGGGGTGGTCAACTGTCTCAAATAACCAAAAGGCCAAAGAGGATGAAGATGAGGTTTGAGAATAGAGAGTCTGACGATTAAGTAATGGTGATATTTGATAGTTTCCTTATACTTTTGGAAGCAAAACCCAGATGTGCAAAGTTAATGGGTGAATAGATCAAGAAGTGGAGGAAATAAATGAGGATTACTGTTCTAAGAAGGATATTGGTCAAAAGAAGGAAAGATAGGATGGTAGCTAAAAGAGAAAACAAAATCTTGGAGATCTGAGAGATTTATAGGCAGAGGAAGAAGAACCAGTTCTAAGACTAAAGATGCCACAGAGAAAGGGGACAAATGGACACAATTCTGGAAGAGACAAGAGGGGATAGGATTCCAGGTATAAAGAAGTGACTTCAGGATAAAAGGAGGAGTTTGTCTTTCTTGGTAATGAGAAGGAAGGAACAGAAACTGAAGAGAGATTTTGGGGGTAGGGAGGAAGATGAAGGAATCTCATTGAATAGATCTTTGTTTTCTCAATAAGAAGAAGAAGAATGAGGGAATGTGAGCATAGGGGACTAAGGAAATTGAAGAAAAAATGCAACCACAGTTACAGAGAATTTGATAAATACAACTGTGACCATGAAGGTTAGAGAGGCTCTTAAAGTTAGATAACTTGCATTTGTACTGAGCCAAATCAGCAATTTTTTTTTAACTTTCTCCAGCAAGGTTTCATGGGAACAGCAAAGTAGATGCTGGGGATCATGTACTTTGTTAGATGTGAGAACTACTGCCAGAGGTTCTAAAAGTAACAATTAAAATGATAAAATCAGCCATCTTTGAAAACACTTATTAATTTTTAGGGTGGATCTGGCACCAATTCAAATGTACAGATTAAAAAAAAATAAGCTGCCAAAATAGTAAAGCTGTCTAACAGCTCATTTGTGAAAAATCTAAGACTTCCAATTAAATTTATTTTGCTGAACTATATTACTAAAATGATTTATTCAAATATGCTAAAATTGGGCGCCTGGGTGGCTCAGTGGGCTAAAGCTTCTGCCTTCAGCTCAGGTCATGATCTCAGGGTCCTGGAATCGAGGCCCACATCGGGCTCTCTGCTCAGCAGAGAGCCTGCTTCCTCCTCTCTCTCTGCCTACTTGTGATCTCTCTCTGTCTGTGTCAAATAAATAAAATCTTTAAAAAAAAAAACAAAAAAACCCAAATATGCTAAAATTTTGTTTTTAGTTTTTAAACATTTTGGGAAAATAATAGCCTCCTAAATTTGAATTTTTTCCATAAGTCATTTAAAATAATAAGTCCAACACACATTTTGTAGAAAATCAACACTGTTAGGACCCAAACCATTTTTCTTCTTAAAAATAATAAGGGTTCAGCAATTATAGTGAACAAAGAGAAATTTTCTTTTGATTTTACCCTGTTAGAAGGTGCTTATATCCATAAGATAAATATTCATATCATCTCTCCTCATCCAGTCATCTGTTCATTCACAGTCCCTGCCTTCAATAAGCCTATTTTTGTATATACTTTATCCTGATATCTTAGAATAGTTCTAACAATAGTTCTAACAATAGTTTTAACTTTTTAAAATGCAGTATGGACTTAAAATATTATATTATTATATTATTAAAAACGAATATCATTTGTACATTAAAATCATAGATTAAGCATACTTTAAAATATGTTATTTTGCTTGATATAAAGTATTCTGCATTACTATCTCTGCGAAAAGAAAACTAAGCCTCAGAGAAGGTAAATGAATTTCCTACATTTCCACAGCAAGTAGGTGATAGAGGCAGAGCTGAATACAGGTTTTATGACTCTAGAATTTTTTCCATTACTCCTTCTTCTACTAATTTTAGTAGTCAGATCCAATGGATCTGCAGTAGTCCGAATCCAATAAACTTTAGAATTCTCACCTGTTAACATCTCTGAAGCATTTGTACTATCACTCACCTTTCCCCTGCTTTATGAAAATTTTTCTTCTCTTGATTTTATTTCATTTTTCTCTTCTGATTCTAATATCTTTCAAGATTTATGTTTTTATGTCTTTGATCTTCACTTGCCTTTTCAGCAATTGCATGATTTTAACAAGATCTTCTATGCATATGATTCTGAAATCTGGAACTAGAACTGTAGCCATGAAATATCCACTCACCTTTGTGCTGGACATCTATAACTTGAATGCTTTCCTGTGCATTTTGATAAAAGTCTCTTTGTTAATTCTTTGCAATAATTTAATACATGTTTAAGGGATTACTATGCACTATATATTTACTAAATGTTATAAGGAATTAAAAACATGAATCAGACCTAGATTTTTTCCAGGAGCACATAAAATTCAATGTGTCTCAACTTTTCTTGTTTTTGTTTTTGACACCATTAGCTATGCAGTAGATTTCTCAGATTTAAGATCTTAGAGACATCTTTAGAAAGTACTGTCCTTGATGATTTAAGATAATCTCTTAACTGGTCTCCTCATCTGTACTCTTTCCTTTCTCCAACAAATTTCCCTGAAGTAGATTCATGTTCACCTCAGTCCCTGTTTAAAAGCATTCAAGGACTTCTCACTGCTCTCAGAACCAAGATTCTGTCTTCCATCTGTGTCCCTTACATATAATTCACACTTTTACAGGCTTGGTTTCATGACTTATTTTGTTTACTTCATTTGGAGTACCATTTTCTTCCATCTCCTCATATGCAAAGCCCACCTTAACCTTTTCTCAAATGACACCTGATCCAAGTAACTTACTCAAGCACTGGTAGATGGAATTCAACTTTTCCTCTTCTGAATTCCATCCCATAACTTATTTCTTTGTACCTTTAAAAATCTAAATATCATTCTTAGCTTGAGGACATTATAAAAATAGACTGATGGCTACAGTTTGATGAATACTGATCAATATTCAGTGTTCCCAGTAATAATCTAAGTGTGATTCATGCCTCATACAACTGAGCACTGGTTGTTATACTCAACTAATGAATCATTGAGCACTACAACAAAAACTTATGATGTACTATATGTTGACTAATTGAACATAAAAAAAAGAGAATTTCAAAATAGCAAAGTGGAAAATGAGAAAAAGAAATGCATTTTTAGTAAGAATGTGTAGCCATTTTCTATAAAAGATCATTGATATATAGTCTACATTTACATAAATGTGCATATTTCAGTCAAGTCACCTTTTATATTTTTTATCTTTACTATTACCAATAATATGTAGTAAGCTAAAGTATATTGATATCATTTATGTTGACATTAAATTGATATGACTATATTGTTACAGTCTGAAGCTGTTGTGCTGCTAGATTTATACATAATTTTAAGTGTTAAATATCTCAGTAAAATGCTCAAAAAACTTAGTATTGTGCATAGCAAGCTCTTAAAAATGTGTTATATGATTGCAAATAACTACCAGAGCCTTTTTTAGTTTTTACAAAGACAAACAAACACAAAAGAGCTTCTAGGGGACTCCTTCTAAATATATCTACCTTTATTTGTTTGTTTGTTTATTTATTTATTTATTTACCAATTATTGTATTTATTTATATATTTTATTTTTTCAGTTTTCCAAGATTCGTTGTTTATGCACCACACCCAGTGTTCCATGCAATACATGCCCTCCTTAATACCCACCCCCAGGCTCTACCTTTAGAGTTAACAATTCCTCAGCTAGCCAGATTTAATCACTTGCGTATTTGTTTTACCCAAATATTCCAGGAACATTTAGTTAAAACACCCTTTATTCAAACTTGAATACGAGAAATATATGGCTTTGTATTTAAGTGTGTCTTGCATTCTCAACAACCAGTGTTTTCATCCAGTTGTTTTAAGTGTTTTTACAATACCAGATGACAGAAATGCTAGCATACTTTGATTTTGAAATGGTCTTAAACACATTAACTAGTAGCAGGTTTGGTCAATCTCTTTCTATACTGTTCCCCTGTTTTACAAAAATAAATGAATTCAACTTTTCTTTGTAGCAAAACAACCGCAACTCCCCCCAAACAAGTAGACTCATATGAAAACCAAAGGAAGGATAAGAAATATAGTAATATTGCATTTATTTTAAGCTCTTGATCTGATTCTTATTAGTCCTTCCCTGATTTCTTTCAGATCTTGGACATGTCACCAGCCTTTATTTCATTGGCTGATATCTTTAAGCACTTGGTTAATCCTACATCAACTTAGTTGATTATATGGGAATACAGTGGCACTTAATGACTCTACTCTGTCCTCAGTATTCAAAACACATGTTGTAAAGACTTAGCTTTGATTTTAACCACAAGTAAGAATTGTACACTTTAGGGCCACCAAAGCTAATTTTCAGGAAAAAAATCTTTAATATAGTTTTATCTACTTTACAGCTCAGTGATGAATTGTTTTTTTCTTTTTTGCATTTCTTTAATAATACTTTTGTCTAGAAAGGGAAAAATCTTTAATATAGTTTTACCTACTTCACAGCTCAGGGATGAATTGTTTATTTTACATATCTCCAATAATACTTTTGCATACAAAGAAACTTGTTGGTGAACTCGATTTAAATGAAGTTGACCTCATTCCTGTCTACCTCAGAGGAAACTTATTTTATCTTGTCTTAAGAATGGGAAAAACTCTTTTCTATACTTTGGAAGTTTTTGTATGACATTGGGATTGTCTGTCTTGAGACTTTTTATTTTATTTTATTTTTTTATTTTTTAAAAGATTTTATTTATTCATTTGACAGAGAGATCACAAGAAGGCAGAGAGGCAGGCAGAGAGAGAGGAGGAAGCAGGCTCCCCGCTGAGCAGAGAACCTGATGCGGGGCTTGATCCCAGGACCCTGAGATCATGACCTGAGCCGAAGGCAGAGGCCCCAACCCACTGAGCCACCCAGGCGCCCCTGTCTTGAGACTTTATTAAAAAAAAAAAGGAAAAAATTTATCTTTCTCAGTCCCTTCCAATTTCCCCTAAAACACTTTGTTAGGCCTAGTAAAAGGTAGTAGGAGAGATCTAGATTGCTCTGTTTAAGAAAACACACTATCTTTGTTACTATTTCCTTACATCTTTCAAAACCTTATAGGACTGTCATTACATTCTCCTAGAATGCTATTAATTCAGATTTATTAGAGACTAGATATTTGCTTAAGTTAAGGATCCTCTGAAAAGGTACCTTTTCAAAACAAAACATAGTCATTATTGTCTTTATAGGATCCACTTTCTCCATTCCTAAGAGGAGGGCATTTCTTCCCAGGAAACAATGTTATTTATGAAAAAACAATAAGAAAAGTAGAGAAGCTAAATACAGATCAGGTATGTAAAATTTGTTTTAAAGCTTATTAAGTGTATACTTCTGAATTACCGGTATTTTAGTAGAGAGAAAATGACAATTGTCAAGTCCTGATCAAGGCTACTATGAGTCATGATAATATCTTATTATGTCTACAGCCCTTCAGATCATCCTTAACACTTTCATATTCATTCTCCCATGTGAAGTATTATTGTCCCTGTTTTTTTTTATTCTTTGCCCCAGGGGTACAGGTCTGTGAATCATCAGGCTTACATCTTTCACAGCATTTACCAAAGCACAAACCCTCCCCAATGTCCATAACCCATCCACCCTATCCCTACCCTCCCACCCCCCAGTAACCCTCAGTTTGTTTTGTGAGGTTAGGAGTCTCTTATAGTTTGTCTCCTTCCCCATCCCATCTTGTTTCATTATTTTTCCCTCCCTACCACCCACGACCCCCCACCCTGCCCCTCAAGTTCCTCATATCAGAGAAATCATATGATAATTATCCTTCTCTGATTGACTTATTTTTATTGAAAGGGAAACTAAAGTAAAAATATGTCAAGTCACATACAAAATTAATGGTAGAAACTGATTTTAATACATATATCCCAATGCTTTGTATGTTTCTTTTGAAATGGTCTCACAAAAATTATAATTTAAAACATTTAAATTTGTGTTTATTGTAGAATTTGAGAAACAAAACAGATGAACATAGGGGAAGGGGGAAAAAGAGAGACAGACCATAAGAGACTCTTAACTATAGAGAACAAACTGAAGATTGATGGAGGGGAGGTGGGCGGGGGGTGGGCTAAATGGGTAATGGGCATTAAGGAGAGCATTTGTTGTGATGAGCAGTGGGTGTTATATGTAAGTGGTGAATCACTAAACTCTACTCCTGAAACCAATGTTATACTATATGTTAATGAAATAGAATTTAAATAAAAACTTGAAAAAATGTAAAAAATATATATAAAATGAATTTTCAAATTTTACAGTACATATGAACAGACATGTACAATACTATATTCTGTAAAAGTCTAGAAAACTATAGTTCAAGTCACATTTTAAAAATTTCATTAATTCAGCTGCAAGACCAAGTATAACATTCAAAACTGTAATAGGGCAATGGTAATTCCATGGCAAGCAGAGTTATTACTGTAGCCAGCAGAAGTTTCACATTGATCTGCTCAGTGGATACAAGCATGTCCAGCCCAGACAGAGCCTAGGACTTGTCTCTTGGACAGTCTTGAAATAGGGCAGTGTATTAGTTTCTTAGGGCTACTGTAACAAAGTATCACAGTCTAGGTGCTTGAAACAACATAAATTTATTGTCTTACAGTTCTGGAGGCCAGAAGTGTGCAATCATGGTGCTGGCAGGGCCATGCTCCCTTTGAAGCCTTTAGGGAAGGAGCTCTTCTATGTCTATCTCCTAATTTCTTGTGATGTCAGGTGTTCCTTGGTTTGTAGATGCATAACTTTAATCCTTTATCTTCACATGGCATCCTTCCTATATGTCTTCATATCATCTTCTCTCTGTGCATGTCTGTCTCTGTGTCCAAATTTTCCCTTTTTATGACAACACCAGTCATAAATGGCTCCTTGATTAGGAGCCATTCTAATTACCCCATTTTAACTTCTTACTTCTATAAAGGCCTTGTTTCAAGGGAAAAAAATAATCAGCCCCTGTTTCTAAACAAGGTCACATTCGGAAGTACTAAGGATTAGGACTAACATTTGCATTTTGTTGGGGGGACACAATTTAACCTATAAGAGGCAGTTAAATGATATCAAATGAATTTTTATCATAAAATCATTTTTCTTATATACAAATGAAACATTAAAATATAGTAAATTCTTTTTAATATTCTTGGCATAAGAACACATCTTATTTCTATGAGTATTTATGGGTAGCTGTTATCAGATTTATAGGAACTAATACATTATTACTTATTTGATGCTCATTAAAAATAAAATAATGTGAACTCTCAGAATCATAAAAACCCAAAACTTTAAGACTCTAGTCTGCTTAGAAAGTTGGATATATTAGAGGGTTTGGTATGGTATGTATTGAACAGAAGAACAACAGAATATTTCTGGACATTATGATTCCAAGTAGAAAAATCTTATCAAATATGTCAGTTCTTTAAGGGGCATATTCCTCAAGCTATCAACTTATAACATCTGTCCTTTATCCAACTGTACTGACAAAACAATAAGTTTGACACATTTTAAATAGTAAGGAATTTTTGAGACACACATTTCATGCTTCTTTTAATTTCTTGTCTCAAAAAGAATAAATACTTTTCTAAATGTTGATTTCTAAAGGAAAAGACTGAATATCTTGTACATTATTATTACTATACATATCGAACAGTTAAAGAAGAATTCCTTTGAAAGAATAGTACAGTTTCTTACTATCAATTTGAATATTTACCTTTTTACATACACTTTTTTACTAGTGACTTAAAGGATTTGGGAGTTTTGGGACTGCAATGAGAGACTACCCAAGGTAAAAGAAACCATGCATATGGAACAAACTACAATTGCCTTCACCTAGTTGAGTTTCCTCAGTGATAGAGATGCAGTAGGACAAGCTGGATAATGCTAGAGTCTGGATGCAAAGGTTAATGTTACATGAGACTAGTTCAAAAAAGACTAGCTCTTAGGAGATAAGACCTTCCCAAAAAAGAGGTCTTTGTCATGGAAGGGTGGTAAATTGGTGACAGTTGCAAGGTAATTATGTAATTCATATGAACTGTACTCTGTATATTTTTTCTCTATCAAAGAAGACAAAATATATGATAAATCAAAAATGTTTGATCTTTTATACATTAAAAATACACCTTGTGGTACACTTCAAAAATATCAGTAATATATGAATATCATGCTTTAGAACAATAATTTTAGTAATCAAGTGTGATAATTGAAACTGAAAATCTGCTAAGACTTCAGTGATGCTAATGAGTGGTTCAGAGGCCAGATAAGCTCAGGGAAACCACAAGACACCCCAGATGGAGAGACTGTCAGCATTCTATTCAAGAGTCAACTGATGTATTAATAAAGAAAGATGATTGAGAAAAGAGTTTTATTTTATTTATTGTCCTATATTGATATGTCCTTCAAAGTGTCTCTTAACTTGCTTTTTAAAGAGAACATTAATTTTTTTTTCAGGAGGAATTCTGTTTCAGTAGTGTACAAGTTCCCCACTGGGTGAAGGTTTCCTTAGCCTATCACTCTGAGTTTATTCTAATCCAGTGTATGAAGGTATTTTGTAACATAAAAGAACAGATAATACATTTACACCTGCAATTTGTACCAAAATGGCTAATAGTACACAGTGTGACTTCTAAACTGTAGAGATCTTAGTGCCAGCATATAAAGTGAGTCATATTTGAAAAGATCCAGGAGAAAATGATTCTATGAACAGATTCTATGACCATTATTGTCAAATGCTACTAAAGTAGTTTTTTTTTTAATTTTATTTTTATTCTTTGCCCAAGGGGTACAGGTCTGTGAATCATCAGGCTTACATCTTTCACAGCATTCACCAAAGCACAAACCCTCCCCAATGTCCATAACCCATCCACCCTATCCCTACCCTCCCACCCCCCAGTAACCCTCAGTTTGTTTTATGAGATTAGAAGTCTCTTATGGTTTGTCTCCTTCCCCATCCCATCTTGTTTCATTATTTTTCCCTCCCTACCCCCCACAACCCCCCACCCTGCCCCTCAAGTTCCTCATATCAGAGAGATCATATGATAATTGTCTTTCTCTGATTGACTTATTTCGCTCAGCATAATACCCTCCAGTTCCATCCATGTCGTTGCGAATGGCAAGATTTCGTTTCTTTTGATAGCTGCATAATATTCCATTGTATATATATACCACATCTTCTTTATCCATTCATCTGTTGATGGACATCTAGGTTCTTTCCATAGTTTGGCTATTGTGGACATTGCTGCTATAAACATTCGGGTGCACGTGCCCCTGAGGAACACTACCTTTGTGTCTTTAGGATAAATACCCAGTAGTGCGATTGCTGGGTCGTAGGGTAGCTCCATTTTCAACTTTTTGAGGAATCTCCATACTGTTTTCCAGAGTGGCTGCACCAGTTTGCATTCCCACCAACAGTGTAGGAGGGTTCCCCTTTCTCCGCAACCTCGCCAACATCTGTCATTTCCTGACTTGTTGATTTTAGCCATTCTGACTGGTGTAAGGTGGTATCTCGCTGTGGTTTTAATTTGTATTTCTCTGATGCCGAGTGATGTTGAGCACTTTCTCATGTGTCTGTTGGCCATTTGGATGTCTTCTTTGGAGAAATGTCTGTTCATGTCTTCTGCCCATTTCTTGACTGGGTTATTTGTTTTATGGGTGTTGAGTTTGAGAAGCTCTTTATAGATTTTGGATACTAGCCCTTTATCTGATATGTCATTTGCAAATATCTTCTCCCATTCTGTCAGTTGTCTTTTGGTTTTGTTGACTGTTTCCTTTGCTGTGCAAAAGCTTTTAATCTTGATGAAGTCCCAATAGTTCATTTTTGCCCTTGCTTCCCTTGCCTTTGGTGAGGTTCCTAGGAAGAAGTTGCTGCGGTTGAGGTCGAAGAGGTTGCTGCCTGTGTTCTCCTCGAGGATTTTGATGGATTCCTTTCTCACATTGAGGTCTTTTATCCATTTTGAGTCTATTTTTGTGTGTGGTGTCAGGAAATGATCCAGTTTCATTTTTCTGCATGTGGCTGACCAGTTTTCCCAACACCATTTGTTGAAGAGACTGTCTTTTTCCCACTGGACATTCTTTCCTGCTTTGTCGAAGATTAGTTGACCATAGAGTTGAGGGTCCATTTTTGGGTTCTCTATTCTGTTCCACTGGTCTATGTGTCTGTTTTTGTGCCAGTACCATACTGTCTTGATGATGACAGCTTTGTAATAGAGCTTGAAATCTGGAATTGTGATGCCGCCAACTTTGCTTTTTTTTTTCAACATTCCTTTGGCTATTCGGGGTCTTTTCTGGTTCCATATAAATTTTAGGATTATTTGTTCCATTTCTTTGAAGTAAATTGCTGGTATTTTGATGGGGATTGCATTAAATGTGTAGATTGCTCTAGGTAGCATAGACATTTTCACAATATTTATTCTACCCATCCATGAGCATGGAATGTTTTTCCACTTCTTTGTGTCTTCCTCAATTTCTTTCATGAGTACTTTATAGTTTTCTGAATACAGATTCTTTGCCTCTTTGGTTAGGTTTATTCCTAGGTATCTTATGGTTTTGGGTGCAATTGTAAATGGGATTGACTCTTTAATTTCTCTTTCTTCTGTTTTGTTGTTGGTATATAGAAATGCAACTGATTTCTGTGCATTCATTTTATGTCCTGACACTTGATTGAATTCCTGTATGAGTGCTAGCAGTTTTGGAGTGGAGGCCATTGGGTTTTCCACATAAAGTATCATATCATCTGCAAAGAGTGAGAGTTTGACTTCTTCCTTGCCAATTTGGATGCCTTTTATTTCTTTTTGTTGTCTGATTGCTGAGGCTAGGACTTCTAGTATTATGTTGAATAGCAGTGGTGATAGTGGACAGCCTTGCCGTGTTCCTGACTTTAGGGGAAAAGCTCTCAGTTTTTCTCCATTGAGAATGATATTCGCTGTGGGTTTTTCGTAGATGGCTTTGATGATATTGAGGTATGTACCCTCTATGCCTACACTATGAAGAGTTTTGATTAAGAAAGGGTGCTGTACTTTGTCAAATGCTCTTTCAGTATCTATTGAGAGGATCATATGGTTCTTGTTATTTCTTTTATTAAGGTCTTGTATCACATTGATTGATTTGCGAATGTTAAACCAACCTTGCATCCCAGGAATAAATCCCACTTGGTCGTATTGAATAATCCTTTTAATGTGCTTGCTGTTGGATCCTATTGGCTAGTATTTTGTTGAGGATTTTTGCATCCGTGTTCATTAAAG
>LNAC01001192.1:221827-301928 GCA_002007465.1 Ailurus styani | reverse complement strand
CTGATGATAATCGGTCTCCTACTCCTCCGCCATCTTGCCGCTCCTCGCCTCCCTCCTTTTCTTTTTGAAAGAATTAGGGAAGCACTGGTGTTATTTTTTGTATGTTTGGTAGAATTCACCAGTGAAGACATCTGGTCCTGAACTTTTGTTTGCTGGGAAGTTTTTGATAACTGATTCAATTTCTTTACTAGTAATCAATTTGTTCAGACCTTCTATTTCTTTGTGACTCAGTGTTGGTAGTTTGTGTGTTTCTAGAAATTTATTCATTTCTTGTATATTGTCCAATTTGTTGGCATATAATTGTTCATAGTAGTCTCTTAAGATCCTTGTATTTCTGTGATACCAGTTATGTTCCCCCCTTCCATTTCTTATTTTGATTCCTGTCTTTTTCTTGGTGAGTGAAGCTGAAGGTTTGTTCATTTTATTTATCTTTCCAAAGACCTGGCTCGGGATTTCATTGATCTCTTCTGTTCTCTTTTGAGTCTCTATTTCATTTATTTCTGCTCTGGACTTTGTTAAATTTTTCTTTTTAACTTTGGACTTCATTTTTTTTTTAATTTCTTGGGGTATAAAATAGGTTATTAGGTTTTGTTCCTTGAAGTAGGCATTGACCACTATGAACTTTCCTCTTAGAACTGTTTGAGCTGGATCTCTTAAGTTTTGGTGTGGGTATTTCCATTTTCACTGAATCAGAGTATTTTTTATTTATTTCTCTTTATTCCTTCTTTGACCTACTAGTTTTTTAGTAGCATGTCATCTAATTTTCACGTATTTGTCAATTTTCCAGTTTTCTTCTTATAACTTGTAGTTTTATACTATTGGGTTGAGAAAAATGCTTGATGTGATCTCAATATTCTTCTAGTAAAACTTATTTTGTGGCCTAACATGATTTTTCCTGGAGAATATTCTATGTGCACTTGAGAAAAATGTGTATTCTGTTGCTTTTGTATATAATGTTCTGTATAGGTCTGTAAAGTCCATCTTGTCTAACAAGTCTAATGCCAATATTTCCTTACTAATTTTCTGTATGGATTCCCTAACCTTTGATGTAAGTATAGCATTAAAATTTATTAGTATATTGATGGGTGATTCTTCCCTTATTTCTAAGTTTTTCTTGATATATCTCAGTGTTACTTTGTTGTACCTGTTTTATCCTCACGCTGTATTAACCCTTCTATCATTATATGACATTCTTTTTCCCTTAAAGTCACATTTCTCTCAAAAAAATCATTTAAAAAATCATTTAAAGAATTTATACCATGTACAGACTGACTTCAAAGGGGGCAAAGAAGCATTGGAGATAATTGCAGTAGTCATGATATACAACATGATTTTAGGTTAAAAGAGGATGATAGCAATAAAGAGAGAAAAAGTTTTAAAATAAAATTTTGAGGTAAAGTTGGCAAATTTAATGTAAATGCCAGCCATCTTTTTTTGTATCTTATTGATCAGTAATTTTTCATGTCTTCTTAATTTAGATAGCTATATCAGGTTTAAAAAGAGTGCATCCTTGAGAAAGATGAGCTGTAACTGAATTTGCAGAGCAACAGCAAAAGCTATTAGAGAATCTAAGATTTTTACAAAATGAAAATAGGGCTTTGATCAAGACTTAGCATAGATGTATAGCCTTTATATTTATGTTAAGATAATTTTATAGTACATCTTTGAAAAGATTTTTAAAAAGAGTAAGCAGCAATACTTAATTTTGTCACCTCTAGGAAAGACATACTCAAGGCAGGGTGGTGAGAGTGAACTTAATGGCCCCAATAAAAACATTGGTTTGGTTTGAGTTCACTCATTATGAAAAATTCTAACTTCATGTATAAACAGGCACAGAGCAGTAACCTCAGTCTGGCTGTCCTAATAAGAACACTGAAGACTTTGCCCGTTTAACCTCTTACACGGATTTGTCTTCCATATGCATCTTAAAGACCTAAACAGAATTCCCCAGAATTATACCATAAATTTGTTCATGAGGGTAATAATTCCTCACACTGAGGTGTCCTATGTGGACGCTGGTGGTAATTACAGCTATGGGCAATACAGTCTAGTAAATTCTCAATTCCCTATTCTCATAGATCCTGTGTATGATTCAGACCACAGATAATCTCAGCCAAGCCAATTTGACTTTGAGAACAGCACCATGAGGACTAATAGTAAAATTGGATTTTATTTTTTAAAAATTAAGGAATTTCTGGTTATGTCCTGTCAGTAGTTGTTCCTGTTGAGTCCCATCATGGTTTAATGCCAAAGTATATAATGTATTTCCCAAGTCTGGGACAACAGGCCAAAAGTTGACTGGGTTACCTAATAAAATAGCATATGCCAAAATTAATATAGTTGAGGTGAGTTATTTCCAACTATGTTTCTTATCCCACTGATAATTTGTCTAAGAACAGAACACACAAAAGCATACATGACTTTCTTTTCTCTGTTGCCATGTCTTTACCCTTCCCTTCAGTGGGTTCTCTGAAAGGAGTTAGAGAAAGACTGGATATGAACAATCAGCCCACTTCATTACTTCCTATGCTCCTTATTAATCTTTTTTTTTTCATTGTCCACTTAATCACCCACCTTAATATTATATATTCACTTAAAAATTGCTTATTATCTCTTTCCTAACAGTAGATAATAAAGTTCCAAGAGAAATAGCTGCTTTTTTTCTTTTTTTTTTTAACTAAATACACAACACCAAGACTAGTGCCCAAAATTTAGTAGGTTTTCCAGATTTTTGAGTAGAGGACTAAATCCTCAAGTCTAAATAAAGCTTAATAATTTCCTCTTAAGTATTTCTCAATCTCCTTTTTTCCTTCTATCTAATAATCCTGGTAGTACATGTAGTACATGTTCAGGTATTTTGCCTTGACCTATCATCCACCTAATATCCATCACACCAGGAGAAATGATCCATCATACTAAAAAGCAGGTGTGTCCATGCCAGTGCTCTGCTTGCACTATTTCCTGGTCTCTTCTTAACGTTTCCTAAAGAGGATAGGACAGTTCCTAAAGAGTACCTAAGAACCTAAGAGTTCTGTCAAGGACAGAACGTCCATGATTAGTCTACCTGGCATGCTCTTTCTCATTTCAGGAGACTCTTTGCTCTTTGGGCTAAGACCATGTGCTGTCTACTCTGGGAAGTATTTGCTCTATTTCCACTTTCTGGGGAGTTGAAGGGATCGTTCTGAGGATTCCCATGATTCTTTGTAATTCTTTCTATGACTATATTTACCTTTTTTTTCCCCCTAAGTTTCGCCATGTAGATTTTTTTTTCTTTCACTAAAATTATAGCTCATTGGAATTCAGGACTAAATCCTGTTCATTTCTTCATCCCCAATGTGTAACAGTGTCTGGCTCATCAAGGCTATCAGTATAGATTCACTGAACGAATGGGAATACTAGTGTAGACATGACATGAGTCAACACACATAAACCTTTATAGAAGTGCTAAAGAGGGGCGCCTCGTNATTATAGCTCATTGGAATTCAGGACTAAATCCTGTTCATTTCTTCATCCCCAATGTGTAACAGTGTCTGGCTCATCAAGGCTATCAGTATAGATTCACTGAACGAATGGGAATACTAGTGTAGACATGACATGAGTCAACACACATAAACCTTTATAGAAGTGCTAAAGAGGGGCGCCTCGTTGGCTCAGTTGTTAAGCGTCTGCCTTTGGCTCAGGTCATGATCCCAGGGTCCTGGGATCAAGCCCCCATTGGGCTCCCTGCTCAGCGGGAAGCCTGCTTCTCCCTCTCCCACTCCCCCTGCTTGTGTTTCCTCTCCCACTGTCTTTCTCTCTATCAAATAAATAAAATCTTTTTTAAAAAATAATAAAAAGTCCTAAAGAGTGTGTGTGTATGTGTGTGTGTGTGTGTGTGTGTCTGTCTGTGCATTTGTGTTTTAAGAGATCTTTACGTAGAAGAGCTATGTATAATGAACATAGATCCCCAGAGAAGTCAGCTGGACTATACATGGTCAAAGACTACAAGAACACCTGGTTCTGCTGCTCTACTTTGCCCTTGATCTACAGTTGGGGATTAAAGGAAATGAAGTTCTGTTGCTGTAGTTGGACAAACAATGATTTTCAAAGAAGGGGAGGATGGAGGAAAAGATTTCCGATTGATCCAGCAACAGCTATGTACAATTTTAATTCATCAAACTGAAAAATGAAAATGTAATCTGTTTTATAGCTGATTCCAGATGGATTATTTTTAATATGCAATTAATTATTTTTATTAATATTTCATCCAGAGATGAGCATTTTCAGTTTAACTGTTACAGCAATTTTATTAACTTGCTCTCATATATAAAGAGGTATGGATAGCAGACAAAGCAAAAAAAAAATCATCAATTTAAAGAACAATGTTTCACATATTTGCCATTACTGGAAAAATTAATCCAATCTTAATACATTTAGAAAGTTTATATCTATCTGTAGGTACTAAATTTAAAATCCTAAAAAATTTGTTACAATTGCATATAGGCAAGATTATTTTGCCTGAGCTGATAGAGCATGTTCAGGGACTGAGAGTTGACATTTTTATTAACTGAGGTGGTTTAGACAGCATTTTACAAAGTGTCTTGGTAAAGATTTGTTTATAGCAAAGATAGGACAAACTTGTTAAACTATTGTGAGCTATCCTTGTAAGTCTACACCCAGAATGGATGAAATAGTTAAACCCTACCCTCAGTAACAGAAAGACACAATTTAGCCATCTGCATCTTTTGCCAAATGACCTGTTTTCTTTGTCCTCTACATGTTTGGTTCTCATGGTATAGAAAAGCTCTTCAAATCACTACTCAGGGAAGAATTAATAGTGCCTGTTTTGGGAAAAGAAAACTTAAATTTGACAAGATGAATATGGTTCTGTGTTTTCTCATGTTGAAATTGTAATTTTTGGTTTTAATAGGAGTATTGTTTAAAAAAATGCATTCATTGTTGCTGCTTTAGAGACGTTTCTGACTTCTACTCTTGCGTTTCCATCCCAGTTGTTCTCCCCTTTTGTTGTGCAAACTTCCCTTTGCTTTTGCCTGCATTGACTATAGTGGTGGCCCATCCACTGTCTTCACTGGTTTCTTCCTCCCACCACATTTTTTCCCCCATTTCAAGAAGACAAGTGGAATTACCACTTTCTTAGGTTGATACGAGTTTAAAACCTGTGGCCTGGATGCGTTAGCATAACCAAGGCCCTTCATGGTTTACCTTTTTTAAATCTCTACATCCTTCTTATGTTTCAATTCCAGACTTCTCAGGTTCTTGTACATCTCAACACCTACAGGCACTCTCCTTGGGCTTTTGCCTTTTGTACCTCTACATTTTATCTCTGCTATGACTTTAATTTTTCTGCTTTACAACCTGCTTCTCTGGTTAACTCCTAATAACCTTTCCAGACATGCATCAGAAACATCACCTCTTCTAGAAGACCACAAGCTGAATCACCAGTCCACCCTCCCCGAACCCCTAGAACCCATTAAGAGCTCAGAATATCTGTGTTGTCTCTTAGATGCTTCTCATGTTTCAGCTACTTTATTGCTAGTTGTTCCTGCCAGAGGCTGATAGGTGCTCCTTGAGGGAGGGACTGTCTACTTCATCACTTTCCTCACCAACATCCGGCAAAGAGTTAGCACATCATATATACTCAATAATTAACAAAACATGTTGTAAATCTATGCTTATGTGTAAAGAATTTTAATGTACATGTGTCTCTTATGAATGCCATAACAAAATAGCAAACTTGGTGACTTAAAATACAATGTTTATTCTCTCACAGTTTGAGAAATCAGAAGTCCAAAATCAGTTTCACTGGGTCAAAATTAAGGTCTCATCAGGGCCATTCTCCCTTCACAGGCTCTAGGACAGAATGTATTTCCTTACTGTTTCCAGTTTCTAAAGCTGCATTCCTTGGCTAATAGCCTCTTCCTGGGTCTTCAGAGCCAGTGGCATAGCCCTTTGCTTCATTGTCTCCTTGCCTCCTTATTTTGTGTCAAATCTCCTTCTACATCCCTCTTCAGAGGACATTTAGGATTATCTAGTGTGTGCTGATAATCCAGGAGAATCTTCTCATCCCAATATTGGGAACTTAGTCACAACTGCAAAGTCTGTTTTGACATATAAGGTAACGTTCACAGGTTCTAGAAATTAGAACTAGTATATCGTTGGGGAGCACTATTTAGCCTACCACAGTCTGTTAAGGATGTTAAATTTTTGAAACTAAATTTCTTTTAAAGATGTGCAAATTAATAATTGGAAACGTCTCAAAGAAACCACTCACCTAGGGTTATGTTCTTTATTTCTTCATGTGTATAGTGTCTAGTGTCTACACAAGGGGATTTATATGAATGATACCACAATCTGGAAAATTACTTGGTAAAATAGAATGCTGAAATGTTATAAGAAAATGGGGCTTTTGGTTACTTTCTTGAAAAACAATATATGGAATTGGTATTTCCTTTCACTTTTTTGTTTTGGGGTTTTGTTTCAGTAAATAGGGGATCCACTTCTCTCCAGGTCCTATATTGGTTTTTTATTTTCTAATATTGACCTATTTAACAGTTAATAAAGACCAAGTCTTACTGATAACCTCTCATTTGAAGAGAGGAGTCTACTACTAAAAATGTGTGAGGAACTCCTAGTCTAAGAATTCAAATAATGAACCTCTGTTCCCAATGCAGCCTTCATTTGTTTGTTAAAAGAATAAATGAGTACATAAACATCAATGAAACATTTAGGTTATATCAGACTTTTTTTCTATGTAACAGTACATAGAGATAATGAGCATTGGAGATATTCAATCTAATGCAGGACTGTTTGGGGGACTTCCAAACTTGGTACTATCCCCCTTCTCTGAGTTAACATTCTTGGTTTTTTGAATTACAAGGAAACAAAAATTTCAGGCCCTCAACCAGTCTATCAAGGTAGTGGGGGAGAGAGAGCTCTCTGGTGTCTCTTCTTACAAGGGTCCTAATCTCATTACGAGGATCTCAACCTCGTGACTTCCTCTAAGCCTAATTACCTCCCACATACCATAATCTTGGGGGTTAGAGCTTCAATATCTGAACTTTAAGGGAACAGAATTCTTACTATAGCAGACTTCTAATGGATTTACAGTTTTCTTGGGGACTCACAGTAGGATTTTAAAATTGATTGTGGAAATAGTTGTGTAACTCTGAATGTCCTAAATTGTACACTTCAATGTGTGAATTATATCTCAAACTTAAAAAGTTAAAAGTAAACTTTAAAAGTTAATGAATTTATAATTCAAAAGAATGATTTGATGTAAAATATGTGTATTGCATGTTTATGTCCATACATATGTGTATATAAATGTATACATACATTAACACATATCTAGAATATTGGCCCTAGGGATTCTGACTCACTTTGAGGACTTAATTGAGAAGCTCTTTTGATGAGAATAGATTTGGGGGGGCTGCTGGGTCGCTCAGTGGGTTAAACGTCCAACTCTTGATTTCAGTTCAGGTTATGATCTTTGGGTTGTGAAATCAAGCCCAATGTCAGGCTCCATGCTCAGCAGGGAGTCTGCTTTAGATTTTCTCTCTCTCTCTCCCCCTCTCTTTCCTCCCTCTGCCCCCCAAATAAATAAGTATATCTTTTTTTAAGTACACTTATAAATAAGTGCTCTTAATTAAATACAGAATGTGCCAAAAGAGAAATATGAGCAGAGTGTTTGAGGAAGTCTGTGATAAACTAATTCTGGGATGATTTCAGTAACGTGTCTCAGAGGGGAAAAAGAGTTTGGAACTGGGTCTTAAAGGAGTAAATTGGGCATTGTGGTTTGGAAAAGGTGACTAGTTCTGTGTCACCAGGATACACGTAGGTGTTAGAAGACAAGATTGGAAATACGAGTCATAATTAACTTGTGTAGGAACTCAAATAGTAGAAAGACTGTTATTCAGGGTACTGTTTCTAGTGTTTGAACTTTTTTTAAGGGATACATAATGTTGGAACTTTTAAGGGATACATATCCAACAAGGTTCCATTTTTAAGTAAAATTTTTATGATTAAACTTAAATATGTATCAACATAAAACAGAATCTCCTTACGTTCATGGGACAGAAGCTATATAAAGCTGAAAAAGATGTAAAATTTTAAATGTTAAAACTTGAAATCTGGGGTGCCTGGGTGGCTCAGTGGGTTAAGCCTCTGCCTTTGGCTCAGGACATGGTCTCAGGGTCCTGGGATCGAGCCCCGCATCGGGCTCTCTGCTCAGCAGGGAGCCTGCTTTCCCCTCTCTCTGCCTGCCTCTCTGCCTACTTGTAATCTCTCTCTCTCTCTCTCTCTCTCTCTCTGTGTCAAATAAATAAAATCTTAAAAAAAAACCAAACTTAATCTGTTCTCTAAGAAATACTTATAGAATTTAAGAGCCCTAGCCACAGCTGTATAGTAGCTTTAGGACAGTAGTTCTCAACTGTTTCACTCCAAGTGTTTATATACTCATATTGTTTGCTTAGGACACACTCATCAGTAGATGTTCCCAATAGTTGCCCTACATGTAAAATCCCTTGAGGATAGGAGAAACCAAGAGACCTTGTTCTGACTCTACCTCTAACTGTCCCACTGATTCTGCAAATCTCAAACTGTCAGGACTTTGCTACTTTAGAAATAGGGTTAGCCAGGGCTGTGATAGGATTCCAAATTTATTTTGGAAAGATAATTCTGGCTTCAAGTTTGAGGTTGTGGATTAGATAAAAGAAAAATTAAAGGTAAAGAAATCAGTTAGAAGAGAGTTGCAGTAGCCCCTGTGAGAATGAAAAAAAAGGCAGACACCATGGGGGAGCACAGGGAAGAAAGTGGCTGAGAGTCTAAGGGAAAAACAATGGTGAGAGGTGGAGAAACAGTGGAATCAGCAGTACTCTTTAAACTGGGTCAAGGATGGATGGGGACACTGGCAAGGGTACGATACAAACTTAAGAGTGGAAAGAGAGAGTGGAAAGTGGAGAACACAGCTCAGTGTGAGCTGAGCAGAACAATTAAAGATGTTAAAATAACTGAGAATATTTGAAGTCAGGAGAAAAATCACTACTTATAGGTCTGGGATATAAATATTGGCATAGATTTAGGTGGCAAGGTAGGCAATAAGGGTGATGTTGAGAACAGGAAGAAATTATCTTGGACAGAATGCTAAGCCATTGTTTTTATTGGAATGATGAGAGAAGAGTCCTCCACCTTCTGTGTAAACCTCCTCACTGACTAGAAACTATCCTACAATAGTCAGCTGAACAGTTGTAAAATTGGAAAGATCTTTTTAAAATCTAAATGGAGCTCCCTCTACTCATTGGTTCCAAATTAACTTTATTCAATTAAAAAATCTAAAATACTGTCTATATAAGTATTTCAAAAATCTGAATATACTATACACACCATATATATAGTTTGTGTGTGTGTTTATGTAACACATTTATAAGTTTATAAACTCGTAAGTTTATAAACCTTTTCCAGGCTAAATATAGTGTTTTATACTCCAACTCATATGCAATATCTAGCTCTTAATTATTGTGCTCATTTTTCTCCAGTATGTTTCTATTTGGCAGTAAACTCTTAAATGATGGTAAAAGGAACATGGTGTGCCAATGTCACTTTCAACCACACATTTGATGTACCATCAGCTGCAATCATACTGGACTTCCTCCCACTGCTCCCCACGCACCTTCTGCCCTTGAATGACTCCTTCCTTTGCCTATTATGTTCCTTCCTCAGTCTTTTTTTCTCTTTATGGTGAACTTCCATTCATCTTTTGAACCCTTGCTTAAGTACATATCTTCAAAGAGCATTTTCCCCAATTTTGACAGACCAGTTCTGTATTCTTACAGAAATATAGTCATACTTCCATGTAAAACATGAGTTATATTAGATTTTATCTCTTTACATGTTTTGTTCTCTTTACAAATTATTAGTATCCAGTTCTTAGCTCATTAATTCATTAATGCAAGATCTATTTATCGAACACCTAGTATCCATCAAGCACTGTGCTATACCTTGGTTGTGTAGTATTAGACAAAACTTATGTGATCCTTGCTTTCATGGGCCTTGTAGTCTAGTTTTTAACATATATTAAGAAAATATATGCACAGGAAATATAATTTCAAGTCATCTTAAGTGCTAGGACAAAATTGGTCAGAACAGAATAAAATTTAAAATGGGTAATCAGACAAGGCCACTCTAAGAAAGAAAATACGATCTAAAAAGTAAAGGATGAGTAGATGTTTAATAGGCAAAGAACAGTCTTTCAGCCAAAACAGATGCTCAATGGTTCTTGAATAAATAGGAGTACAATATCCTCAATATTATATTGTATTTACCCATTTTCTCTGGGCCATTTAAATAGTATTTTTGTGCATGTTTTGTTAATCATCTTAAATACTTCCCAGTAGATGAAGTTTACATTAAAATAAGTGCTTAATTTGTGTAGTGACTACTGATGAATTTTCAGTTTGTAGCCAAATTAGAAAGCCTTGTTTTTTTTAGGAACCACTATAAATTCTTTTATTTCCACATTCTGAGGATGTATGTTCAGTTCCCTTTTGGGTACCATAACGCAGAACTGTGCTTTTTCCTATCTTCTTTCTCCTATTCTTAGCTGTAGCTCATTACTCCAGCTTGTTAAGCACTCTGAATCTGGATTCTGACATCCAACATATTAGCTATAACTCTCAGCTTTATATCATCCCAAAATTTGATAAGCATGCCATCTGTGTCTTTATCGAAGTTGTTAATCAAAATGTTGAGCAAAAAGGACGAAGCATTTTCTCCTCAGCATTCAGCCTGGAAAATAAGATGTTTATAAATTTGTAAATGTGGGGGATATTATATTGAATTATATATATTATACTGAAAATATATATATTATACTGAATATATAATTTTCTGGATTTGTTGAAATATTCTTATGTAGACAATATTTTAGATTTTTTAATTGAATAAAGTTAATTTGGAACCAATGAGTAGAGGGAGCTCCATTTAGATTTTAAAAAGATCTTTCCAATTTTACAGCTGTTCAGCTGACTGTTGTAGGATAGTTTCTAGTCAGTGAGGAGGTTTACACAGAAGGTGGAGGATTCTTCTCTCATCATTCCAATAAAAACAATGGCTTAGCATTCTGTCCAAGATAATTTCTTCCTGTTCTCAACATCACCCTTATCGCCTACCTTGCCACCTAAATCTATGCCAATATTTATATCCCAGACCTATAAGTAGTGATTTTTCTCCTGACTTCAAATATTCTCAATTATTTTAACATCTTTAATTGTTTTGCTCAGCTTATGAACTGTCTGAAACAGTTCTCCACTTTCCACTCTTAAGTTTATATCGTACCCTTGCCAGTGTCCCCATCCATCCCTAATCCAGTTTCAAAGTGTTCCTGATTATACCTTGTTTCTTTCCAAATCCCTTATCCTCATATCTAAGACTGTTAAGTCCCAGCAGCAGCATTCCAGATTTCTCATCAACTATATTCCTTCTCACTGATGTCATCAGTGAAAGTACCAATCAATAAGTTTTAACAGTTTTTCCTGGATATTGGAGCCATGCCTAGGAAAGGTGAAGAGTAAGCTATTAGCTTTTCAAGTATATTCTATGTGTTAGGCACTATGTCTGGGGGCATTGCCAACGTTATTTCATAGCCTCTTTTTATACGGAGTAAAATCTCAGGACCCACAGAGCCCACTCTTGATACAGTATCACACTGGAGGAAATTCAAGTATTTTCAATCTTTTCAGATTCTCCATGTGATATAGAGAAGTGGAACCATGGATCATCATGCACAAAAATTTCAAATATACTGTTTTCCAATTGCTGCCCCCACCCAATGTCCCTGCAGGCCTTTGGGCGGGAGAAAAATAACAGAAGTCTTGAAGGTCATTATAATCTTTTGTCTCCTTGTGTTTAATGTCTCAAGTTGAACTAAAGTGCTTTATCGTGTATGTCCTTGGGAAATTTTCTTTTTTGAATTCCTACTCAAACTGACATATTACCAGGCTATTTTTGATTTCAAAGAATCAGGACAAACTTAAGTAACCCCAGGCATTGGGGTCCATTGTTAGATACATGGGGAGTGAAGGAGGCAAAGAGAACTTCCTCTGCCTCAGGAGGAAACACGCATGACTCCTGGGTCTAGCCTCTACTTCTCCCTGGCATGTGTCTGGATCTTTTGGTCTCTTGAGTCTTGCCTGACAACCTAGATGTTTCTCCCCTATCTCTTCCACTGTCTCTGTGTCTCATATTTAAAATACTTGGAGAGAAGATCTGATGGAGTTGCATGCTCTCATCCTCAGTCCATGTGCATATTTCTTTGATTATTAATTCAGTTTCATAATTTCCCATCACTCTCTATCCCCAATCCTATTAGCTTCCCTCATATTTAATTTATAACCTTCTAATCCACTCTGCATGTATTTATCCTAAAGTATATGTATTCCTGAAGTATAAATATATATAATTATTTAACTTGTGTTTTCATTTACATTTATAGTATACATCCATCTTATTTTCACCTTTGCTGGAATATAATTGATAAATATAAGCTGTGGGTATTTAAGTTGTATAACTTGATGTTTTGATATATGTGTACATTGGGAAATTATCACTCCAATCAAACTGGTTAACACATTTATCACCTCACATAATTACCATTTTTTTTAAGTGTGGTGAGAACAATTAGAATCTACCCTCTTAGCAAAATTCAAGTATATGATACAGTACTGTTCACTGGGGTCACCATACTGTACGTTAGATTTCCATAACTTGTTCATCCTGTACAACTAGAACTTTCTACCTTTGACCAGTGTCTTCCCACTTCATCCCCCAACTTCTGGTAACCACCACTCTACTGTGCTTCTGAGTTCAACTATTTTAGATCCTATATATAAGTGAAATCATGTAGTCTTGTCTTTCTGTGCTTGGCTTATTTCACTTAGCATAACAGCCTCCAAGTTCATTTATGTTGTTGTAAATGGCAGGATTTCCTTCCTTCCTTAAGGCTGAGCCCTATCCCATTATAATATCCCATTATATATAAATGGCATATTTTCTTTATGTCAACATATAGGTTGCTTCCACATCTGAAATATTGTGAATAGTGCTTCAATGAACATGGGAGTGTAGATATCTCTCCAAAATACTGATTTAATTTCCTTTGCGTATTTATTCAGTAATGGGGTTGCTGGATCATAGGTAGTTATATTCCAATTTTTTTTCCCAACAAATATGGCTAATACTTAGCATTTACAGTAGGGTATACCTGGCTTTAAATGCTCTATTAGCTCATTTTATTTTTACATCAACATTATCAGTTATTTATTACTATGTTAGATATGGGTATTAAGGAACAGAGAGGTTTTATAAGATTGACTAGTAACATGAGAGCTTTTTTTCTCATTCGTGCAGTTTGATTCCAGAGTGTATCTCTTAATATATTAACTACCTCCCTTCTTCCTTTTATAGATTTGTTTTTTCCTTTGGGGTCACTGCATAATATTCCATCTTTTACACACATATAACATTTTATATCTCTTTTCCAATACTAGTAATTATCCAGGCTTCATTCCAGTTTTGGCCAAATAACTAAGGTTGTTGTAAATAACTCTATCATGGTACTTTGTGCTACAAAATGAATATTAGGTAGCTAGTAAGATAGTATAAGTACAATTTACCTCCCCCTAAAAAAAAAAGAAGAACATTGACCAAAAAATGAAAAATATACCAAAAATCAATAGTTGGTAGCCTTTGAATGGTGAGAATATTTTCTTCCTTAAACTCCTTCCTCTTTTTGCTTTCCATTTTCTGTATCTCTACATTTAGAATCATACTATTTACAGCCCTCAGCTTTTGAGTCTCATATGCAGAATCAAAGCCAGAGAGTAATTTTTACCTCTGTTGTTTGTATATTGTGGCTCTGATTTTTGCATAAGTTCTAGTATGGATTGGTTTCTCCTAATCCTTTCCAACAAATAAAAAACAAGAATTTAATGCCTTAAAATACCTTGGTTGGTACTACTTCAGTTCTCTTGAGTAAGAAGACTTGAGGATTTTATCTGTCTCTATTTGAATCATCTTTGAGTGCATTGGAAGGATGACTGTAGTACACTTTAACTTTAGATGAAATAATTCACCGAACCAGAGCTGTACTCCAAATATACACAGCTATAGCCTCTGCTTCCTTCCTAAACTGATGATTATAAAGAGATACCTATAAAGCTAAGCTGAATATGGACTGCATGAAGTAAAAATAAAGGAATCTGTGTTAATTGTTTCCTGAATCTTCATTCATCAAGTTACTACCACATGATGAGCATTGTGGTATTGTTAGCACAAAAATCTCATGCACCTTAAATGCCAATGGAGAGACATGAAAACAACAGATTAGGGAAGTCCCATAAGTTATGTCAAGGAGCTTGGACTTTAATATTGGAACAGGGAAGAGGGAACATAAAAGGAGAAATGGGACTGGTGGCATTTATGATAATGAGTTAATTGTGTTTTTAAAGTCTGTAACTTCATCCCCATCTTTATGTGCCTTCAATCTCTGTTCAGTGTTTTACTGTGGCTGTTTTAATTGGCATGTAATTATCCTTGCCAAATACCAGAACTCATCATTACCTGTTCTGTGCATTGGATCAAAATTCATTCAAGCACTCTACCCATTCCTGCAAACCCCAGAGGTTTTGGCTTTGCAGAGAATGTATCATTCTTGAAGACTCAAGATGTTGAATCTTTCCTTGTCAAGCATTTTCCAAGCTGGACTGTCTTCCTTCTTTCCATACCCATGCATACACTTAAGATGATGTTATACCTTCTTTGTTGGAGAATAATAAGTAACAGCAATACCTAATTATTTGTCCCAGATCATCTTATCTACAGAACAATTCTTTGAAGTTGATGTAATAATTAACTCCATTTTTCAGGTGAGAAAAATCAAGGCTTGAAAATGGTCAGTGACAGGCACAAATTAACACCACTAATAAGTGGCCTGCTTGATGTTGAACTCAGGTCTTTCTTATTTTCAAGCCCATGCTATTAAGCGCCATGGTACTTTTCCTTTCTCATAGAGACAGCTAACTCAGAGTACTTGCTTGTGTGTCAGCACTACTTAGAGTTCTCATTTGATTCCTGTATGCAGTGAGTACTGTCATTCCCTTCTTAAAAACCAGAATTTGCAAACCTCTTTTTATAAAGGTCCAGATAGCAAATATTCTGACTTTGTACATCATACTGTCTCTGTTGCAACTAGTTACCTCTGCTCTTGCAGTGCAAAAACTACTATAGGCAGCGCTTAAATGGATATGGCTCTGTTCCAGCAAATTATATTTATAAAACAGGCAGAGGCTGGATTTGACCGGCAAGCCATAGTTTGTCAATTTATGTTATGGATGATAAGATTGAAGTTCATGTTAAAATGGAACATAGGCCTAGCTTGGTTTCATCTCAAAGGCCAGGTTCTCATCCATGTGTTTTATTGTCTTCCTTATTATAGTCTTTATTCCTCACTCCAGTGGGTTGTGTTCCCCAAAGATATGTTTAAGTCTTAACTTACACTTTTTGTGAGTGTAAACTTATTTGGTAATACTGTCTTTGTGGATGAAATTAAGAAAATTGAGGTGAGATTATCTTGAATTTAGTGAGGATTCTAAATCCAGTGACTAATGTCCTTATAAGAAAAAGGAGAGGGACTTGGGGGACGACACAGTGATACACAGGGAAGATGACCATGTGAAGAGAAGGCAGAAATTGGAGGCATGCTGCCACAAGCCAAACGTTATGACAGTCCTAGGAAACTAATAAGCTCTCCCTCTTTATTTCTTTGTTTTCTTTTCAGAGGCGTATTTCGGGTCACTCTTCAGACTTTTTCCTGGTTTAAAAGGCACTCTTTTTTCGTGAATTGGCATTATCCACAGTTCCTTGACACCATGAGTATAACTAGATTGTTGACTATTTCAGTTTTATTAGAGGAAAACAAAAATCTCACTTCACCCCACAACTTTTTTCCTTTAGTTGGTATATTATTAAATAAAATCGTTAGATGGCTGTTTGTCTACAGGAGATAAGAAAAGCCTAAATCTCTGAGTTAGGTGATACATAATCCATTAGGAAACAAATTTATTGGTAAGTGAAACAAATTCACCATTACCAGCTTATAGTATAAATCAAGGCAGGGAGTCATATTTAATTTTACACCTTGGCGATATTTCAAAGTTTTCTATAGTAACTTGCAAGAACTTAATGTACTGTGAATTTATTCCAGTACATTGATTTCTGCATTAGCTCAGTGAAACATGCAGTTCTTTGGCAAAAGCAAACTTTTGGAGGTAAATTTTCTTCATTGTATACTCCATAATTTAAAATTTATAATAACATGTTTCATTGTTCGTGAACACAAATCATTGAATGACCCAAAATTCCAACAAATAAACAGTTTCATCTCTGAAGTTTATTCCATGCACACCTTATCACTTATGAGCTTTGTTCTGTGCCACAGAGACTAGAGAAGGTTGGCTCTAAAATGGAGAACTCCTTCTTCCATCTTCTTTTAGGTGTTCATGCTATTCTAGGTATTTTTGATGTCTCTTGCTGACACTTTTAAGAATTACATTTCAGTACTGGTGTAATATACAAGGTACTGATGGTAGTGGAACTCAAATCCCCTAATGAAACTTACATTCTAGGGACTCTTTCTTGCATAGGTCTCTTCCAAGGTAGGGGTTTCTAGCTAGAGTCCTCATAGATCCCTTCATGTAATAAGAAGGGTGACTCATGGGCTTCTTCATCTTCTACTTTTCCCTATAATGCAAACAGTCCTCCTTCATCTGTTTTCGTATTGGAATTGTGAGTTAAGTTTTGCCTTAGTTGAGGGGAAATCCTTGGTTTAGAAATTTAGACTATCACTCCAAGGGACTGTAGAGAGATGGTAAGGCATATTTCACTTGAAGAGGCCCTGTTATTTGGTTTTAACCAATTAATCCCATGCTGGAATGAGGACCCAGATATTCCCAGATCCCCCACATTTTCAAGAGAAACTGGAAATCTTTATTTTCATATAAAATCCCCCAATATTGAATTCTTAGTTTCAAAATAGATACATAAATAAGAAAATAGATAAATGCAATATGCTGGTATAATAATATGTCTGGATTTAAGTCAGAGCTTCCTTTAGGGACCTAGAAGAAGAAGAAGCAAAAAAGGATACTTCTAAGCTCTGAATCCCGTGGGATACTTAGAGGCATCTACTCATAAACTGACCATCACTGATGGTTGGAATTTGTTATATTAAACCTATCTTAACAGTTAGGAAATGAAGCTGCTATTTAAAGAACTGATTCATTGGTCATTTCAAAGATAATCATTTCCATTTAGACTGTATATTAGCCATGTGTACATGTCAGAGCTAGTTAATTATAAGTAATAGTTGTACTTCCTTATATTCTCTAGCAACATATATAAGTAAATGTCATCTATATCTATTATACTTAATGGTTTCTTAGCCTAAGTCCTAGCCATTTGTCACTTAAGTTCTGAATTTTCAAATCACCTTTTAAGAAGGTATCCTGTTCTCATGTCTTTTCTTCAATAGCACACCTGAATTAATACCACAATTCTTAATCAACCTTTAAGTCCTCCATCATGACCTTCCAGTATAGCTCCACCTGATGTAGCCAATATAATACTTCTTCCCAACCTCACATTCTCATGCAGAAGATTTCTTCTTTGACTTGTGAACATTTTAGGTCCATTTGCATCTTCTCAGTTTAATTTGTGGTATCTTTCCTGCCTGGGTTGCCTTTTTATCAAAGTTTTGCCATGCTTTAGAGGTTATTTAAAGTTAAGTCATGATATATTTAGGACGTTAAACATGATTTGGGACATAAATATGGGGGCTGAGCAGACACGAATGGATGAGAAAATATTAGAGACATGGAGTCAGTTAAGGGGCCATTATAATAGTCCAGGTAGAGATAATGAGTGTCTGGCCTTGGCTTGTGGCAGACTTGGAAAGACAGAGATGGACTCAAACAACTGATTTACTGATGCAATACAGAATTTCTCATTTTGTCAATGTTAGCCTAACTTTTAATTTATATGAAAATGATTCAGAATGAAAAGTGGCACCCAATTTGAAAATTATTATGCTGTAATTTTTTTTTACTAAAGCATCTTTACAGAATTATATTCTCCATCAATCACTAGCACCAAAAACAGGACAATGCAAAAACATTTTTACCTTGCTATATAGCTTTTAGTGGTGGTAAAATATTACCATGTCATTTATTCTGTATGTTAATTTTTTCCACAACAGCCTGTTTATGTTTGTTTTACCTTACAGTGTAAAAGGGAGTTAAAAAGGACAAGTATTGTTCTATTTTCATTTTCATATGAGAAGACTGAACTATTAGGATTTAATATTTTATTCCAGATCACATAAGGTTAGACCTTGATTTATAATCCATATCTCTAGTCCTTTTTTTAAATAACAAATTATAAATTTTCCTGAATTACATATCCATAGGCTCAACTTTTTCAAGGTCATATTCTCATTTGATGCTATTGCCTTTCAAAGTGGGCTAACTGCTGATACGGCTTAATTTTATTTTCTTAGGACATTATATATAGGTTTTCAAATGTTCTAAATACTCGTTCATGGGACTTGACTCTTTATCTTCTGACCAATACACTTTATTATTCTAAAGTAGATCCATCAGGATGAGATAGATTATGGTACAATAACAAATGCAACTGATATTTCAAGATCACAGTGGTTGAAAGGCATAAAGATCACTTTAGTATCTATGTCTGTCTTGGGTTGGCTAGGGGCTTTGCTTTACTCCAGAACCCTAGCTATGGAGCTGCCACTATCTAACACTTTTGGTTCCTGTGGCCCGAGGGAAAAAAAGAGTATGCAAAGTACACTTGGACTCTTAAGGCTTCAACCTAGAAGTGGCATGTTTCACTTCTCACATTTCATTGGCTAAAACAAATTAAAGATCACACCTAACTTCAAGGATCAGGGAGCACAACCTAAAATATTTGGGCAATAGCACTGATGAATACAAGACATCTTGGATCAGCTTTCAGGATTTTTTTAAGGAAATGTAACGTAGAGAATTTTTGGTGTGATGCAAGTCAAGATTTTTCAAGGCAAGGAAATGTCTCTTATCGTCTCTTGCAGCTACCACTCTAAGAATTACTTATTAATACTGGTTTGTCAACAGTCTGTATACTTTTGTAGTGTTTCAAATGTCAAGTTTATTATGTGGTAAAGCATTTGGTCACTAAATTTAATAGCATTTATTTGCAGTATTGATAGAAACTGCTTTAGTACACACTGTCCTAATCGAACGGTTTGGATTGTTCTGTGTCTAATGTTCCATTTGTCCCTAATATGTTCGATGTCTTCTAAGAGAGAAACATCTCTTTCATCTGCCTGGAGGTACTTGGCACAAGGTCATTAATGTGAAACTTGGTCTATATGAACAACTGGAAATACCATCTTGATTAAATTGCCTGGACAATTCAATTTAAAAGATCAGTTCTTTATTTGATTTGGTTGATTAAATTAACACTGATATATTTAGTTTTAGCAGGTAAACCATCTCAAGAAATTAGTCAAAAACCTGTGTCTACCACAAATTATGCCAATACTTTCACATAAATTAAAAAGTAAAGCTAGGATATGCATTTGTTATACCTCCTAAAATTTGTGTATATTATTTGTATCACATAATTTAATTATATAGCATTTTATTTCTCGTTTAGAAGACTGATGTCTTCCAAAATATGAATTTCTTTAAGGGTAGGGTTGATTTTCTACTTTATTACTCTAGCACTAAAGAGAACATTCTGGGGCTGTATAGTGATTTGCTTTTTCTTGCCAGTGAGCTGAGCAACTCAGTCAAGTCTGGGTTAGAGTTCCCTTTCTATTTCTGACCAGTTTATAAAATGAAGCTGTTGGCCTCTGTGACTTTGAATAGCCCATCTACATCTAAAAGGACACCAGTAAATTATATTTATAATTAAAGAAACTAGTTGATATTTAAATGATTTTTTCTGGGAGATGTAATAAAATGTAATAATTATCTATGAAATATTTGAGTTTTATTTTTAAGATTTTATTTGTCACAGAGAGCACGCACAAGCAGAGGAGGCAGCAGGCAGAGGGAGAAGCAGGCTCCCTACTGAGCAAGGAGCCCAATGTAGGACTTGATCTCAGGACTCTGGAATCATGAGCTGAAGGCAGACGCTTAACCAATTGAGCTACCCATATGTCCCAAAATATTTGAGTTTTAAAGAGTTTAGGAAAACTCTTTTTTGTCAACATGATTGTTGAACATTGTATAACTTCTTAATCAACTGTGTTTTGGGTATCTGATTAGGCTATCAGTCCAAAGAAGATACTTTGTTATTTATATTACCATAACCATCATTTTATAAGGTTTAACATTAGGCTTTCTGATGGCCCAAAAGGTCATTAGCAGGAAAGATACTAGAGAGTACTTTCAAAAAATCTCTCTTGTTTAACAGGTAATGATATTTCTGGGGCTTTCCAACTTTCCCATCTCAGACCCCACAGAGGCCTTTGTTCTTTCTTTGAAAGAAATGTAGCTGCTATTCTGTCTCGAGCAGTACTAGGTCAAAATAGAAATTCCCCAAAGCAAACTAGCAATCCTACTGAGTTTGATCTATATTTCCACACACAAATGGATTGGAATTCCACTTATTTTTTAAAGATTTATTTATTTTGAGAGAGCAAGAGCACTTGCTCACATTGGTAGAGGGACAGAGGAACAGGGAGTGGGAGAGAGAATCTTAGGTAGACTCAGTATGGAGCCTGACATGGGGTTTGAACTCATGACCTGAGCTGAAACCAAGAGTCGGAAGTTTAACCAACTGTGGCCACCCAGGTGCCCCTGGATTGAGATTTTAAATAAATGTTTAATGCAGTCAGTTCTTCCCTTGAGAACAATGGCAAAGCATTGATCCCCTTTGTCAAGTTGTTCTTCTTGCAATATTGTCAAAATATTTGCCATCATGTTTCTGTCCACCTCCCCTAAACAAATACTTTAAACTACTTTGATTTAAATCATTAGATACTTTTCAGTATGGTGTATTACTAGATGATAAATAGTAGCACTGAAATATATAGATTAAAACAGTAAATCTTTAAATATTAAGAAATTAAGACCTCTCATTTTAATTCACAAGGTATTCTCAGACCCTCACTTGGAATTGAGGAGGAGAAGATCAGTGTTTTATTGTTTCCCTGTCTTATTGTTGGGACTATATTCTCATTATTTTAGCAGTGTCAGTAAATGCACTCTCTACTTCAGATGTTTGCTGTCATTTTACAGAGTAGGAAAATATAAGTAAATTGATCTAGGTTATTTCCTCAGGCTTAATATCATCAATATTTCATATCCTCCATAACAAGATCTTATTGGGGGGTATTATTGGCTACTTCATACCTAACCTTGTATGTAGTAACATTTGATCATATTCTATTGCCAAAAATTGTTAAATATTAAGTATGTGAGTAAAACTAATCCTTTCAGTTATGAGATAGGTATAAGAATATGCAATTACTAATGGTTCTCACTATGGGCTTTCCTTTGGGATATACTCTAGCATGAAAATAACTTTCCTGAAAAATAAATGTCATTGTTGCTTAATCCTGTTGAATTTCAAGTACTTGAATGATGGAAGGAAAAATGCACAGGTAATACCCTTGGAAGTAGTTTTATCAATGAGACCACCTGATTCAGAGAGCTGTGTTATCACCTATGTCCATTGTATTTACCTAAAGAGCAAAATTTGGGGTTAGTAATATAGATTGAAAAGTCATTCCAGGTTTCTGGGCTTCAGTCCCATTTGGTGTAAGTCCCATGTGGTGTAAGACCATTTGGTTCGGTCCCATTTGGTGTAAGAATAAATTCTTTAGTTATAATGTAATTAAGAGATACTATTAATGGGTCCTTTTCAATTCATCTTTATCCATAATATCAACAGATAATTTTTAAGCACCTACTAAGTGTAATGTCTTATACTTCATAAAATCACAGTGTGGGTACATGCTCTATTGATAATTCTCTAATGGCTACTTCATACCTATCTTCATATGTACATGGATAACTAAAATGGAACATGAAGCATCCCTAGGCCAAGTAAATGATGGTCCCAGCACTGTATTCTGCATATAAATTGTAGTGTAAAATATTTTTGGCAGAAAAACTGCTTCTTTCATCGCAATTGGA
This sequence comes from Ailurus styani, assembly GCA_002007465.1. Lineage (NCBI taxonomy): Eukaryota > Metazoa > Chordata > Mammalia > Carnivora > Ailuridae > Ailurus > Ailurus styani. The sequence goes on along the minus strand of LNAC01001192.1, from coordinate 279,675 downwards.
TTTAGATTTATGAATGTTGCCAATGAAGCTATACTGTGGTATATTTTATGTAAATGAGTTTTTAAAACATTAGTGAAGTTTACATAGTCAAGAATTAGAATTCTCATATGGCAGGTTAACCTTGTATGTAGTAACATTTGATCATATTCTATTGCCAAAAATTGTTAAATATTAAGTATGTGAGTAAAACTAATCCTTTCAGTTATGAGATAGGTATAAGAATATGCAATTACTAATGGTTCTCACTATGGGCTTTCCTTTGGGATATACTCTAGCATGAAAATAACTTTCCTGAAAAATAAATGTCATTGTTGCTTAATCCTGTTGAATTTCAAAATTATTTTATACTCATTGAATTTATGACCTTGATTTTCATAAGGATCCTCTGGGTTTATGTCTTGTGGTGAAAGGGAAAAAAAAATTGTTGCTAGAGGCTCTCTAAAATCCTTCAATATGCAAGCATTGATGAAAATGATTTAAAAATTTCATTGAATTAAAAGGGCATCTAATTCAAAATCTGCTTTAAAATAGGATCTATATGGGGACTCAAATATTTAAAATTATTTATATAAAGTCTCATGGAATTTTATATTTGAAGTGTGAATGCCATGAAAATTAATTCCACTTAATTACTAGTCTTCTTCTTTGTTCAGTAGCAAATAGAATCATTTCGTGGCTCAGTTTCTCTATAAAGTTAAGCAATGCTTATGGTGTGTATTTAATCTTACATTATTAGCATTTGTTATGTAGCTAATACTAATACTCAAGGACTCTAGAATTATAATTATGTTAAACAATAGAGAATGTCTTTTAATGACCTCAAATGGACTGATTTTTCTCAACCCCACAAGGATCCTTCCTGATGACCCTTAGATGTTTGTTGTAATCTCCCTAGTCAGTGATTATTATTCAGAAATGTAAAGTCATTCTAATATTAATCAAGAATAGGACTTAATTATATATTTTATATGTGCATATATACATATTAGTATAACATATATAAATTAAAATATGTATATAATGTATGTAACATATATATGCAAACAAACACACATATAGGGGGAAGGAGAGGGGAAATACAGTCAAAGAAACGAGGTCCTGAAAGAGCTTGTAGAGAAGTTAAGTGGTAAGAATGTGCCCTGTGGGGGCACCTCGGGGTTCAGATGGTTAAACATCTGTCTGCCTTTGGCTCAGGTCATGATCCTGGGGTCCTAGGATCGAGCCCCGTGTTGGGCTCCTGGCTCAGTGGGGAGCCTACTTCTCCCTCTGCTTCTCCCTTGCTCGTTCTTTCTGTCTCTGTATCTCTCTCTCTCTCAAATGAATAAGATCTTTTTTTTAAATGTGCCCTATATAGGAGAATGGATGTCTGTTCCCTTGTGATATGAAAAGAGAAGAAAAACATGAGAATGCATACAAACATATTCCTAGGAGAGGAAGGAGTTCTTATTTCTCTTTTTCTCTGGGAAAGAAGGGATGAGGTCTTAAAAGTTTGAGAATAGGTGGAAAAGCTTTGAACAAGTTATAACATGGAATGGGAGTGGGAGGAAAGTCAGAAGAATCCCTAGTCAGTGTGAGAATGTGGTTGTCGAAGATGGAGACCACACATGGCAATGTCACAAATGGGGAATTAGCATTTTCTTCATCTCTGCTGAGGTAGTCCAGGGTTAAGCAGAATAGGAAAACAGTTGGACCAACCTAGGTCTGAAGTTTGGCCAGACTGGCATGGCAGAAGAATGACAAGCCAGGTGGTTGACTCAGCAAGAGAGTGGCTCATGTAATGAATGAGGAAGGCTAAACTGGTTAGAGAAAGTTTTTGCATGAGGAGAGGTATGGAGGTTACCGGAGAACATGGGTTAGTCAATGTGGACAAATTTCAAGGTTCAGGAGAGGGAAGGACGGGAGGAGAACAAGTTATGGAGGTGGCCCTAAGCCTTGACTGCACATTAGACTCTCCTGGGTATTCCTTTAGGTCCCATTCTATGACATTCTGGTCCTTGGGCAGTGAGAATATATTTTACAGCCAGGGTTGAAAACCTTTCCTTAGAGCCTCTGGTGAGGAATCTTACAGTTTTTGCAAAGTGGTTGGCAATTTATTTTCAAGGAAATGAAGAGTCAGCAAAGGCTTTAAAAGTAGGAGTAGCATAAGTTATTGTGTATTTTAGAAAAGTAACTTTTTCTTTGGAGTGACTGGCCAATAACAAAAGGGAACGATTGAGAAAAAGTGGGGAGGTGAAGAGAATATTGCAGTATTCTGGACCAGAAACTGTAAGATCTTGAACCAGGGACTGATAAAAGAATTATAGAGCAAAGGACATTATTTGTGATGTTTCACCAATTGGAATTATTATACCTAATAATATATGTATAAAATGATGGAGGAAGGTTTAAGATAACAGATTTTTATTGGAAATAATATGGTAATTTTCAATTGCTGCATAAATTCGTACAGACTCAGCAGCTCAAAACATTTACTGCCTCCATTTCCATGGGTCGTGAGTATGGGAATGACTTTCCTAGATTCTCTCCTTAGGAGCTAACAGGCTACAGATAAGATGCCAGCCAAGGCTAAGGTCTCAGCAGAGGCTTGACTTGGGAAAGCTCCACTTCCCAACTCCTTTCTTGGCAGAATTCATCTACATGCGCTGTGGGGCTGAGGTCCGTGCTTTCTTTCTTTCTTTCTTTCTTTTTTTAAGATTTTATTTATTTATTTGAGAGAGAGTGAGAGAGAGCATGAGAGGGGAGAAAATCAGAGGGAGAAGCAGACTGACTCCCCATGGAGCTGGGAGCCCGATGTGGGACTCGATCCCAGGAGTCCGGGATCATGACCTGAGCTCAAGGCAGCTGCTTAACCAACTGAGCCACCCAGGCGCCAAGGGCCCTGCTTTCTTACTGGTGACAGACGTGGGCTCTCCTCAGTTCCTGGAGGGTGCTTGCAGTCCCCTGCAATGTGGCCACTCCACAGGCATTTTACCCATGACTCTTTGTATCTTTATGGCCAACAGATCTCTTCCTCCACAGAAATGTCCCAGACATTCTTTTAAGGGTTTTCATCTGATTAAGTCACGCCCAGGTAAACTCCTCCCTCCTTTTTCATTGTTGCGGTAGCTATTCGTTTTGCACCTAATATTCTGTCATGGACACTTTGTCCTTTCTAATTATTATTGAAATACATTTAACACACAATGTTACATTATTTTCACCTTTACAACATTGGTTCAACGACTGTAACTCATGTTATGCTCACAAGTGTAGCTACTGTCTATCAGCTTACATTATTAAAATTCTACTGACTGCATTCACTATTCCCTATAATGTTCCTTCCCTGACTTACACATCCCATACTAGAAGCCTGTACCTCCCACACCCCTTCACGCATTTTGCCTATCCTTTTACCATCCTCCACTATGACAGCTTTGGTTTGTTCTCTCTCTCTCTCTCTCTCTCTCTCTCTCTCTCTCTCTCTCTCTCTCTCTGTGTGTATAACATTTTTAAAAGATTTATTTATTTATTTGACAGAGAGAGAGAGAGATCACAAGTAGGCAGAGAGGCAGGCAGAGAGAGAAGAGGAAGCAGCCTCCCTGCTGAGCAAAGAGCCCGACGTGGGGCTGGATCCCAGGACCCTGAGATCATGACCTGAGCCGAAGGCAGAGGCTTTAACCCACTGAGCCACCCAGGCGCCCCTTGTTCTCTTTATATTTATGGGTCTGTTTCTACCTTTGTTGTTGTTGTTTGGTTGGTTTTTATATTCCACATACAAGTGGAATACAAGTATTTATCTTTACCTGTATGACTCATTTCATTAAGAAAAATACCCTCTAGGTCTATCCATGTTGTCACAAATGTCAAGATTTCATTCTTTTTTGACTAAATAATATTCCCTTTTATACACACACACACCAGTTGATAGGCACTTGTGTTGTTTTCATATTATAACTATTATTAGTTAAGCAGTAACTATTGTTAAATAGTAACTATTTCATATTTTAACTACTGCTGCTATAAAAATAAGGGTGCATATGTCTTTTCAAGTTAGTGTTTTTGTTTTCTTTGGGTAAATACTCCGTAGTGGGATTACTGGATCATACAACATTTCTATTTTTAATTTTTTGAGGAAACATCATACTCTTTTCCACAGTGGTTGCACCAATTTATATTCCCACCAGCAGTGTGAGAGGATTTCATTTTCTCCACATCCTCACCAACACTTGTTATTTCTTATCTTTTTGATACTAGCTATTCTTATAGGTGTAAGGTGCTATCTCATTGTGGTTTTCATTTTCATTTCTCTGATGATTAGTGATATTAAGCATCTTTTCATGTGTCTGTTGACGGTCTATATGTCTTCTTTGAAAAAAATGTCTATTCAAGTCTTCTGCCCATGGTTTGTTTTTTCTGCCCATGTTTTATTTTTTTTAAAGATTTTATTTATTTATTTCACACAGAGAGATTACAAGTAGGCAGAGAGGCAGGCAGAGAGACAGGGAGAGGAGGAAGCAGGCTCCTTGCTGAGCAGAGAGCCCATGCGGGCCTTGATCCCAGGATGCTGAGATCATGACCTGAGCCGAAAGCAGAGGCTTTAACCCACTGAGCCACCCAGGCGCCTGCCCATGTTTTAAATGTATTTTTGTTTTTTTCTTTTCTGGTGTTGTAGGAGTTCTTTATATATTTTGGATATTACCCCTTAATAGACATCATTTACATATATCTTCTCCCATTCAGTAGGTTGCCTTTTTGTTGGTTTCCTTTGCTTTGCAAAATCTTTTTGTTTTGTTATAGTTCTAATGGTTTATTTTTGTTTTTGTTTCCCTTGCTCGAAGAGACCTATCTAGAAAAATGTAGCTAAGATCATGTCTAAGAGACTACTGCCTATGTTTTCTTCTAGGGGTTTTATGGTTTCTGGTCTCACATTTAGGTCTTCAATCTGTTTTGAATTTATTTTTGTTTATGGTGTAAGAAAGTGGTCTAGTTTCATTCTTTTAGCTGTCCAGTTTTCCCAGAACCATTTGTTGCAGAGACAGTATTTTCTCCATTGCCTATTTTTGCCTTGGCATAGATTAATTGACCATATAAGGATTGCTTTATTTTTCTGCCCTCTATTCTGTTCTAGTGAGCTGTGTGTCTTTTTATGCTGGTACCGTGTTTTGATTATTATAGCCTTGTAGTAAATCTTGAAATCTGGGATTGTGATACCTCCAGTTTTGTTCAGTCCTTCTTAAGAGAGCTTTGGGTTATTTGGCTAGTTCTTTGTGATCCCATACAAATTTTAGTATTCTATTTTATGAAAAATGCTATTGGTGTTTTGATAGGCATTGCATTAAATCTGTCCATTGCTTGAAGTAGTATAAACATTTTAATAATATTGGTTCTTCTAGTCCATGAACATGGGATATCCTCCAGTCTGGTTGTATCATATTCATTTTCTTTCATCATTATAGTTTTCAGAGTATAAGTATTTCACCTTGTTGGTTCAGTTAATTCCTAGGTGTTTTATTCTTTTTGGTGTGGTTTTGGATTATTAATTTCTCTTTCTGCTACTTTGCTTTTAATGTAAGAAACAAAACAGATTTCTATACATTTCATACACTGCAACTTTACCGAATTCATTTAGACCAAGACTTTTTGCTGCCTTCTTTAGGGTTTTATATGTATAGTATCATGTCATCTGCAAATAGTGAGGGTTTCGTATGTTCTTAGCAATTTGGATGCCTCTTTTGTCTGACTGCTGTGACTAAGATTTCTAGTACTATGTTAACATAGCAAGCTATGTTAAGCTAGCAAGAATGGACATTCTTATCTTTTTTCCTGGCATTACAGAAAAGCTGTTTTTCACTCACTGTTGAGTATGATGTAAGTTCTGGCTTTGTCCTATATGGCCTTAATTATGATGAGGTATGTTTCCCTAAAAAACCATTTTGTTGCGAGTTTTTATCATGAATGGATGTTGAATTTTGTCAGAGGCTTTTTCTGTATATCTTGAGATGACCTTATCATTTTTATCTTTTGTTGATTTGGTGTATCACATTGAATAATTTGTGCGTATTGAACTATCATTGCATCCCCAGAATAAATACCACTAGATCACAGCAAATGATCCTTTCAATGTATTATTAAATTCAGTTTCTTAATATTTTGTTGAGGATTTTTGTATCTATGTTTATTGGAATAGTGGCCTGTAGTTTCTTTTTTTGTAATACCTTTCGTTTTAGTAACAGGATAATGCTGGCATCACAGAATGTATTTTCAATCTTTCCTTCCTCTTCTATTTTTTTTATTTAATATGGGAAGAATGTATAACTCTTCTTTAAATGTTTGGTAAAATTTATCTGTGAGTACATCTGATCCTGGACTTCTGTCTCATAGGGATTTTTTTTAAATTTTGACGACTGATATAGTTTTGTTCCATAGTCTGTTTAGATTTTTGATTTCTTCCTGATTTGGTTTTGAAAGATACATTTCTAAGCTTTTATCCATTTCTTCTAGTTGTCCAATTGGTTAGCCTTAATCTTATGGTCCTTTGTGTATTTGTGGTGTCAGTTGTCACTTCCTCTCTTTCATTTCTGATTTTATTTATTTGAGGGTCTTTTTTTTTTTTAATATGGCTAAAGTACACCAATTTTGCTTTTCAAAGAACCAACTCCTGGGTTTCACTTATCTTTTCTATTTTTCTTTTTGTCTCTGTTTCATTTATTTCTGCTCTTATTATTTCCTTCCTTCTATCTTTAGGCTGACTTTGTTCTTTTTCTAGTTCCTTTAGACATAAGATTGGATCATTTGGTTTTGTTTGTTTGTTAGCTTCTTTTTTTTTTTTAAACATTTATTTATTTGACAGAGAGAGAGAGAGATCACAAGTAGGCAGAGAGGCAGGCAGAGAGAGGAGGAAGCAGGCTCCCTGCTGAGCAGAGAGCCCGATGCGGGGCTCGATTCCAGGACCTTGAGATCATGACCTGAGCTGAAAGCAGAGGCTTTAACCAACTGAACCACCCAGGCGCCCCTGTTTGTTAGCTTCTTGAGGTAGACTGGTATCGCTCCAAATTTCCCTGTTAGATACCTTTCATTATGTCCAAAAGCCTTGGGACCATTAAATCTTTATTTTCATTTGTCTCAGGTTTTAAATTTCTCCTTTGGTTTGATTTCTCCATTGACTCACTGCTTGTCTAGTAGCATTTTATTTTGTTTCCATGTGTTTGTACCTTCTTCCAGCCCTTTTCTTATCATTGATTTCTAGTTCCATACCATTGGGGTTGGAAAAGATAGATACTTGATAAGATTTCAGTCTTGCTAAATATTTTGGGACCTGCTTTATGACCGACCTCACACATCTATCCTGGAGAATGTTCCATGGGCCCTTGAAAAGAATGTTTTGGGGTGGAATTTTCTATGTCCATCTTAGGTCCGTCTGGCCTAATGTGTCATTCAAAGCCACTGCTACTTTATTGATTTTTTTCTACATGGATTATCTATCCACTGATGTAAGTGGGTTGTTAAAGTACCTTACTACTGTTGTATTATTGTCAGTATCTCTTTCTATATCTTCAAATATTTGCTTTATGTATTTGGGTGCTCAAATTTTGGATGCATAGATATGTACAATCATTATCTTATTACTGGATCGAGCCCTTTATCATTATTTAGTACGCTTATTGTCTTTTGATAGTCTTTGTTTTAAAGTCTCTTTTGTCTAATATAAGTACTGCTATGTTAGCTTTTTTTTTTTTCACTTCAATTTGCATGGAATATCTTTCTCTTTCCTTTCACTTTTAGTTTGTATGTATCTATAGTGAGTCTTTTACGGGTAGCTTATAGTTGGGGCTTGGTTTTCATCCATTCAGTTAACTTACATTTTTTGATTACAGCGTTTAGCTTATTTACTTTGCAAGTAATTATTGGTAGTTATGTACTTATTGCCATTTTCTTATTGTTTTCTGCTGTTTATGTGCTTCTCTGTTCCTTTCTTTTGTGATTGATGACTTTCTATAGTTTTATGGTTGGCTTTCTTCCTCTTTATTTTTTTGTGTATCTATTATAGGTTTTTGGTTTGTGGTTACCATGACATTCATATATAACATCCTAAATATATAGCATCTATATTAAGTTGGTGGTCACTTAAGCTTCGACACATTCTAAAAGAACATTTTTACTCTCCCTTCCATAGTTCATGTATATATTGTCATATTTTACATCTTTTTCTTTGGAGTTCCCATTTCTTTAATTTTTTTAACTCTTTATGACCTTTTGTTTTCCACTTAAAGAAGTTCCTTTACTACTTCTGTTCAGGTAAGTTTAGTGGTGATGAGCTCTTTTGACTTTTTGTTTGGAAAACATTCTATCTCTCCTTTAATTCTGAATGATGATCTTGTTGGATAGAATATTCTTAGTTACAGGTTTTGTTTTGTTTGTTTTCCTTTTAGTGCTTTGCCTATATCATGCCACTCATTTTTGGCCTGCCAGGTTTCTTTTAAAAAAAAAAATCAGCTAATAGCCTTATGGGGATTCCCTTGTGCATAACACACCAACAGTTGCTTCTCTCTTGCTGCTTTAAAATTCTCTTTATCCTTAATCTTTGCCACTTTTATTATTGGGTGTGCTGGTGTGGACCTCCTTAGGTTCATCTTCTCTGAAGCTTTTTGTGCTTCCTGAAACTGGTTATCTCTTCTTCCCCAGGTTAGGAAAATTTTTTGGTTACTATTTCTTCAAATAAGTTTTCTGCCTCTTTTATTATCTTTTCTCCTTCTGGGATTCCATATAATGCATACATTTGTTTACATGATATTGTCCAAAAGATCCCTCAACCTATTTTCATTTATTTTTCCCCTGTGTCTTTTTGCTATTCAGTTTGGTCACTTTCCATTACCCAGTCTTCCAGAGCACTGATTCATTCTTTTTCATCCTTTAATTTTCTGTTGATTCCTTTCAGTGTATGTTTCATATCTGTTATTATATTCTTTAACTCTGATTGTTATTTTTTTATGTTTTCTGTTTCTTTGTTGAACTTCACTCTGAGTTCATCCACTCCTCTCTCTAGTCTGGTGAGCATCTTTATGACCACTACTTTCAATTCTTTATTAAGCATATTGTAGATTTCCACATCACTTAGTTCATTTCCTGAGGTTTTGCCTTGTTTTTCCATTTGGAACATATTCTTCTGTCTCCCCATTTTGCTTGACTTTGTTTGTATGACTTCAGCAGAACAGCTCACTTCACAAACTAGAGGTATGTCTGGGGACTTTGGCTGGCTGGAGCTGTGGCTGTCGTGGGCTAGGGATCCTGGAACTCTCCAGGCTGGGGCTTTGGCCGGACAGCTGAACTGAAGTAGATGCAAGCTTGGGTGTTCCAGGGCACTCTGCACAGGGCACCCTGGTGGGGTGACTGGAGCCTATGTGGGCATCGGCTGTGTGGCCCAGGGTACTCCACACCCAAGGCATCCTGGCATGGTGGCTGGAGCTGTGGAAATGGCCCAGGTGTTCCCAAAGCACTCCATGTAGGGGTCCCCTGCCAAGTTGTATAGAGCCTAAGTGGTGCTGACCTGGAGTGTTCTGGGATGTTTTGTGCCTATGCCACCTTGGTAAGATGGCTGGAACTACAGTGAGTACTGACCATGTGTATCCCAGTATGGACTGCCCTGGGCCTCCTTGATGGGACAGCTGGGGTTAGTGTTGGTTAGGGGCAAGAGGCTCATTGAGGCAGATGGCCAGCTATGGTGCCTGGATCCTATTTTTGTCTACACTATCAAGATGGAAGGAGAAAATAAACTGTGACACTTGCCAGGCCCTCCAACTTGGGAAATTTCCATCAGCCTTTCCACTGTTTGGCAGAGATCTAAGGCTGGATCCTTTATATTCTAGTTGCTCTTTTAACCTGTGGCTTTTTTCTGTGCCCCCAGGGCCTCTGGGGCTGGTGTGGGCTAGGGGCCCAGGGGTTGCTGAGGTGGTAGTCTGGCTAGGATGCCAGGACCCTGCTCCCATCTGCAGGATGGAAGGGGAATATCCCTGTGATGCTAGCCAGCCTCTCCAACCTGGAGGGAGTTCTAGCAGCTTTCTATTTGGCAAGGTTCTTTTTTTTTTTTTTTAAAGATTTTATTTGTTTATTTAACAGACAGATACAGCATGAGAGGGAACACAAGCAGGGGGAGTGGGAGAGGGAGAAGCAAGCTTTCCCACAGAGCAGGGAGCCCGATGCGGGGCTTGACCCCAGGACCCTGGGATCATGCCCTGAGCCACCCAGTAGCCCGTAGACAGGGTTCTAAGGCTGTTTTCTTTTCATTCTAGAGCAAACCTTGTTTGTTTGTTTGTTTCTGTGCCCTGGATAGATAAATCTATCCATGGTCCCTCAGTACTATCCTGTCCCACTGTAGTTCACAGCACTGGGCTTGTGCGTTTCTTTAGTTACTGTGTTACATCTGTCTTGCCATTCTCTACATGGTCTCTCTTTTGTTGTGCAGAAATTGTTTGGTCAGCTCACAGTTCTTTGGGAGGAATTGCTCTATCACTAGCTGTAGATTTGGTGTGTCCACAGAGGAGGTGAGTTCAGGGTCTTATGCCACCATATTGGGCCAAATTCTTAATCTCCTTTTTGATCATCTCAAGATTAACTAATTTGACATATTATCATATTGGTGAAGCCCCTCTCTTTTTGCTATATACTATAACCTACTCATGGGAGTGGAATTCTATTATAGTCAAAGGTCCTGCCCAAACTCAAAGGGATAAAATTATATAGGCATGGACACCAGGGTACAGGGATAGGCTATGTTGCACTTAGTTAAGATGAATGATACAAAAGAATTAGCTTTTTTTATTTTTTTTCAGGAAATTGATGGCTTCACTTTTAGATATGTTGAATTTAGAGATAATTGGGCATCCAATTAGAGTGGATCAGTAGGTCTTAGAGAGGTCAGTAAGATTAGAATTGGAAATACATATTTGGTAATGATCAGTGGAGGTGATAGTTAAATAATGAGATCATCCAGAGAAAGACTAGCAAGAAGTGGGCTGGGACAGGAGTAAGTCCAGATAACTAGAACATCTACCTGTGCATTTCCACCCATGTCTCTTGATTCCAGTCTCATATCATCATGGAACTTTTCACTCTTCCTGTGGTTGGTAAATAATATCCTCCTCTTCCTAATTTGTCATCCAGTCTCTGTCGTCCTCCCACCTCCAAGCCACACTACCTGCAAGTGAGAATCAAGAGCTCTCTGAGTGAAAGTCTTGCAGATCACAGATTCTAAAAAAGGTAGACTCTCTTATGCACCCTGATCCCAAATGGTGAGTTGTAGGAATTACAGAACACGAGGCTCAGTGAGGGGAGATGGTGCCATCATTAGCCCTGAACTAATTTATTTCTTCCTAACAGAAAACAGGAGTAACTGCATTTTCTTTGTTCTTCCCTCCCAGAATTGGCTATAAGGTGTTAGATGGCACAAATCTGGAATGCAGATGTGACTATAATACCTATCTCTTAAAACCTTTGTTTATTTGAATAGAAAATCACTGAAGCCATTGCAGCGATATTGTTGAACAATCTGAGCTGTGACTGTTTACTTTCTATAAATAAGTAAATTTGATCAGTACATTTTGACTAGATTTTCCTCTCTTCACCTAAATCTTTTTCTTTCAGGTTATATTCAAGAAGAGTGTGTCATCCCATGCCCATTTGATTGCAAGTTAAGTGACTGGTCTAGTTGGGGATCTTGCAGCTCATCTTGCGGGATTGGAGTGCGAATTCGATCCAAATGGCTAAAAGAAAAACCTTACAGTGGAGGTCGCCCATGTCCCAGACTGGATCTCAAGAATCAGGTAAAGTACACGAAGCAACAACAACAGCAAAAAAAAAAAAAAAAAAAAAAACCTAAAAAATTACTCACTTGATTTTTTCTAGTGGAAATGGAAGTCATTATCTTATTACAAGTAGCTCATAAAAAGTTATCACAAGTTCAAAAGAGGAGTTGGAGGATATAAAGTAATATAACAGTGTTAGTAATAGAAGTTTGCCCACTCCTAGGTAATACAGAGACCAACTTGTTGTTACTGGCATTAATAATGTGTATGAGAAATAATCTATCTGATTTTATATGGTTTTGAAGTATAACTTGATTATTCACATTATAAAAGTGATTTGCTTGTGTGTATATATATATACACACACATATATATTAAATATAAATACTAAAAAAATATATAAATGCTAATGTTGGGAGAATGTCAAGTACTTTATGGCAGTAAGTACAGTTAGTGGTTTCACCCATGTACTCCAAAAATGGGATACTCTTTTCCTTCACCAAACTCTTCATCTATTTTTTTTCTTCTCAACCTCACCAAAGTTTCCAGTTTTTTCATGTCTTTTCTGAGCTGTTTCTCTACCTGTTACCTTAAAAGTCAAAGCTATTTTCATAAAGGGAACCCTTAAGAATACCCTTCCATATAGAGGTCTAGTAAAATTACCATCCTAGGAAAAATTGATTAGAGTATGTTAGTTGGCTTTACCCATGTAACAGTCTAAGATTTAGTTAAGAATTTTAATAAAGACCTCAAATGTCTCTCACGATTGTATAGTGGTTATCAGATTAAGACTGATAGGTATTTTTTTAATCAATTGAATAGGTAAAGCACATGTTAATGATAGTTGAAAATTCTTTATTCTTAAAGTTGTGAAGGGTGTCCTATGTGTATATATAGTTCCTTTGTGATCCTACAGCTATTTTAACAGAATAGCTGCACAGGCTTCTATTACTAATTCTATTAATTTCTGCCTTATGAGCCCCCTTTTGATTAGACTTTCCATACAGATTGTTTAATGGAATGGAAATCTATATGTCGATTCTTAATTAATTTGAATAGCATACGAACATACAAGTAGATATTATGTGTCAATTAAGGCCAACATCTCTAGCTGTTTTTCTCCTAAGTTTTGCTAAAAGACCGATAACTCACTGAAAAGTGAAAAATTACCATCCTACCAAAAAATAGTTATGTTCTAAGATGGCAGAGTATTTTACTCTTGTTTTTTCTAAGATTATGTGGTAAAATAGTGAGCATAGTTTCTTCTCTCAAAATTAATGCAAACCTTTGGGGAAAGACAAGGCAGAAGATCATAAAATCAACATAAAAATTGCAAAAACAAAGAAATCCCAAGAACTCCACAAGTACATTAGTTTGGTAAGGGGGAGATTAGGATATGATTAATAAAAACAGGAGAGCATCAATCAGAGCAGAGATGGTCTAAGGAGATAAGCCTTACTTTAGTACAAAGAAAGGTATAAGATAGGTTTATGATTACAAGGAAATTTTTTCTAGTGAATTCTATGTATGAGGACTATTTCCCCATCCCTAGGGGATTTTCCAGACATTTAAAATGGAAAATAACTACTAAGCATTTATAATCAATACATGGTAGTTCTTATTCTTTCTCAAAACCTTCAATAAGAGCTAAACCTTAATGACACTTATGTTAAACACCAATTTAATATGCTAATTTTATGAACTAGGAAATTACCAAGGGATTAAAGGGACTTTATTGGAGCACAGACTTCAAGACTCTGTTTTCAGTATGCAAAGGCAAATGTGCAGAAGTGTGTCTATCAAATTTGAGAGTATGAATAAGATAAAGATACTTGTCAACCCGTTTTGACTTAAAGGAAACTTTCTCATAAAGCTTGATTGACATATAAAACTGGTAACCTTACGAAGTAGTACAAGCTGAAAAAAAAATTGAACCCAACTTTAAGAATAACTTAGATAAATTCTGTAAGTGAAAATTACATGAGGATGGGGCTGTCTGCAAGAGGTATTTCTAACTCTTGAGTTTAAGAAGGGAATTTTAGCATTCCAGAGACATTTGTTTGTTATGCTCCAAAATGAATCCTGGGATTTAATGAGGCGAAATCAAATTTAGTGTGGTATGTGTTCTGCTATAAAGAGGTTTCAGATGTCTAGCATGCATGTGCCTTAATTCAACTTGAATTGAAAAACTTCACCCTAATCCATACTTTGTATTTTAACATAAATTAATTGATAGGGGCATTAAGTAATAAGGCTTCCCTCTCACCTGTAAGTCCGTGAATGGTAAGGGAGAATACTGTTGTGGGGGAAAATTAAAAAATTCTGAATTTAGAAGAAATTCTCCTTAGAGAAATTCCTTTTCTAAAGCAAGCACACTTTTACCTGGAAGTAGATTTGTGGAAAGCAATCTTTGCTGACTTCATTTTATATTTTCTCTTAAATATAAGAGCATCTCGTGTGTATGTATTGTATGTGTGCATGTTGCATAATATATAGAAAACTGTGTAAAGTTATCCATATTTTATTAACTCATCTGAAAATAAATTGGGTTGACAGGAATTTTCATTATTGAGGAAATAGTCCCCAGCTTCGATTATTTATGGCAAGTGTTCTTTAGAAAAGATGGCTATTTGTTTCTCTAAGCTGGAAATATGATCTAGTTAGAGGTACACCCACCGAGACTTTTTTGTAAAGTTCAGTTTTACTGCTGGCCTTAGGTTATTTGTCTCCTTTCCAATTAGTTCTCAGGTTTAGATTTATTTTTCTATTTTTAGGACCAGGTTAATACTCTCTGTTCTGTTCACATAAGTAAGCTCTTCGAAAAAATATATAACCAAATTTTAGCCATAAGAGAGGCACATATCTTCAGTACCTGTACAAGAGGAAAATTCTGTATATGTCAGGTTAAGCCAAACAGACTTTTCATAAATATATATGTAAACATATATACAATTTGTATATATGTATATATAATGCATATGCCTATGTAAAAGTCAGCATGCTTACATGTGCTTATTCGTTCTTCTCCTTCATTTCTCTGTAGAGCGGGAGGTCTTGTGAAGGCAAGGTCTTTCTACTTTTGCAACTCATTCCAGCCCCTAGTGCCCTACCTTGTGTATTATATTTACTAGATGCTTTATTTTAAAAGAAGCCTTCTCTCTGGATGTGTGGGTGGCTAGTTCCATAGAAGAAATTAAGAACCCTGGTCTCTTGTGCTATGATATGTCATTTAAATTCTCAAAAACACTAGCCCTTCTAGAGGGAAGAAATAGGGACCCCCAAACTATTATTGCCCAAAGAGTCTTTCAAGATATGTTGGATCCCCACCGAAATCTCAGTGATTTAAAAAACAAAACAACAACAACAAAAAAAAACCAAAAGCCCAGAGAAAGGTTGAAATTATGTACACAAGCTCATAAACTGCTCTGAATCTGTTAGTGGAATCAATTTTTATAATCTCTCATAAAAAGCCTCCCTTTTAAACCCAAAACCTGTCAGTGTGATAGCTTTTTCTCCAGAAGTGCCAAAGTGACAGCAATATTTGAATAGCTTTCTGCTAAGTATATTTGTGATGCTAAATAGCTCTGGCATGCACTTTACCCAAAACTCTTATCAAGGCACAAAACTTCTAAATAGTTTATTGGATTATCAGGTCAGTTGACTGATGCCCTTGGCTCTCCTGTGCATAATAAAATACATAATATATTTTAAATTTTTTACAGTCTGTAACATGTTGAGTAGATTATTTAACTTTGTATTTTTGCTATATTTTATTTTGAAATTCTCCTTAATAAAAGCTTAACCATAGGGACATTAAAGCCCTGTTGGACTTATATTTCCCCTTAGGAGTTCTTCACATGATTGAAGGCAAGAGTTCCAGGAAATTATATTTTGTTTATAGGTTGCAAATCTGTGTGTTCACAGTGTGTT
The DNA here is from genome assembly GCA_002007465.1 of Ailurus styani. Classification (NCBI taxonomy): domain Eukaryota; kingdom Metazoa; phylum Chordata; class Mammalia; order Carnivora; family Ailuridae; genus Ailurus; species Ailurus styani. The sequence continues at coordinate 263,968 of LNAC01001192.1, read as the reverse complement.
TGGGGAAAAAAATGATGCATTGAGATTCATTACCTGTACTTTTTAAGAATGTATGCTGCCTACTTAAGTACATTTTTGAGTTTTGATAATGTTTGCAACTGAATGAGAGATTATAAATTAAATATGTGTGCTTTTTAGAAATAATTGCTATTTTAAAGGTGTGCGTTCTCCCCCAAAGAGAAGTGGTCCAAACCTGGAAATGAGTATAATGCATTTTATTTTTCATAATAGGGTAATAATGTTTTAAAAAATACTTTCTTTCCAAAGATACAAAGAAATATTTTAGCATGAATATTTCTTTCTTAGAAGAGGCTTGTGGATGAAAAAATGTTTCTATAGAGAAAGCTTATGCTCATTTTAATACTACTTCATTAATTAATAGCAGAATGTTATGATGTGGAAACTGTCAGTCTATCTGAATGTCTGTTTACCTGAAAAATATGGCTACACTTAGGCTTTAATTTGACTTAACCAGTTTTGGCTTCTTGCTTCTTTTTGACCGGCCCAATTCCCACTCATTCTAGGCTAGTCGAAATCATTCCTGGCAGTGTCCTGCTCACTTTGGATGTAGTACTTTGGCAGGAAACCCAGACTGTAATGGAATAAGAAGTCCTGTTCTTGAACATTAAAATGGAAGGCAGTCCAAACTTATCCATGATTAAGTACATTCAGGTGTATCATTCTTGTGTGGGGAGGGGTGTTGGTGTTTGCACCTTTGGAGAGGCTTTGTTTTAAGTATGAAATATATGCCATAGGATTAAGGGAAGCACAGTGATTTATTCCTCAGGGTTATTTGGGAGGATTTAGTAGGGCAGATACTCTAGAACATTTCACCTCTCTCTAATGTAATAGTAGTTATTCCAAAACCCGGGTACACTGCACCCCATCTTAGAGGCAGCATGAAATGGCTCCTAAGGGCTAATATTCCATTTTTTTCCCTTTATGCCTGTCTGCCAATCCAAACTGTTCTCATGTTGTGACATCTCACTAATTGAGCTGAGTAGAGCGCAGAGGAGATGTAATTTTTCTTTTCTGTTCTTGCTATGTCACAGTCTCCAAGAAAAATTGTTTTTAAGAGATTTCTCCCCCGCCCTAACATTTGTATCTAAACGTAAACTATTCTTGATCATTCCAAAGTAATAACCCCCAGCCTTGCTAAAATCTTTTGGAACTTTCATCATTTTTCTTGAGAGCTGCCAGAATCACTCATGAAAGCAGTTTTCTTATACCTGTTGTCCACTCTATCTTGAATTTTACTGTGTTTTACTGGGTATTGCTACTCTGCAAATACCCAAAATTACTTTTGTTATTCAAGATATTCTTATGTACCTTTAGAATGTTCTTTTTTAGGCTGGCTTGGTAAATATTCCTAATGCTATTGTCAGGGAGCAAGAATTCATGTCCTCTTCAAGGGTCCTTCCAACTGGACTAAGAATGGAATTGACTTGAGACAGATTAACAGGAGAAAATCAAACTTAGTAGTGCATGTATGGGGAATCCACACAGACATGGAAATTCCAAGGACAGGCAATATGAGGTCTACATGTCATTCTTAACCAAAGAGAAAGGGAGTAGGAGTCTGGGACTTCAGGGGAAAGGAATGCAATTCACAGGGTGATAAGAAGAGCAGATGTTTGGTAATTAGATGTTTGCCCTGCCATGCAGATGGGCCACTCTGAAAAAAATTTATCTCTGAGAGTAATCCTTATTCTGGGAAAGACCTCCAATTTAGATTCTTCTGTGTGCTTAAGGGAGGGAGCAAAAGTTTCTCTTGAGCTGATAGGGTCTCAATTGCTTTCAGCTTAGAGTAATTTTTGTGCCAAAGTGGCCCATAATGGGGCAGCCTTTCCTTAGCCCCTATACTGTTCATACGCAGGAATTCCAGGATTGGCTGGGAACGGCTACAAAGTTATGAACAGGCAAATTTTGTCAAATTTTGATTCTTTCACTGTGTTCCCATACCTCATATTATCCCTGGCCCCTTAACTCCTAAAGTCCTGAAATATTACATTGGATAACCTAAGTTTCAGCAGGAAATCACATCATCTGTTTCCAATTTTCTAAAACTGTCTTCTTAACCAATTACTTAAAGTAGAAGTTTTCAAGTGTTTTTGTAGAAAAATAGTGGCAGAACCTATTTTTCATATCTTTATTGAATCATTCTGTCAGTCTTTTAAGCTTTAAATACAGAGTGGAAACTTTCCTCTTTTTTTTAGGTATTGAAAGAACATGGTTTTTACTCTAATCACAAGATTTGGTTATATTAAATATACCTTTTAGAAAATGAAATTGAAATGATGGGAGTATAACAACTTCTTTAAAAAAAAAAAGATTGAGTCAGTCAGGTCTGAGGTCAAATGCTGTCCTGTCATCTCCTAGCTGTGGGAACAGGAGAAAATTATTTAACCTTTCTGACTCTCAGTTTCATAATCTGTCAAATGGGTATAATAATGCCAACTACCTCATAAAATTATTGTATTAATATAAAATGAAAATACAAACTTTCTATCTCATCGTTGGGCCAATAGTGTGTGCTTGATAAATGTTAGGTAGGATGCTTTTTCCTTGGTCCCTAACACATAATTTGTGTTTCCAACTCCATTTGCTTTCACCTATACAATATTGCCTTTTAGAACTAAGTTATGCAGATTGCTTCTCTTTTTGCATTTAGCTACTTGAACATTTGTGGTCAAATATTTTAGTTGTAATAACTCGGCTTAGATACATAGTAAAAGCTACGGTCACTGCTTCCTGTACAGGAAGCCTAATTTACTTTATTTCTAAACATCCTGTTCAGTGCTGCATTTTTTTGTGTGTGTGGCAGAAAGGAACATAATTTTTTTATATATTTGTGGCTAATTTCCTACTAATTTGTGACTCTTTGCATCTTTATTTTTATAAATGTTTTTAAGGAGTATAACAAAGATGGCCAAATCATTATGGGTAGAGCTCTATGAATTTTCTCTATTAATTTTCACTTAGTGAACCTTTCTTTTCAGTTACCACCCACGTCAGGAAATCATACATTACCAACATCTCAGATGGCCCCTTTGTGTTCCACCTTTCTTACTACCACCTTCCTCTCACCAAATAGAAGTACTATTTCCAACAGTATTGTTGGGACGGAAAAAATTTTCCTTTACCTTGCAAGATTCTTCTTCCTGGTCTAAGAATTAAAATCATATGGGACAGGACACACAAAAAAAAGGTTAGTAACAGTATTAGTCCTGTATACGTGGGAGTGACCCAGGAATACAGAGTAACTCCCTGAAATGGCCAGAAGTCATCACTTCTAATACCATCTTTGACTGAAGACAAGGAAGATGTTGGGGCTGGAGAGTGGGTTATGGCAGGTTACAGGTAAAAGCACAGTAAACACAAGTAAGTTTGTTATGCATATTTAAGTTGCTTTCTCTGTTGATAAGAGTTTCTAGAGATTGAGTCACACACACCCCCTCCCACCTTTCCTGGATCATAGAAGGAGGCACCCTTACAAATGGAGATTTCCTTTATATATGTAAATATCTCTTGCAACAGGGTAACTTTTACTTGGTTTTCAGAACTTCTGTGTTTACATTTTCTTAAAAATAACTGGATTAAAAAAATATGTCAAAGAGGCATATTTTAGGGTGGTATATTTTGTACCACTTCACTATAAATTAGTTTTTATCATTTAAAAAAAAAAGAATCTTTACATAACTGAGTTCTGCAGTATTTACTCTTTGTGCCTGACTTTTCCTCCTCAGCATGTTTGTGACATTTATCCATGTTGTGACTTGTGCTAATATTTCATTTTCATTACTCTGTTATGTCCTTAGGTATATTATTGTATATACCACATCTTACCTATTTTTATTTTTGATGGATGGACATTTGGGTGGATTTGAATTTGGGGCGATTAGAAATAACACTGCTATGACCCTCCCCCTACACATCTTGTGCTGTTCATATCCAGCATATCAGTGACTGGTGTCCTCCCCCAAGTCACAGCTGCCTTCCCAAAGAGAACAAGCATAGGAGCACTGCCTCCTGGCTGAATTCTGCTCTCCTCTCTCCTAAACAACCATTGTAACCATCACATTTCTGCCGTCTCTAATTTCTCCTCTCCTCCCCTCTGCTTCATCCCACAGCCCTCTAATTTCTCCTCTCCTCCCCTCTGCTTCATCCTGCAGCCTCTGTGAACTTTCTAAATCACAGATCTGGTTATACATAAAACCTCTCACAGGTCTGTTGTTACCTTTGGGATAAAGTGCAAACTGTGTAATACAGTTTATAAGACATTTAATGATCTTGCCTGAAACATATGTCTCTGAGCTGTGTCCTTTTCAAGTTAGCAAGGCCCTCAGGCCAGGGAAGCTTCTTGGGAGTCCAGAGGAAGGAGCCCCTTCTATGTTTCTGTCTCCTCAACAGCTCTCATACAGGTTTTCTCAGAGAGAGTGAGGATCTCACATTTTAAAGCTGATCATATAAATCAAGTGATTTGTCTAGCCTACTGTCTTTTAACAAAAATTGACTTTCAACCTATGAGTCACCAAACACTTTTTAATGATGTTAGATATTTGGATTTACTCTATTGCTTTCTCTCTGGAAGCTACTCATCAAATTCCCTCCACATTGGATTAAAGTCCTGCTCCACTGCTATTTAAATATAGACTGCCCAAGTCCATTTGGAGTTGTAGCTATCTTCCCTGAAGAGAAATCTTTCTCCTAGATGGCAAGGTAAGGGACACTGTGCTTATTACCTGTGCCAAAAGCATGAAAGTACAGATCCAATTGCAAAGACTGCCTCCAAAGAATATTCTCTAATAGCAGAAGGGTTGTCCAAAGCCATCTTCCACCTAATAGACAACAATCTTGTCACCCTTGGAACTGAAGGTAAATTGATTTGAGCAGCAATATTAGGGAAGAAGGTTGAGTTGAGCCAACTCTCCAATGCACAGTATGTCAAACGGAGGGCAGCAGGTTCCATGTGTCATAAACCAGAATGATAAGTACACAGAGTGAAACTGCTATTGCTTTGCTCTGTTTTGGAGCAAGGGAACACAATTGTATTTAAGTCACTACAGATCCAAAATTTTACATTTTGTTCATTTAAAAAGACATTTGACATGTGCATTGTGTTTTTACATTTTTAAATCTTTGCTCAAACTCACTTTCTAAAGGTGTCTTACCTGACTACCTGTTTACTCACACTTCTTCCATTTACCCTTCTTTGGTTCTCCTTTTCCTGGTATATAATATCCTCACTTATTGCTGATTTTAAGTTTTGGCTGCCTCTCCATGTTACCCCTAAAACAGATGTACGGCCTGGTTCTGGAGGAGCACCTTGAAAAGTGATGACAGTGTTTTAGGTTAGGTTTTCCCAGAAGCAGACCTGAGATAGGATTAAAAAACAAGAATTAAGTGCAAGGAGTGCCATTAAGAAAGAAAATAAGAAGTGCAGCAGGGAAGGGAAGAAAGCAGTAAGAGGTGTGTTATTAAGCCAGAAACCATGGCAGCTACCAAAGCTGAAGCTTGTTGGGAGCTCTGGAGACTTGCAAAACCCATGCCTAGGTTTTTCACACCTTGAAGGGCCAGGAAGCTGAGATATTCATGGGGAAAGTGCAGTAAGAAATATCAGTGACACGAGTATATACCACATGTTCATAATTCTCTAGGAAAACAAGTAAGGGGCACTCTGACCTCTTTCTGCAACACTCTTCTGACAATAAATTTCCCTGTACCACTAAGGGGGAAACCACCTTTACCTCGAGGAAGTGACCTCTTCTGGGAAAGGATTTAAATGAACATAAAGCCTCCAGCAAATCCCTTTTCCTTAGGCATGAGGGGACTTATCTCTTGGCTGAGCAAATACCCCTGAATGTGTAGAAAAATATAAGATAATGCATGGACCTATGGTTTGGAGTGGTATGATATAATAGTTAATGTTTTACTTTGCATTATTCAAATATTATGGGCATATCTCCATGCCATATAACTAGAGACATTGGGAGGAGACCTAGAGAAATGTGACAGGTGAAATTACCTAAGTGTATGGTGTTGACAGGGACTTCTTAGCAACAGTAATTTTTTAATGAGCCCTGGTAGATTTCAGAAAGAGAAGAGGTAAAAATCAAATGGAATTAAAGGTAATTATAAATGTTTTGAAAAGCAGCTTTAATTCTGTGCACCTGCCCCATCATTCATTCATTCATTCTTTCATTCAGCAAACACTGAGAATAAATGCTGTACCAGGTGGAGACCTCACTTGTACTCATTTCAACTCCACTGCTCAGTTTTCGCTGGGAACTTGCATTCCTGTAATCTCGAGTGAATGGTTGGAATTATAGATAATGCTCTAGATGCTTGTGGTATCAGAACTGCATTACCTTTAAAAATGCATGAAGCAATTTGGACCCAATCAGCAAAATTAGCCATTCCTTCTCTGTATTAAGATGATTTGCAACTAACATAAATCTCAACCCAAATTGGCTGAAAAAATAAGGAAATGTATTACCTCATATAATCTAGTGGTGATGCAGGCACTAGGACTGGTTGGTTCTGTGGCTCAGCATTGTTATCAAGAACAGAGTTGTTCTCAACCTCTCTACTTTGTCACCTTTGGTGTTGATTTTATCCTCAGGATTTTAGGAGGACTGACATCAGTAGTTTCAGCCAGAGCCTCCTGGTGCAGCAATAACTAGAATAAGAAAGTGTCTCTTTGAGGGATCTTAGGAGCGACAGAATTTCCCTGAGTCTCCTTCACTCCCCTAAAAGACTATCTCATGCTTCATTGGCTGAAGTTGGATTTTGTTCCCATTCCTAAACCATCTCTGGAAGGAGTCATGGGATGAACTTAATTAGCTCAATCAAGGACTTTCCAACCTTTTATTTTTTAAATTTCATGGCATATTTAGGAATCAGTAATATTCACCTGGCAAACTGGGATATGTGATTAAAGCTGTCTATGGCAGGAGCCAGTGGTCTGAGACCCTAGACTCGATGTCACAGGCACATCTGAAATCCACTTAGGAGACACTGGTGTGTCAGGGCAGTGCTTTAATGTGCATGAGAATCATGGGACCTAACTTCTAAAATGCAGACTCTGACTGAGTAGATCTGAGGGTAAGAGGATAAAGACTGATTTAACAAGCTCCCAGATGGTGGCAAAGCTCTGGGTCTGCAGATTACACTTTGAGATGCTAATGTACATAGCCTTTGAGGAGCTCTTTTCTAGACTGGAGAATCACCTGGGGTAGAATGTATTTTGAGGAGTCAACTGAAATGCCTACTGTATGCTCTTAATTTTACTCTTTTTGACATTTAATTTGATAAGGCATAAATAGTTTTAAGTAACATTTTGAGACGTAAGATGGAAAAAATGTTTTTAGTCAAGTATCTGAAAGTCTCTTTTGTGTGAAGAAAAATGCCCTGAGACTTTCCCTATGAGGATATGAATTGCCTGATTTGCCTTGACTCTTCCATGACACTTTCTCTTTCTTTTTTGGCAAGAGCATCATTCCACCTTGCAAGTTATTTGGCATCACCAGCCTTCTAGGGCCTCAGCCCATCTGATAAATAAGCAGACTTAAATCAGATAAGCAGTATATCCATACACCATTTTTGTTGAAAACTGGATTGCTAACTTTATATTTGTCTGCCTTTTAAAAAATGATTTTTCTACATGTATTCTCTGAAGCTATGTCTATATGAAGCTGAACAAATGACAAGTTCAGTAAAGTCCAGGGAAAATCATTTATGACAATGGAACATTTAATGATGTGATGTGAGGCCTATCTGGATTCTATCTTTGCTCTCACCCCAGAGTTGTAAGCATTAGGATTGAAGTACTCTGTATTTAGGAAACCAAACCAAAAAGACAATTGAGCAAAATAGTGGATAATTCTGGGGAAACAGTTGGTCAAGTTGGCTATTTAACACAAAACAGGGATAGCAAAGATCTAAGAGAAAAACTGAATTGAAACAGCTTTGCAATGTAAAAATGAAATATGAACATCTTGAACTCAATATATGATCCTCTTTGCATGAATTATTGCCTGTCATTTGCAATGCACATTACTCGAAACTACTGAAAAATCTGTTCTGGCTTATTACTTAATTAAAAGTAAGTTATGAGCATTTTCGATCTTTATATAATTTATATCATTTGCAAGTCATGAATTTCCCATAATTCTGTTGGCCTTAATCATCAAAAAAAAAAAAAAGAAAAAAAGAATCGCTCTGCTTAAATACAATCACTATGCATCTTTTCCACCCTCTAGCAGATGTTACAAAAGAAACTATCACAGCTGGTGAAAATTGATGTTCAGAAGTAAAAAACATGGCAGTGAAAAGATTAATTTTCTGTACTCAATGCCCTTGATTCTTGCATACTTTAAACTTTCTTCACGGTAAGGCCAGTGGTTTCATTGGTTGGCAGTGGGCAGATGATAACATTCTGCTCTATTTTACTTTATGATGAACCGAAGAGGACTGGTTGTTTCTCTAATGAGTTTGTGAGAGATGCTTCGTTTCTAACACATTAGCTGCATCCTTTGAACTGCTATGATGAGGAAGTGAAAAGTAGTTTTAACAACTTGCTAAAATTATCACCATTAGAGTGAATGAAGCACTAAAATATATATACCAGATGTTTAAAATGGTTAGATTTGGGAGAAAACCTACAATTAATTTACATTTTACTGCTAAGTACAAATTTTAATTTATTCTGATTAACTACTTTATAGCCCATCTAGAATACCATTTGAAGGAGTTATGGAAAAGCTATAAAAGAAGTCATAATCAAGAGATGACACTTTATTGGCATAGAAGAAGAGTTTCATGCCTGATGCCCATATTGCTCAAAAGGGTTCAACTTGCACTTGCCCAGAACCTGTTATTGAATTACAAGCTTGGAATCAATATGGGAAGCAGATTAACTCACTTAATTACAATTTGTGCCAAGATTTAATCCCTCCATAGATCAGGTAAATTGTTCCAATCTACATGCACATACTTTATACTTCCACAATCAAGTTACCATGCAGAAGTAGAAGCAGATTTCTTTGATAAGAATTATTATAAATGGGACTGGCTAAATGGAAACTGACAGTTGCGTTCCAAAGCTTTCCCATAGATGAGAAAACTTTTGAAAGTATAAATGCTATTGCAAGAACATGGTCAACAGTGTATGTCTGGCTTTGTATTAGGTATTCTGTAATGAGCAGCTGTTATTATTAGCACTGCTATTAATTGTGATACTGGTGAGGATTTGGGGAGAAGGTTTTTGGAAACCTCGACATATTACATACTTTCAAGTCCAGATGTTATAATCTGGTGGTCCCTTGGAAAGGTAAAGATTGCTGAGTTCATTATTTGAACTGATGATCAGTGTCTGCTACCAGGTATTTTTTGATTAGTTGTCAAGATTTTTAAAATAGGAATTTCTGCTTAAAATTTGGATTTCTAACATCTCTGTAAAAATCAGAATATCTGGCAAATTTCAAGTGAATCTGAAAATGGCTGTCCTCTTTAGACAGATTATATCAATTTGATGGTCATCTTCTTTCCCTACCCCTTAGTCCTGCCCTACACCTACGCCAGGCATGCAAAGCTGGGCTCATCCCTTAATAGTGGTAGCCTGGCAAGAGCACACAAATAGTTACTCATATTTCATGTTTTGATAATTAGGTTATAAATCAGAGCAACAAACTGTTATATAAAATATGTCGTATCTGGGGAAGAGGAGGAAAAAGGGAGAAAAAATATGTCGTATCCTTCTCCCTTAACAAATAGACCTTTGTAACAACCCAAAAGGCTAAGTTTACATTTGGGATTCTCAGAATTTTGAGATGGAATGTGGTGCTATAAGGAGAACCAGTCTTCAGCCCATGCTTTGTCCTTGGGCTTTCCCAGCCCCTACTTGGCCCCACTATTTGTACACTCTGTCCACTGCATCCCAACACCCCATGACCACCCTTCAGGTCTAGGGACACTTACATGCAGGGAGAGGCGAATCCCATCTGTCAGGAGAATAAACCTACGGAAGAGACCCAACTCATGAAAGCAACTCAAACTCCTTTGGCAGAGACTTATTTTTTACTGCTGTATATTTTTTTTTAATTTCAATTCCAGCATGGTTAACATACAATGCTATATTAGTTGCAGGTGTACAATAGGATGATCCAACAGTCCCATGCATTACTCAGTGCTCATCACAAGTGCACTCTTTAATTCCCTTCAATTATGTCACCCATCCCCCCCCCCACCTCCCCTTGGGTAACCATTTGTTTGTTCTCTAGGGTTAAGAGTCTGGTTTTTTGATTTGTCTTCCCGCCCCCCTTTGTTCATTTGCTTTGTTTCTTAAATTTTACATATGAAGGAAATCATATGGTATTTGTCTTTCTCTGACTTATTTTGCTTTGCATTATACCCTGTACATCTATCCATGATGTTGTAAATGGCAAGATTTTCCTTTTTATGGCTGGATAATATTCCATTGTATATAGATGCCACCTCTTCTTATTCATCTATCAGTGGACACTGGGCTGCTTCCATAATTTGGCTATTATGAGTGATGATGAAACAAACATAGGGTTGCATATATACTTTTGAATTAGTGTTTTCATATTCTTCTTTGCGTCAATTCCCAAAAGTGTGATTACTGGATCATAGGGTAGCTCTAGTTTTAATTTTTGAAGGAATATTTGGCAGAGACTTCTGGAGTTCAGGCTTTTGGAATGTAGTCTAACAGATGCTAAAAGGAGGCACAGAGCAGACCGCCTAGAACCACATCCCCTTCCTTGCCTCTGTGGGTTGTTCACCATAAGGAAGAGGTACAGCTGGAACAGGGCCAGAGAGGGTTTCTCTGTACTCAGGGGAGCAGCTGGAGACAGTAGGGTCCATGATTGTTTATGATGACACTTGTGATACTGCTTTCTTGCGGCAGTTTTACAATGAAAGCAATATTCTTGGAATCGAAGTTTCTGGAAAAATAATACGACCGATGGAACAATAATGTGGAGAGTTTGAAGAATGTTTTTATATGAAGATTATTTTATGCATTTGTGTCACATGCCCAGAATCTGCAGGTGTTAAAGGTCTTCATTTAGTCATTCTGTTGTCCATTTTGTAGTGCTTTGTTTATGGTACATAGTTGTTCATGAATATTAATTGCTTGTCTTAATGCCAGTGATATCTGTATTATTATTATGATGAAAGTAATTTTGCCCTATAGACCCTCTGAAAGTATCTCAAGGATGCCTTAGGTGTCCACAAACCACACTCTGAACACTACTACGTGGGGCACCTGCGTGGCTCGGTTGGTTAAGCGTCTATCTTGGGCTCAGGTCATGATCACCGGTGGGGCGATGGGGGTGGGGTGGGGGTGGGTCCTGCCATAGAGCCCTGCATGGGCTCCCTGATCAGTGGGGGTCTCCTTTTCCCTTCCCTCCTTCTGCCCTTCCCCCTCCTCCTGCTCTCTCTCTCGTGCACTGTCCATCCCTCAAATAAATAAAATCTTTAAGAAACAGAAATTACTACCTTAAAAGTAGAAGGACGAGTGTAGAACTTTCAGAAATGAATCAGCATTTCCCTTTTAGATTTCCCACTTAGTCATAATAAATCCATTATAAAACTTTAGAGGGTTTTTAAAAAATTTTTTTAAAGAATGCTACCTAACCCCTTTTGCCAAGACATTACATTCTAATGATCCTTACTTTCAGAAAGCTATTTTCATTTGTAACCAAAATCTTTCCTACTGAAGTTTAAAATCACTGTGGGAGTACATACTCTTACCATGCCTTTTTATAATTCTTCTCTGTAAATATTGCTCTTAAGTTGCTCCTTAACCTTCTGTTTTTGGGTAATGTTAGACTTTTCAAAAAATTTACTTTGTGTGCCATTGGTCAGTCTTTTTCCTTGGATTCTGCTTATCCCAGTCTTGTTTAAGTCATCAGACCTAAAGAAAAGCCATCGGATGGTTCCAGGTTCTGATTGTCAAAGTATGCTCTCCTGGGTGGGTGGGTCAGTCAGTCTGTCTGGGTTTTTGTTGTTCTTGTTGTTTCCTTTTTTCTTTTTTTTCCCTGGCATTACCAGTAGCACACACTTTCTACAGGCTCCCAAGATAGAGACCACAGTCAAATGAACTTGACCAGGATGTTTAGGAATGCCAGATATTTCAGAAGACATGTTCCTCTATTTACTCCCTTAAGCTTTCTGTTAGTTCAAGCTCTGGATCATAACACAGACACCTTAGGTGTCAGTCAGATTTTAAAATTGCTAATTGTGCTTTCTTACTCCATCTTTTCATCTGCTTTAATTAGTGAATCTGTCCATTAGATCTTAAGGCATAATTATAAGGGCCTAGACATTGGAGCACAGTAAGCATATCTTATAATTGTTATCATTTATTATTTGACCTTTGGCAAGATTAAACTCTCAGAATCCCAACATTGTGATCACAAATGATATTGATAATATCTACATTATTGAACTAGCATATGGAAAAATAATACACAGAAATCATCTACCACAGTTTATGACTATACAAATCCTCAAAAAATGATCACTGTCATTGCTAATGTTAATAGGTCATTCTAAGAGCTATATCCCATTTCTATTCACTTTTCTCAGCTCTTTGTCCAAGTGTAAGTTGCTCTAGGACTAGGTATTCTTTTTCAGAGACTCTCAAAGGGAAGTAAACTTTTCAGAAAGGCAAGTGCCCACAGTGGGCTTGAGTGATGTCATTTACTGTCCATGTGATGTCATTACTCTCCATTTACTCTAACAGTCAGTTGGAGTTCATCTGTATTTAAATGTAGGATCAATGTTAAGGTCTTCAGACTTACTATTTTTGAAGTATTTTTGGAAAGCTCTTTAATACTTGGGATAAGAATTCAGTAATAGATTACCATTAGTGATTCTGTAAAGAATATGCTCAGGATATTCTTTCATAACAATTTAAAATCATAACTGTTATCTCAATATTTACAAAAAGTCTATGACCATGTTATTTTAGAGTTGTTGGAAGCTCATTTTGATTTACAGGATATTATGTTAATTTAAAATACCAACACAAGATGTTTATCACAGTACCCATGTCGTTCTCATCAAATTCTGCAATTCAGTACAAAACCAGCTATATGTATTATTTTATTCAAAGTACGTGTAGAGTGTCCTACATACTGAGCAATAACTCTGAAGTTCTATCTTTATTGAGGAAAGATGAAAATTCTCACTTTTGATTAAGCTAAATTGCATGTTTCAAGAACTTTCCAATTAATTATAATTCAAATAAAGGTTTTCATTAGTGTTCAGAAGAGGCTAAATTTAAGTATATTAATAAATTAACAAGATTAAAATTTAACGATGTGAAGGACTACGGGAAGTGTCAAGAGTTTTAAGACAGCTTAGTAAAGCTTTGAAAATTAAATCAGAATTCTGGAAAAAAATTTCTCTAAATATGCAACTCAGTTCTCTCTCAAAACACTGAGACCGTCTGCATGCCGTGACTTTTGCATTCATATGGAACAGCCAGTTTTTATGTTTTAGTTTTGTATCTATGATAGTTTTAAGGGTATTTTTTTCCCTGGCATTAGATAATATTATTAAGTAGATAGTCTCCAGATTGAATTAATATGGATAAAAAAGTCTATAATCCTACTTTTAGAAAGGTGTCATCTAATTTTAAATTAAATAATAATCCTAGAAATTAGAGTCTGGAAGCTTCTTCTATAAAGGAGCAGATAGTAAATATTTTAGGCTTTGCAGGCCACATGATCTCTGTCAGGACAGGCAAAGTTAGCCATAAACAGTAAATAAACAAAGAACATGTCCGGGTTTCACAACAAACTTTCTGTACACAGGCAGTAGACTGGATTTGGCTTATGGGTTGTCCTTCACCAACCCTGAAGCCCCCTATAAAAAGCTTCACAGAATATCTGGAGTTAGAGAAGATAGTAAAAATCAGGTCACACAAATAAGATAGCAGATCCCATTAGCCTTTCACACATCCAAGTGCTCTCAGGAACAGTGCCTGTAAAAGTGAAGAGTGCATTTCTTTTGGGCTCCTAGAAATAGCATTCTGTTAAAGCTTAGCCATAAGGTTCATTTTTGCATACAAAACTGTCGACTACTTATTAGTATAGGCCAGCTTTTCAGCCATACCTCACATGTTCACCAAGAAGTCACTTAGCATTCTAAGGTAGAAGTAATTGTATAAATTACTTAATTTAATTCTCATGTTCAAATAATTCTTAGAAATACAGAATTAAACTATGTTTTTTTTTAATTTACAAAATTTTTACTATACACAAATATATAAATCTCCAGATGACATGGTGGGTATATTTCCACATTATAAACTTGTTTAATCATGGAAGCCCCACTGAGCAATCACAGGAGATACACGCAGCCGCATTAGAGAAATGCTAGTCCTGGGCTTCAGGACGCCTACCAGCCTTCTTAATTATAACTTGCCATCTGGAAATAGCTTTCCTGGCTGAAGGGCTCAGTAGGCTCCTAAGAATAATTATTCCTTTCCTCAGCCTCCATTTAGGGCTTTCTTTTCTCTGCACCACCTTTTGCACCTTGTTTGTGTCCTGACTTCCCACGTTGTACCAGAACAGGGAGAACTGAGAAGAATTGGGGAAAGGTGGTGGATCCTTACGTTCACTACAAGCCTAGGTTCTCTGAATTATAGATCATTTGTAACTCAGACTCCTGGAACATAAAAACATTGCACAGTACTCTGGTTGTAGCGAACAGCTTGAGGAACCAGAAAGAGTGAGAAGTCATTAAATGACAGAAGTCATGGGTAAAAGCTATGAGAGTATGTTTTGTTCCATTTAGAAGTGTCCTTAGTGGGATGCCCAGATCTATAGGTTCTCACTTGTGTTGACCCTCTGCTGCACCAAACCATCACTGGATCTGATGTTCTGGTGGCTCTCCTGCTCAGGGAAAGAATATTAAGAGTTCAAACTGATGAGCAGAATACTTTGCCTGTGTTATCTCTTTAGTTCTTGGATTGATCCTATGAGGAAGGTGCTACTCCCTTGCCTTTTTTTAAAGCTGAAGAAAGTGATCTTCAGGGAGGTTTAAGTCACTGCCCTCTTTGCACAGCTAGCAACTCACGGATCTAGGACTTAAACCCAAGGAAGCCTGTCTCCAGAGTCTGAATTAATGCCTGTCTCTACTGACTTGGTGTGTGAGGCAGCAGAGCCCCCTTATTCCAGCTGAAAGCTTTAATGACAATTGAATATGCTGGGCACTGTTCCAGGAGCAATACACTTGGAAGTAAATATGATCTAACCCTTCCCCTGAAGGCACTTACAATACCTGCTTCTTTGAATTCTAATTGTTGTGTATTTATGTCTTTTTATTGTTGGATTTTCAGAAGCACTGAGTAGGGAACAATTAATTCTAGGTAATGAAGTTAGGGTTTTGTAAAGGAAACTACAACTGACCTAGCCTGTAAGATGATGTTAACAAATAGGAAATGGAGAAAAAGCCTTTTGAGCACAGGAAAACACAAAGGTTCTCGGCCATTGGTGGGGGCCAGGAACAGTACGTTGTCGGGTACAACTGGCTATAGCCTCAGGAATCATTTCACAGAATTTATAAGGCATGTTGATGGACTGGAATTCAAGGCAGGGAGGGCTCAGGAAGAACCATCTTTCAAGCTGGGTGGCCAGTGAAATGCTGACAATATTAATGGGCAGAGAAAACCTTGAGGGCTGGACATGACGTGATTAGTTCCAGACATGCTTAGTTTGAGGTTCCTTAAAGTAGTGAGGTGTAGCTTTCCAATTAATTGTTTGATATTTAGATCCGAAGCATAGCAAAACCCTCGGTACAGGACAAAATGGGATAGAGTGAAAAAGGTAAAAATATTTCAACCGTTACTAACTTTAAAATAAAATCAGAAGTAACTTATTAAAATTATGAAATAATCACTAATTAGACAAGGTATTCACACATATCAGGTATATGCATACATAGTACATATGTATATGTGCCAATATACGTATGATTTCTATTCTATATGTACATAATAAGAGGCATATGTTTGATAAATGTATGCATATATAAATATATCTTTTATCTTTATATGTATCTTCTATATAAATATATATGTGTGTATAAATATATGCATATATATATCTTCTCTGAGAAAAGGTACTTTGAGATTTAAAACATTGGTATAGGAGATTTAGGGGTATGACTTTAAGATTAGACCTTCTTAATCTTATCTACTGCTTACAACATAAGATACACATTTTCACTGATTATGAAATTGGAAACAGGTGCTAGTGACCCAAATGTTCATTTATGGGGAGAAATGATTGCCACACTAGGTATCTATGATAAAGTCTCTAAAAGCTGATAACGAAATGGCTCTGTCTCTGAGACTGAGACTTCACAGTTTTGTCCTTTCATTCGCTTTTTCTCCATTTCACATATGTACATGTAAACAGAGTATATTCTTCAGAATCACAAATTTTCTGAGGTGAAAAAATTAAGACATGTCCCATCACTTTTTAGAGAAGGTAACATTCACTCATGCCTTGCTTGAGAGGAGAGTTGCAAATCATCAGGACTGAATGGACAGAGATTGAATGTGAAATTGCTAGATACTAACCAGGAAAGAACTTTTTTCCATCAAGTAAGATAAAGATTTTAATAGGTACCGGAGCTGTTGTGTTTTTTGGTTGTTTTTTTTTTTTTAATCCCTCGGACGATCCTTACAGAAGCATTGTTGTTGAGAAAGTAATAAATATGCTAATCTTTTACATGAACGTTTATCCATCTGGGGTCTGAGGATCTCCAGGGGATAATGGACATAGTCTAGACACCCCAGAAGTTGTTTAAAAGAACTCTCCGTGCATGTATTTATGATTGTATTATTAAAATGGTAATTCTTATAAAAAATGAATTTAAGTATATTTTGGATTCCAAACAAATGCTTGATACACTAATATAGGATATAGTTGAACCTTTATTTACATTTGTCTTTCTGGTCACACTAATAGCAAGTAATTACCTCAAAGGTTTATTTTAAATCTGAATTTGTGATCCACAGACCAGTGACAGTTAATTATTCAGTTGATCCCAGTTTTATTTTTATTGTGGTAGGAACACTTAACATGAGATCTATATGAAAATTTTATTTGTGCAATATAGTTCTATCAACTAAAAGCACAATGTTGTACAGAGGATCTCTAGAACTTACTCATCTTGAATAACTGAAATTTTATGCCTAGTTAATAACAGTTGCATACTTCCCTCTCTTCCCACCCTCTGGCAACCTCCATTCTACTTTCTGCTCTCATGAATTTTACTCTTTTTGATACCATTGGAATCATGCGGTGCTTTTTCAATGACTGGACTATCTCATTTAACATAGTATCCTCAAGGTTCATCCTTTTTTTACACTGAATAATATCCCAATTTATGTGTATACCACATTTTCTTTTTTTTTTTTTTTACTTTATTTTTTCAGTGATCCAAGATTCATTGTTTTTGCACCACTCCAAGTGCTCCATGCACTATGTGCCCTCCTTAATACCCACCACCAGGCTCACCCATTCCCCCTCCCCTCCATAACCCTCAGTTTGTTTCTCATAGTCCACAGTCTCTCATGGTTCGTCTCCCTCTCTGATTTACCCCAATTCACTTTTCCTTTCGTTCTCCTAGAGTCCTCCATTTTATTCCTTATGTTCCACAAGTAAGTGAAACCACATGATAATTGACTTTCTCTGCTTGACTTATTTCACTCAGCATAATCTCCTCCAGACCCCTCCATGTTGATACAAAAGTTGGGTATTCATCCTTTCTGATGGCTGAGTAATATTCTATTGTATATATGGACCACATCTTCTTTATCCATTCGTCTGTTGAAGGGCATCTTGGCTCTTTCCACAGTTTGGCGATTGTGGACATTGCTGCTATGAACATCGGGGTACATATGGCCCTTCTTTTCACTACATCTGTATCTTTGGGGTAAATACCCAGTAGTGCAATTGCAGGATCATAGGGTAGGTCTATTTTTAATTTTTTGAGGAATCTCTACACTGTTTTCCAAAGTGGCTACACCAACTTGCATTCCCACCAAAAGTGTAAGAGGGTTCCCCTTTCTCCACATCCTCTCCAACACTTGTTTCCTCTCCTGTTGATTTTGGCCATTCTAACTGGTGTAAAGTGGCATCTCAATGTGGTTTTGATTTGAGTTTCCCTGATGGCTAGTGATGATGGACATTTTTTCATGTGTCTGTTGGTCATTTGTATGTCTTCTTTGGAGAACTATCCATGGCTTCTGCCCATTTTTTGACATGATTATCTGTTTTTTGGGCATTGATCTTGAAAAATTCTTTATAGATCTTGGATATCAGCGCTTTTCCTGTAGTATCATTTGCGAATATCTTCTCCCATTCTATAGGTTGCCTCTTTGTTTTGTTGACTGTTTGCTGTGCAGAAGCTTTTTATCTTGATGAAGTCCCAAAAGTTCATTTTTGCATTTGTTTCCTTTGCCTTTGGAGACGTGTCTTGAAAGAAGTTGCTGTAGCCAATGTTGAAGAGGTTACTGCCTATGTTCTCCTCTAGGATTTTTATAGATTACTGCCTTACGTTGAGGTCTTTCATCCATTTTGAGTTTATCTTTGTGTATGGTGTGAGAGAATGGCTGAGTTTCATTCTTTTATACGTAGCTGTCCAATTTTCCCAGCACCATTTATTGAAGAGACTGTCTTTTTTCCACTGGATATTTTTTTTCCTGCTTTGTCGAAGATTATATGACCATAGAGTTGAGGGTCCATATCTGGACTCTCTGTTCCATTGGTCTATATGTCTGTTTTTGTGCCAGTACCATGCTGTCTTGGTGATCACAGCTTTGTAGTAAAGCTTGAAATCAGGCAACATGATGCCCCCAGCTTTGTTTTTCCTTTTCAACATTTCCTTAGTGATTCGGGATCTTTTCTGGTTCTGTACAAATTTTAGGATTGTTTGTTCTGGCACTTTGAAAAATGCTGGCGGTGTTTTGATCAGGATGGCATTGAAAGTATAGATTGCTCTGGGCAGTATAGACATTTGGTAACAATGTTTATTCTTCTGATCCATGAGCATGGAATGCTTTTCCATCTTTTTGTGTCGTCTTCAGTTTCTTTCATGAGTGTTTTGTAGTTCCTCAAGTACAGATCCCTTACCTCTTTGGTTAGGTTTATTCCAAGGTATTTTATGGTTCTTGGTGCTATAGGAAATGGAATCGATTCTCTAATTTCCCTTTCTGTATTTTCATTGCTAGTGTATAAGAAAGCAACTGATTTCTGTGGATTGATTTTGTATCGTGCCACATTACTGAGTTGTTGTATGAGTTCTAGTAATTTGGGGGTGGAGTCTTTTGGGTTTTCCTTATGAAGTATCACATCATCTGGGAAGAGAGAGTTTGACTTTTTTGCCAATTTGAATACCTTTTATTTGTTTTTGTTTTCTGATTGCTGTTGCTAGGACTTCTAGTGCTATGTTGAACAACAGTGTAGACCACATTTGCTTGATCCATTCTTCTGTCAGGGGACACTTGGGTTGTTTCCACATCTTGGCTATTGGGAACAATGCTGCAGTGAACATGGAAGTGGAATTTTTGTGGTCCCTGTATTTTTAAGCTAAAGATACATTGTCCCAGATAATTACAAGGATGTATTCTCCAGCAGGTACACCATTGTCTAGTTGAGTACTTAGTATGTGCATAGGAATACCGTGTAGTAAAGCTAGGACCTCTTAAAACAGAGAGCTTTTCACCGGGCCCTTGAAGGAAGGAAATACATAAATACACATGCACACAAGAAATAGTTATTTTTGGTTTCCCAAAAAAATGGATTTAAAGTGAAAACAGAAGGAAGGGTGAAAAGAGAGAAAACACCTCTATCTTTTTTTTCTGAATTAACTACTGGGAAAGGCTATCAGGAATTATAGGAGTGACCAACTTTTTTGATAGGACTATCACTACTGACTATGTCCATTAGTTTAGATGTATGTAACAGCTAGGAACTAGAGGAAATGATATAAAGTCAAGTCAGCTGCTCAGTTCTATTTACATGTTGCCAAGGAATGTGTTGGCACATACTGCCTTTTACTCCCCTATTCTCAAATTGTTTTAACTATAGACTATTTTGCCATCATGTGGATACAAGTTTGAATGCAGGCTAGGCCAAAAGACTTAGGGGTTGACAAGCCTCTTCACCCTCAGGCTCCTGGAAGCCAGTTTGTTACATTGGCCACAACTTTGAGCCAGGAACTGTTTCATGCTCTACTGTTGGAAATAATATTCCAGTTCATTTTTTAAAGATTTCGCCTTCCTTACTTTCAATGTCTGTTGAAAGAAGGGTAAGCCATCTAAGAGTTACACATGGGAGAAAAATTCTTTGAAGGAAATGAATTAAGTTGTTTCTAGAAAATTAGCATACAATTCCATTAATTTCCAGGTTGTTTCCAGTATCCTATGTGCCATGATTATTACCTGATTTTATTAAGCAAACTGTGCGGTGCTTGATCTTTGGAAAATCTAAAGTGTTTTCTTCTCTCTCTCTCTCTTTTTTTTCTTTAAGAGTACTTCTTCTAATCTGGTCTTGGTTTTAGATAATCTCTTTGCACTTCAATTAGGAAGACAAGAGCATTTTCTTGATTAGCTCTATCTTCAACTATATCCATCCTTTACAATTTTACATTTAACCCTGAATTCTTTTTTTGCTCTTTGAGGATACAATACATACCTGGTACTTTAATGGTAGGAAAATGAGACTTTATATGCCAAAGATTCCAGCCTTAGTTAAGTAGAACCAGCTAACAGCAAGGTGATGAATTTAATATTTGAAACTTCCTTTTCTTTCCATCTTATACTTATTTTCCAGGGTTCAGTGTTCCCACCCACCAGATATTCATTGTATCCATGTGCCTGCTAGGACCCTTTGATGACGTCTCTCTTATTTAGGTACCATAGACTCACATTTTGGCATCAGATACACCAACACTAATGAAGAAATCACATGAATTGAAATGAGTTACACTAAGGTTTAAGTAAGTGCCTGATAGGTATAGTATTGTCATCTGCCCAGTATAATTTGCCTTGCAAGAGAAAAATTCTTAATTCAAGGTGAGTAGAGAGGAGGTAGTTAGGCTTAATGGATTAAAGCTTGAGATTTGGTATCAAAAACACTTGAGTGGTCATTCTGGCCCCATTTATTCCTCAGTTTTCTACTCAGTAAAAACGTTTAACAGTGGCTAGTTTTCAGAAACCTTGCAGTGATGCAATTAGATGATGTATTTAAAGCACCAAGCATAGTTTCCAACATTAATTAACAGCTAATAAATAACACAAAACATCAGCACTTAGAAATGGTATCCTTTTAAGCACTTCAGCAATACACTAAAGAAAATATTTTTTGGACAGCAGTTCTTTGTTCCTTTCCTATTTTATCTGTAGTATTCCTCAAATCTGCCTTGTTTTTCTGGAAAGAGATTTATAGGAAGTTGGGAGTCAAATTTACTGAGGCCTTCCCTTTATAGTTTTAACAATTGCTTTCTCTAACAGTTTGCAGAATGGGTCTTATTATTTTGGCCAAAAAGATACAGGTTAAATGTCAGCAAGAGATTAACTTTGTTATATGTAATCAAAGAACATTTTGAAGTAATAAACCATGATGCAGCTATGCCTGTCTACTGTTGTCCTAGGAGCTGCTGCCTCCTGTTCCCCCCACTGTCACCACTTCACACACTTGAACAGTGTGATAAATGAGGGCTCTTGTGGCTCACAACTTCCTCCATGAGGAAAATCCATTATCATCTTCAAATAAAAGAATGGCTGATGGTAAAGGTCAGCTCATGTGTCCAATTTTACCTTTGGTTTGTGGATTGGAGAGAAACAAAGCCACACAGATGTGAGGCAAGGTGCTGACAACCTTTAAAATCTGAAATTTTCTAAAAAGGCAGAGAGAATAGTAACATACTGGAAATGTGTTATCCCCTACTCCTATTTATTTCTTAATCTTTTTTTATTTTCATTTTGATCAGCATGTAGTTTAAGAAGAGTAATACCAATATTCAAGGAAATCCACCTACTATTGGGCATTATACACTAGATCATTTGGGAAATGATGTTAAAATTTATAGCTTAAATCTTCACATTTCTCCAAACCTTACCCTTTTTTATATGGAATCATCTGCTTAGTAATTAAATTTGATGCATGGAGTTTTTGAATATAAAATTTTTACTAGTAAATAAATTGAACAATAGCATATCATTTCCCCATGAGAAATCAATCTTCCTGACTCTTGACTAACTAAAATGCATGGAGAGAAGCATTCATTATTAGAATTTAAAGCTGTGGTTAACAGAAAGTTACTAATTTAATCTTTGCTGTTGAAAATAGCTTCAAATTATTAGTCTATTTCATAGCCTTATTAAATAGAGCATGGTATGATGAATGGAAGGAATTGAATATTCTCTGATGATTAGATCCCTTATATTTTCTAAATATTATTTTGTACCTTAGAGTACAATAAAGATTCATAAAATAGAGGCAAGTAGATTAGATGAACCATAAACATTCCTTAGAATTTACACTTTTGAAAAAAATAAATTCATACTTTTTGCCAGTTTTCCTCACCCCCTCTTTCTCTCTCTGGGTGTGAAGTACAAAAAAACATGAGGATAGTATTTAGATGAGATCCTATACTTTATGGTTTCCTTCTATACCCTATTCAGAAATGATCCTGTGATCATGTGATATATGAACAGGGAATATAATCTGTTTTCTTCTTTTCCTGCCTTTTTTAAGCATTTAGTTTAGCAGGTAATACAAAATGGTAACCTCCTTTTTCCTTAGGAAGCATTTATTCACTGTCACTCGGTAGTCCCTGCCCACTCTGCAATTACTCTTTCTGTGTATTTTTCTGTCTCATACCTACCTTTAACTTCTTAAAGTATACTTTGATTCTATAATAATTTTTGTTGCTACTATTTATTATATCAAGAGAAGGTTAATCCTCCTTAACTTTGTAACCATGGTTTTTACAATACCTCTATAGACACTCTAGTCTTCTTGACCTCAAACAATTTACCCTTTGTTTAATCCCTACCCTGCCTACCCAACCGACTTCTCTGTTCTCTGCCTTTTTTTTTTTAAGATATTATTTATTTGACAGAGAGACAGTGAGAAAGGGAACAGAAGCAGGGGGAGTGGGAGAGGGAGAAGCAGGATTCCCACTGAGCAGGGAGCCTGATACGGGGCTTGATCCCAGGACCATGAGATCATGACCTGAGCTGAAGGCAGACGATTAATGACTGAGCCACCCAGGTGCCCCAGTTCTCTGCCTTTGTAACCCCCATGCATATTTTATGTCCTCTCTTCCAAGAAGGCTGTCCCAATCACCATCACCATCCCAGACCACAGTGAGGGCTGCTTTGATTTTTGAAGGACTACTGGGGTGTCTTCTATCACCCATCACTTGCCATATTGTAATTATTTATTATTTCTCTACATAGGGTAGGTAGAGTCCTTAGCACAGAGCTAAGTACTGTTTATTTAAAATGTTTATTTGACCAATTTGTAATCTTTTCTATTTAGTAGCATGTGGGGGAAATACATAAAGACTTCAATGAATATATCATTTCAGATTAAATAATAGCCAAGAAAAAATGGCAGGTATAATATTTACTATAGCCAGGCAATAAGACAGTAGGCTCGTTAGCCTTCTTTTCTTTCAAAGCTGCTGCCTTCTGATCCTTGGCTGTTAGAGGTACTCTACCCAGTTGAACCCTTCTTTCCTTGATGGTGTTGGCCAGAAGTCAGTTCTTCCCTTCCTTCAGGTTTACTCTGGAATTAACTCCCTTTTCACCCCCAGTGCTACATTGGGGGTGATCTGAGAATAAGTAAATTAGTCATTTAGAAGGTCCAAACCTCAGCTTTCATTAGCATCCTATTGATGAGTTCAGGGCCTGCCAGGGGGTCCCAAGAGTCCAAATGCCTACCAACCTCCCCAATGCCCTTTTACTTCATACCTTTCTGAGTAGCGAGTTGTTATGTAACTGAAAGAGACTATGCACATGGTTCTTAAGAGAACAAAGTTCTCTAAAATATCTTTGATATTTACAGTTAGACAAGATATATGCCTCTCAACTTTTAAATGATACATTCTGTCCAAACAAAATTAAAGTTCTCCCTCCTTGCAAGCCTACTACATTCATTTGCAAATTTCATTTTTCACTTTATTTTCTACATTTAAAAAATCAGTTGACAGTTATCTTTCTAGGGAATCACATTTTAATGTAAACTTAATTATTTACATTTTACCTTTTTTATTCTTATTTTTTAAAACATTATGTGTCCTAAATCAGAGTCACAAAAATTTAAGCAAGAAAAATCTGAAATTGGTGAGTTGTGGTTTGAACATCCTTTGAAATTCTGCAAGTAGAGATATATCAAAGAAAACTAAAATTCTAAAGCTACCAAGACTTTTAAGGTCAGTTAATGAGCCCTCTCATCTTGCAAGTGATGTATAGATTCTAGACCAAAGTCACACATGACATTCCTAAGGTCTCCTTCTATAGCCAAAGAGTAATGATTCAGACCAGCACCAGCTTTCCTGACCACCAAATCAATGCACTTTCCACTTCAGCTAATGCAGGTCTGTGTCCTCGGACATTTTAAAGTTAAACTTAGGGGCACCTGGGTGGCTCAGTTTGTTGAACATCCGCCCTTGGCTCAGGTCATGATCCCATGATCCTGGGATCCAGCCCCTCATTGGGCTCCCTGCTCAGCAGAGGAGTCTGCTTCTCCCTCTCCCTCTGGCCCTCCCCTTACTCGTGCTCTCTCTCTCTCACCTACTCTCTTTCTCTGTCTCTCAATAACTAAAATCTTTAAAATTAATTAATTAGTAAGTTAAACTTAAATCTGGATGTATTAATCCACGATCTCTGTCAAAATTTTGTCTCTCCTCACATACAGGCCCATTTCATACCTCTTAGAGTCCTCTGTTTTGTAGTTTTCCTTACACTCCCAAATGTATGGCCAGTTTTTATAACATGCTGATTTCTCTTATGTGGTCAGCTCTTTTAAGTTATTACCAGTTATAATTACCATTACATTCTTCTCTCCTTCAACTTCACTTCTAAAAAAAAAGGTAGACAATATTTGAGTTCTTTGGGCAGTATAAATCTCTGATCCACTTAATTATATGATAAACTCTTATAATTGGAAGAGTTCTAAAGTGATCATGATGTTGTAGATACTCTGCAAGTAAGGACAGTTTAAAAATTGGATTTAATTTCTATCCATGGAGTTGTGACTTGTCTTTAATTTTTTTCATAAAGTTAATTTTTAATTCAGCCACAATTTTTGAGTACCCACAATGCACCTGGATTTAGGGATTTAGAAATTAATACATTCAGAGGTTACCCCTGGAAGGTTCGAATCACCTAATCTATGTATTCTAGGGTCAGTGAAACCCCCCCCCCAAAGTATAGGAACAATTCTATGATTGTTTATGTGTTCATTTCTTTTTTTTTTTTCTGCAGAGAGCAGTCATAAACTTCATTAGGATTTTCAAGGATTTATAATCCAAAAAATGGCTAAGAAATACTCATTCAAGCTAACCCTTACCCAAATAATGAAGTAAATCCAAACTTCCAGAAATATAGTTTCTTTTGTTAGGCTTCTTACAGGCAAAACTCCATACACACACACACACACTAGCTCTTACTTTAAGCCTCTTTCAGCTTGTTAAAGAAGATAAACTTCTGTTTACTAACCCTGATGGTACCGCAACTTTTAATAGAATTACTTTTTCTTTCAACTACTTCGTGTCAAAAAAAAAAATCTTAGATCCTGAAAACATTTAATGTGGACCTAGTTTTTTCAAGTTGGTAGTAAATAGTATACATCTCGCCTGAACTCAGTATTGTTAAACGTGGTTATTTTAGCCCTGTTTTGAGGCTAGATTCATTTCCAAATGTGGCAGTTGCATGCTGTATGCAACTGCTTTTTTGTCTGCAATGACTTTTTTGATTGAATGTAGCAAAAAATATATATATTTCTTGAATGAAGAATTTCCTCTGGCATATGGAGAAAAATTAACTCCTTTTTAAAAACTCGTAATAGCAGTATAACTTAATTCCTATTGCCAGTGACTGCTAACTGAAGTTACCCTCGTGACATAAAGGCACTGTTAAATAGCAGGAAGGTTTCATGACTCCTTCATTGGCTTTCATTTTTAAAGTCACACAAGTGCAACGTTAAGAGAGTAAACTAATATTGGTTTTCATAGAGAGCTGGTTTCCTTCTAAGCCTCAAAAAGCTCAAATTGAATATTTTTCACCAAGGTGAAACAAAATGTAACCTTCATGTGAATAACATAGATTCAATGGTAATTTACTTACCTTGAAGTCCTGGATGCTAGGCACCATAATGGGACGCATTGTACCATGGGATACCAGCTTCAATACCATTGTAGTCTGAATTTTCTAAGGCATAAAGAACTTAGCCATATGTAAAATGGTAATATAAGAACTAATAGTTCTTATGATTGGTTAGTTAAGCATTTTCAGATAAATATGAAATGAAATTACTCTGGAGATTTTATTATCTTCTCTTTGACTTCATTGAGTGTATATTTTTCGAGCCACGCCCCGCACCCCACCCCAGTTCCATATGTGTCAAAGTATTATGTTAGGCACAGGGAATAAAAAGGTGGATTAATATTACTTAGTTCAATATGTCATGTCTCTGTAAAGGGACAACGAAGTCCTTTTTTCACGTGCAGAGTTTGTTATCATGATTTAGACGATTTGAATTGATTTCATAACTAAGTAGCCCAGAGGCTTTGAGTATGCCAATTAGGCCTCAGTCTCCCATCGTTAAATGAGAACATCATGCCAGGTGGTCCTATATATCTTCTCAAGTTGAATAATCTAAAACAAAGTACCCCACCAATCCCAAATTAAGGTTCAGTGCTGCTTTTTTGGATCTATTAGATGGTGATATTTTATTGCTGAAAAGAGAAGTGAAGGGGGTGGGGTGGAAGCTTTTATTTGTTGACTGTTTTGTAGTCTTCTATAAAGATCATTAAGTCAGAGTTAAAGAGGAGAAAAAGATGGGAGGGGGAGGAATTGACCACTGGGACTAGTTGTGGAGAGAGAGGTGAACATAATATCCTGAAAAAATGATCATTATGGCAGCCTTTGTGAAACACTAGGAGAAAGCAAATGAATCTCAGGACCTAAGTGAGAGTACACTGCACCCTGATGGGGAAAGGGATATATTCCCAATTTCTTCCAAGAATCCTATGGTGTTATGACATCCAGAGAATCAGGACAAATTTCACACTTGACATGGATATAGGCACTGTCACCATGACCTCTAGCAGGGATGGTACTGAGCTTGTGTAGGTGGGTGCCTGGGTATAAAATATGGACAAGGGAGTTCTGGAGCTCCTTTGTAAGACTGTGATTAAGACCCTGGCTCACCAAGATGCCCTTCAGCAGACAAATGGTTAAAGAAGACATGGTCCAAATAAACAATGGAATATTACTCAGCCATCAGAAAGGATGAATACCCACAATTCGCATCGACATGGATGGGACTGGAGGGGATTATACTAAGTCAAATAAGTCAAGCAGAGAAAGACAATTATATGATTTCACTTATTTGTGGAACATAATAGCATAGAGGACATAAGGAAAGGGAAGGGGAAAATGAAGGGGGAAAAATCAGAGGAGGAGATGAACCATGAGAGACTATGGACTCTGGGAATCAAACTGAGGGTTTTGGGGGCAGGGGGGATGGATTAGCCTGGTGATGGGTATTAAGGAAGGCATGTGTTGTGGTGAGCACTGGGTGTTATATACAACTAATGAATCATTGAACGCTATCAAAATTTATCAAAAATTAATGATGTACTATATGCTGGCTAACTAAACATTTAAAAAAAAAAACCAACTCCCCCTAAAAAAGAACTCTAGCTACAAACATCTGTGGACACCTGTTCCAGACTAATAGAAAACTTGGAGTAGTCTGGGAGCCTCTTTTAGGAGACACACAAACAGGAGATCTAAATTGACTAAAAAATCTCAATTACTAGTTTAATGGGACTTATCGTATGCATGGAATATAATGAGATCGACAGAACATTTGCTTCTTCAATCTATTCTATTCCAATCTAATCTAAGACCAATTCTGTTACTCTCAATTGTTCATTGTAAACATAAGCTAATATAGAGACTGCAGGGACTTGTACAACCTGCATTATTTTGAGAAACTAAATACATCTTGGAACTTGCAGAAAAAAATGATACGGATATTTTCAGCCTGGTTGAAGCAGAGATACATTCTAATTGATGCTTGCATAAGTAACAACAAAATAATTTCCTATTACAACATTTCATTATCTTCTCATAACTCATTCCTCTAAATTTGTAGTCACTCCCAAATTTGCAGTAGAGGAGCCCTCTCATTTTCTACTTACACTCTTTCAATGTCTTATGTCAGAGAGTAACATTCTATGAACTCTGAAGGGTTTTCATATGATTCCAGTGTTATTTGCATCTGGTAAGTATTGAATAGCTTACATTCTCACCAATGCCCATCAGTAGGTAATAGTGTTCTCTCCAAGGGCTCCATGAGCTATCCACAGTACTGAAAATCCTTCAAGTGGCTTCATGAACAGAATATATCAACAGTGGTGGATATGAAGTGGAGCAGGAGGGGACTGATTGAAAATGCCATCTAGTGATTGTAGCTGATTGTAGCTGTAAGTGAGTAGGTATAACCATACCCCACTCCTCTTCCCCCCCACAAACTTGAAGACTACCAAATTCATTGCAAAAGATCAGGCAATATGATATGAACAAAGATCAGTGAGAAGGATACTGTAAATCCTGGGGTGGGGGAGGGAGTGGAAGATGAGGTTAAAATATTCTAAATCAAAAGGAATGTAGCTTATGAGAAAAATAGGATAATAAAAGACTGTAGTGGTATCTAATCCCTGATAATGTAGGGGGGAAATAACAAAAGCCAATGGATTTCAAGATACCCACTATGTAAACATGGAGTTCAGACAAAAATCCTCAGTTCCAACTGAAGACTCCTCTTTCCTTGAAAACCATCATTCATTAGTGAAATTGTGGCCCAATTAGAATACCTATTATGAAATCTCAGAATAAAGATTTGAATGTTGAGTAACAAAACCTATACGGGTGTATAAGATAGGATAATAAAACAACATAAGCTAAGAGTAAGTTTTGACTCTGTTTAGATCGACTGTCAAAAATACAAATTAAAGGGTTATGTGAATAATGCAGAGACACATCTTGTTGGCTCGATTCTAAAGTACTTGATTAGAGATGCATGTATTCAGGCTGATGGCTCAGTACTCATTTTGGTTTGATAGGTACCAGTTTGTTCTTTAGAGTTTCCAGGGCCTCAAGAGTTAACACAACAAAGCGAATGAGGCAAATTAGAAAAGCCTGTTTGAAGTCAGGCTCACTTACGTTTGCTTTCCAGGTCTGTCACCTACTATCAGTGCAAGCTTGAGCATCACTTAGACTCCCTGAAGCTACTTCTTAACTCTGTAAAAGAGGGATAATAAGATGCATTTATGGGGGCTTCCATTGAGGATTGAACAAAATGATACGTGCACACTGTGGAAACATGTCTCTTTAATCAACAACGAAGGGTATTCATAGACTGAAAAGAGGAGCCAGTGTATAGCAGAGAGGAGGGGGAATGATCTCTCTTAAGAGAATATGGTGTGTTTCTTTTCACAAAGTTCTACAATAGCGTGCAATCCCAGTCAGTATAGAATGTGGAATAAATTCACTCTTAATATCAGAATTAGTTCAATATTAACTCGGGGTGTTCTGTATCCATCTTCTAAAGGAAAACAATAAATTTGGTAAAGTTATTTTATTAAAGAGGTGAAAATAGATCATTCCTAAAAAGTTGTTGATTGAATTTTATCATGACATATTATGAAAATGAATCCATTCCTCCATCCTTTTGTTTTACTTATATTTACTTCTATTGATTTATACATCCTTAGATGGCTTTAGAGATGGGAAACTTCCCTTAAAGTAGAATAAAATTTAGCACACCCTCTTCCTACAACACAAGAGTCATGGATGCATTACTAATATGACTGTACTTATAGGAATCACTCAAGTAATTCGCATTTAATTCAGTATTTCTTTAAGAAAATTGCCTATGATTTACTCCTCTAATTGGGGGTTAACAAGGAAATTAACATCTCTAAAGCCACAGAAGAGCAGAGGTAAGTTAAATTCTGGGTCTAAATGTGAGGGTAGTTAGAGAAATCTAAGCAGGGCTTTTCCTCAGTGAAGAATGTTGAGCTTTTCCTGAATGCAACTGGGAAGTGCTTTTGTGGCTGTGGTCTGCCTAATGAATTGAGTAATTTAAACAGGAAAGATTAAATGGGCACTGATGATCAATGCACAAGCTAAAAGTGTTGATTTGTCAGCTCTCTGTACTTATCCTAAGCCTAAATGCAAGAAACTCATAAACCAATAAATGATGCATGGTGAAACGTTTTAGCATAATCTGAAAATATATTAGATAATAAAACCCATGATGATGAAGTCAGGTTGTATGCATTAAGGCTAGGATCCTTGTGTCTATTATTCTTTCAACATTAACATTCTTTCATTATACCGATTGTGCACTTTAGCAGGTCTCTTAGTGAATCAGATCAGGAGATCACTATACAGCATAAATCCTTAAATATAGGTAAGCAGATATCTTTGTACATACGTGTGTATACATGTATTTGTGTACCACGTCCACATATATTATGAGAGAGGGAGAAAGAGAAGAAACAACTCTGATATTTGAAAGGGAATGCACTGATTCTGTTAATGAAACCTTGAGGGCAAAATGAATACTATCCAGCTCCTTGCTAAACTCTACCCTTGGCCCTAAGTAATGCTTCCAAATCAACTACCTTACTTGTGTATTAAGACTAAAATATGGTAGGGACGCCTGGGTGGCTCAGTCGGTTCAGTGTCTGCCTTCAGTTCAGGTCATGATCCTGGCATCCTGGAAGCAATCGGCATCAGGCTCCTTGCTCATATTTATATGAATAAATAAAATATTTTTTAAAAAAAGACTGAAATGTGGTAAAACCAGCTGACTCTAGGGAACTAAAATTTTCATCATGGCTGCGATAAATATTAGCTGCAATAAGTATTCATTAAAATGAATTGGGAGTTTTACACCTTGGGAGAGTCCCCACTTTGATTAATCCAGTGCCAAAACAACTTGTCCTCAAATTGCCCTTACTTAGAAGACCAATTCTAGTCAATCTCAACCTTCTATGATATCTCTGACTCTATGGGTCATGGTTTGTGATGTTTATTTTCAGGCTGATGAATTTATATCCTTAGGGTACTGAAGAAAATCATGCAAAGTGTGTATTTTCATATGCTATAATCGGAAAAAATCCTCACCCTGTGTAATCTTCAGAGAATGATAGTCATTTTTGTATATTACACATATTATATAATAGCCTATACACAGTAAGAAAGTTTCCAAAGAAGCAGGGAGAAAAAATGGATATTTTTAAGCAAAACCTTCATTCTATCATTGCTATTTGTAGAGTATCATGCATCCAAAGGGAACATATATAGTCTGTAAGCCTACCATTGTTACAACCCTGGGACACCGTTTTAAACTCCTGAAACCAACTTCATTGAGGTTTAATTCATATATAATAAAATGCATTCCTAAGTGTACTGTACAGCTCAATGAATTGTGACGAATGTATACACTTGTATAACTACCACTCTAGTTGAAGCAACATTCCCCATCTTAAGCTTGTCACCATATTCATTACTAATAAGCATGCTATGTGTTGGGGAGCAGAGACATGTGAAAGTGTTTTGAAAATTCTACATTTCTGTATATGTAGATACTATAGTTATATAATCTTATGTTTATGGCTTTCTCAGGAGAAGAATATTAAGCAATGCAGCTGGAGAGCCGTAAAAAATAGCACTGGGCTTGATACAAAACAGACCTGCTTTCAATTTCCAGATTACTACTTACTTTTTTTTTTTTTAAGATTTTTTTATTTATTCATTTGACACAGAGAGAGAGATTACAAGTAGGCGGAGAGGCAGGCAGAGAGAGAGGAGAGAGGAGGAAGCAGGCTCCCTGCCGAGCAGAGAGCCCAATGCGGGCCTCGATCCCAGGACCCTGGGATCATGACCTGAGCCGAAGGCAGCGGCTTTAACCCACTGAGCCACCCAGGCGCTCCAGATTACTACTTTCTTATTGCATAGTTTTCATTCAAGTTATGTAACCTCAATGAACCTAATTGCCCTCCCCTATTAAATGGAGATAATACCCACCGAGAGCATAGAAAAGAGAAATCAGATCCTGTGGGAATTCACCCAGTGATTGTCCCCTTTATGATACTGAACATACTTTATCTTCAAACTACCTTTACTCTGAAGACCTTTTCTGGTCCGTCTCAGTGCTGTGCAAGATCTCTAACACCCTGGGTCATGGCCTGTAACGTTTCTTTTCAGGGTGATGAATTTATCGCTTTCTTCGAGTACTGCAGAAATACACACAAAATATATATGTTAATACATGGGATACAATGTAATTGAAAATATATTTTGTGTGTATTTTTTAAATGATAATAGTCATGATTACATCTGTCTAATTTAAGGTCCATCTCTTCTTCCTCAACTCCTTCTGCTCTGCTGAGACACCAGCTTCCAGGGTTGGTGTTGGATTATTTCCCTCCCATCTATCTAATCCTTGTAGACTGACTATTTTTCTTTATGAACTTGTTCAAAACAACAGCAGCAGTTCCAACACCTGTCCTTTCAATAAGGAGACTTAGTCCAATCTTTACCTAAAATAGTTTTTGATATAATACAAATATGATTGAGTCAAACAAAAATTGGATCCCCACCACGCATTTGGAACAGTGACCCCTTTTTTTGGTCTTTTCTCTGTACTCACCTGGGGCCCAACATTTTTCTGATGATCAGTCTCGGATCATAACTTCAGGAGGGGATGGATATCTGAGACTACCTCTGATGAGGGAAGATAAATATCTATATCCACATAATTACAACTCAGGCTGTTTCTTTGTGTCAGTTTTGTAGTTTTTGTACATCTGTCAATCTGCCACTTGAAACAGTATAGGTTGTGGATTAATCCTGGTTGTTCAAAAGGCAGACTCTCAGATAGGATTAAGGGTGTTAGCTGTTTATTGGGGTCATGCCTATGGGAGAAAACTCCATAGTATTGGTAGAGCCACTGGACCACAGTGCAGATCTGACTCTGAGTGAAGGAAAGGGGGAGGGAAGGAAGGTTGGTGCAGACATCTTAGAATGCAGTTCTAAGGGAAATTGAGCAAGGTCATCAGAGTCCTGAAGTCAAATTTACCTGTTGGGCGAGTCCCCCGTTTCCCGAGAATGTGCCTGCATAGTGTTCCTGCTGTAATCAGTCCTAACCTGGGAGCAGCTGCTGGGAAGCCTGGGTCAGCACGGACACAGAAGGATTTCAGAGTTCAGCAGTTTGTGGTACTGAGATATGATGCTCGTGGCCACCAGAAGTGGTCCTTTTCAATAAGCATACAGGCCATTTAGGAATTTTTGTTAAAATGCAGATTATGATTCAGTATGTCTTCCAAGGGACGTGAGATTCTGCAGCTCTGATGGGCTCCAGGAACCACACATTGGATTGCAGTGGTGGAGAGTGCACCCAGTTATTGATCAATCTGTACTTGTGATTCCATTACAACTCCAGTTGTAATCAAAGAAGCCCAGTTCTGTATGACTTGTGTCTCAGACCAACTTGTAGGCCGTTGTCCACTCTTTAGAAGGTTGCTGTGTGTCACCTGATCATCCCTGGACCAATAATCTGTGAACCAGCCAGCTGGGATAATGTACACAGAGTTGTAACCTTGTGACATAAATATTAGATTTTAATATATTGTGTATTAATAGAAAATTGGAAGTACAGTAAGGCAAATAGTTCAGTAGATAACCGTCACTGAAAAGGTAGTTTGTTACTCATCAACCCCCAGAGAAGGGAGCACACCACACAGGGCCACACTGGAGAGCACCGGGGTTGGCAGTGAGGCTGTGGGGGAGTGGGAACAACAGTGGCAAGAGCCTTTATTGTGCTTTTCACAGGAAGGAGTGCGTGAGTGGCTAAGCAGGTCTAGGATTGGCTAGTTTGAATCATTTCACTGGGCTCTGGGGCTTAGGGACTGTCTCTAGTTTGGTACCAGCTTGAGGGGTGATCAAAGCAGATGCATAGTGGCCGGGAGTGTGAGAGCCTCATAAAGGAGTCCTTTGGGTGTGGGCTCTGGATTGATTGGTTTGTATTTGAAAAGCGCAGCTGTGGAAAGAAGATCCCCCTAAGGAGTGGTTGGGTTAGTTGAGAGAGGCAAGAGACCATGACAAGGTGACCCAGACGTAGTATCGGGAGATACGTAGTAGAAGTTAAAGTATCAAACTTGATAGAAACTAGAACCATGGTTAATACAGTCAGTGGCTTTATTTCAGAAGTGACTTGAAAGCACAAAAAGCACTTAGGAGTCTCTTTATCATCAGCATTACTGGTTACATCAGAGGGCATTTTGCTCTAGAGATTCGTTATGCCTGCAGGGAAACCATTTTCTAGTAAGAATAGGCATTTTCTTATTTCCTCTTAATTTCTCCAATACAGCTGGATAAAAACTTATTCAAGTCCTTATTTTTATACTAATATCAACCAGCCTTTTATTTCTCTAAGGAGAATAAATCTACCTGCCTTTGACTTTCTGTACTTCTGACTCTCAAAACGTTACTTTGTAGAGAGCAAAGGGGATGTGGAAAGTCTTAGGTAAATACTCAGGAGGGAGGTTCAGGAAAAGCCCACAGACAGCTTATCCATTAGCGTTTACCACACAAAACACTTCAGAGAGTGGGCACCTTTCACTCTCTTGTACAGTGTTCTTTCAAGTTTTCTGATGACCTCATGATAAAAACTTGATTCAGTAGTAATAGACTTTGAGCATTTGTTGTGTGGGAATGTTCTGGAAGCTACTGCAAGACTGCCTGTCTCCTGGGCTCAGGAGGCAGCTAATAGTAAAAATCTCTGAGTCAGAAAGGAATCCTATGCAGCAAATGGAAAGAAAAGTGAATTGACAACCTTAAACTCAGCAGACACACTCATCTCCAGAGGCTTGCAAGAAATAATCACATAATTGCTGTCTTCTGAAGAAAGTAGCCTTTACTTCAGTATAACAATACACGCTCAGCTGGCGGACTTGAGGTACTTGACGGTATTTGGGAGGGCAGCACGGTACATAGTTACATCCTTGAAAGGAAAATAGATAATCCCTCCAGGAATAGAGTATTCCTATTCATCCAAAATCTGGCCTGTTTGTCAACCATCTTACAATGTCAGCTGGAACGGGAAGGAAATTACAAATGGGTTTCACTTCCATGCCAGAGAATAACAAACCTACCTTTAGGCTTCTTTTTTAAAGCACTGAAAATAGAACCACCTCAACATAAAGTCTAAGAATTGCCAAGCCTGGGGGAGGTCAAACAGCAATCACGCTTTATGGGTTTTGGATTTCCAGATTATAAATCATACCAGAAACTCTACTGTTTTTCCCCATCAGCGACAAATTCCTGTGACTTTGGAGTTTGGTGATTTGAAAGTTCTGCAATGAGGTTTGCTGGAGTCGGCGGGGCTCAGTGAGAGCTGTGCTGTTACTAGCTAGCTCTGCCACTAAAGGCAGGTGGCTTTGAATGTCATGAAATCCTAAATCCCCACTTCCTCCCTGTGACTTTAGTGAGAGCCTGAAATGGGTAATAAATGAGAATAAAGCTCATTGAAAAGTTATCATTTCTCCTCAAATAGGAACTTCATTTCAAAACCCGAGTTCTTGCTACATTCAAATCATTTTCTTCCCTCCCTCTCTGCTTTCCTTCCTTTTTTTCCCCCTGCCTTTTTTTTTTAATTTGGTAAAATAAATTTTCTAGAAAGATGATTGAGCCTAAAATCATTACCCCATCAATAAATCGAATGGCTGTGCAAACATAAGTAGGTGACTTAACTTTCTTGCATACCAGTTTCCTTATCTTTAAAATGGGAAAACGGGTGGGGGTGGGGGGTGGGCACCCAGGTGGCTTAGTTAGTTAAGTGTCCGATTCTTGATTTTGGCTCAGCTCATGATAACAGGGTCCTGGGACTGAGCCCTGCATCTGGCTCTGCACTTAGGGGGGAGTCTGCTTCAGGATTCTCTCTTCTTCTGCCCCTCTTCCCACTTGCTCACTCACTCACATGCTCTCTAAAAATAAATAAACCTTTAAAAAAATAAAATGGGAGAAAGATCATAGCAGCTACCCCACAAGGTTGTTTTAATCATGAAATAGGTTAGTATTTACTAAACAAAATAGTAACTGGCATACAATAATCACTATATTTGTTGAAGAGTAGTAAGATACCTTAAAGTGTTCGAAAAGGACTAGTTGAACCGAGGTTAGATTTCACTTATTCGAAGAAATCATTTTTAAATCGAATTCATTCAGTTGAATTTATATGTATATGTGTATTCTCAGTACTACCACTGGCCTGGGCATGGTGCTCTCGATCCTCTCAAAGGATTTTGAGTTTTGGAATTCCCTCCCTGATAGAAAATATCCTGCACCTACTAAACTCATCACGGGTTAGCAGTGCTATCTAGGAGGCGTCCTGAACCAGACCTAGACCTGTATAGAGTGCATCTTGTTTTCTACGGCAGGAAGATCTTGTTTATGCAGGTTAACTAAGAAAGTCCTATGGGTCACCGCTGTCTTGGGCACCGTGGCAGGTCCTCTTTCCCAAGAGGCGGGCTGGCAAGTGAATCATTGTCAGGGACCACAGCACTATTTATTTTCAGGATCATGCGAGATCAGACTCCCAGAAGAGTACTCACATTGATTTAGGAGCACTCGGATCGCCTCTGCAGACAGGGACATTACCGGAAATAGTTGCCCAGGGCCCTGCAAACCCTGGGGCAGCCCTATGAAGTCTAAGGTCATCTTTCTGTCTCGGTGTTTTTTCCTTCCCTCTTTTATGTATTTTGTATAGCTTTATTAACAATAAAATTCAGCCATTCTAAGTTTACAGTGAGATGAGTTTTAGCTACTTCCAGAATCAAGTTTTTGAATACTCCTGTTGTCCCCCAGGTATCCCTCATGCTCCTTTGCCGTTATTCCCGTGCTTTTACTTTTGTGACTGTTATAGGCTTATGATTTAGTATTCTTTGTATCATTAAATATGAAGCTCCTTTCTCTAGTAATACTTCGTTCCTTGAAGTCTGTTTTGTCTGGAATTAGTAAAGCAATTCCAATTCCTATTTATTTTGTTGGTTCAACTTTTCCATCCTTTTATTTTCAACCTATTTACATTTTTTAATTTTACAATGTTTCCTTTACCCGTTATATAGTTGGAGTTTCTTTTTTATCCAGTCTGAAAATCTCTACTGTTGTGTTTAGTAAGTTAACATTTAATGTGATCGATACGGTTGGATTTAGAAACGGGACTTGGCTACTTGTTTTCTAGTTCTTTTTTTATTGCTCTTTTCTTCTTTTATGAATCATAATAGCCATTTTACCCTCTCTATTGACTTTTTAGATATATTCCTTTTCTCTTTATAAGGTTATTACTCTAGGGGTTATAACATTATCTTTATTATAATCTAACACTGGCTTCTGATAAAATACAGAAACTTTGCACAAGTGTAGCTCCATTTCGCTCATCTGTTTTGCACTGTTGTCAAGTATATTACATCTTATGCCTTATAAACCCCAAGAAATAGCATAATAAATTCTGCTTTACACAATTCTGAGTCTTAAAGAGGTTAAGTAAAAAATGTGTGTGTGTATGTGTGTGTGTGTGTGTGTGTGTGTGATTTGCCCCATATTTATCATTTCTAGTGCTCTTCATTTCCTCCAGTGCAGCAAAGTTATCATTTTGTGTAATTTTTCTTCAGCCTAAAGGACTTCTTTTGGTATATTTTATAGAACAGTTCTCCCAGCAACAAATTCTTTCTGGTTTGCTTTGTTTTAGAGAAGTCTTTATTTCATCTTCATTTTTGAAGAATGATTTTGCTGGATGTCAAGTTCTTTATTAACTTTTTTTTTTTTCTGTTAGCATTTTGAATAGCTTTCCAGTGCTCTGGGTTCCACTATTTCTGAAGAGAATTCTACCATTACTCATATATTTTTTCCTTTCTATGTGATCTGTCATTTTTCTCTTGCTACTTTCAAGATTTCTTTTTGTTAAAAATATTTTTTCTTACCCTTTC
Source organism: Ailurus styani (assembly GCA_002007465.1). Taxonomy (NCBI): domain Eukaryota; kingdom Metazoa; phylum Chordata; class Mammalia; order Carnivora; family Ailuridae; genus Ailurus; species Ailurus styani. The sequence goes on along the minus strand of LNAC01001192.1, from coordinate 225,622 downwards.
TCTCTTTCGTCTTCTGGAGCTTCAATTAAATGAGTGTTGGAGTGCTGGATATTGTATTGAAGATTTCTGAGGCTCTGTTCATTTCCCTTAAACATTTGTCTCTTCTTCGAATTGGATATTGATCTGTTCTCACATTTATTTATTTGCTCATTATTTCCATGTTTCCATATGTTTTTAATTCTTTGAACATATCTTCCTCTAATTCTTTGTATATATTTTCCTCAAGATTAAGCAGACTTAGGATAGCTACTTTATTTTTTTTTAAGATTTTGTTTATTTATTTGACAGAGAGAGAAATTACAAATAGGCAGAGAGGCAGGTGGAGAGAGAGAGGAGGAAGCAGGCTCCCCGCTGAGCAGAGAGCCCAATGCGGGGCTCCATCCCAGGACCCTGAAATCATGACTTGAGCCAAAGGCAGAGGCTTTAACCCACTGAGCCACCCAAACACCCCTAGGATAGCTACTTTAAAGTCTTCATGAAATCCACTCCAGGTCAATTTCTATGGACTGTTTTTTTCCCTGTGCATTGATAATTTTCTTCTTCCTTTGCATGTCAAGTAACTTCTTTTGTGAGAAACTGGACAATGTAGCTGATGTGTCGTAGTTACTTCTATGCAGGCATCCTTTTTTTCTGAGTGTTGTGCTGTTTTAATAGTCAGTTAAATTCTCTGGATTTAAACTACAAAATCTGATTGCCCTATAGTTTACAGTCTCTGATGTTTTGGCTCGGTGTTAATAGCCTCATTCTCTTGCAGAGTTTTATGGTCTGTCAGTGATCTATACAGAAGTTATATTCTTTTTTTTTTTTAAGATTTTATTTATTTATTTGACAGAGAGAGAGAGAGATCACAAGTAGGCTGAGAGGCAGGCAGAGAGAGAGGAGGAAGCAGACTCCTTGCCAAGCAGGGAGCCTGATGTGGGCCTCGATCCCAAGACCCTGAGATCATGACCTGAGCCGAAGGCAGAGGCTTTAACCCACTGAGCCACCCAGGCGCCCCAGAAGTTATGTTCTTATAGCCAATTCCAGTAAAGTTTCTATCCTCTACCCCCTGAGCTGCTTGTTGATTGACAGATGGACTTAAAAGCATGGCAAATCCACACTACTCCCCAGGTTTTCATTTTTCACCTGGATCCTGATGTGTAATCTGAGAGAGAACCAGTATTTTTTCAGCCTTTCTACATCTTTCTCACTTGCCAAGTTCCTCACTTTAATTTCTGGTTGCTTTGCCACCTGCCCTGAACAGTCTGTAAATGCCAGTTGGTAGAGCTCCAGTATTGTGCCACTAAACAGAGGTAATGGGAATGTGTCCAGCAGTATGGCCACAAAATCTTTGTTCTTATGGATAAATTAGTGGTATTGCACAAATGAAACATTGCAATTCATTGCCTACCATTATTTTTCAGTGTCCTGAAATGATTATTCTTAATAATTTTGACCAATTTAAAAGCTGTTTTCTGCAGAGTACAACCAGCCATGTTCCTCATTAAGACATTATTAGAAGTAAAATTATTTCTTTATTTTAAATGTTTTTAGAAGTCATTTGAAATCAGTCATGGAATCTGTATGTATGTAAGTTTTCTTTCCCTTTAAATCAATGTTTTCATTTAAAAGTCTTTAAACAGATTTTTAAAGGATCTTGAAAAGTCTATGATAAAAGATTTCATGTATGTAAAGATTAACTTAAAGCGGGCACAATTCTTAATCCTGTGTAATCATATAATTTTTCTTCACAGCACTCCTGTGAGGCAGTGTTATTTTTAACTTCATTTTAGATGAGTAAACTAAGCACGAACAGAATAAATATCTTGTAGCTACTATGGCAGAGCCAGGATTTAAATGCAGGCATTCTGGGGGCGCCTGGGTGGCTCAGTCGGTTATGTGACTACCTTTCACTCAAGTCATGATCCCACGGTCCCAGGATCCAGCCCCACACCCCGCAGCAGGGAGCCTGCTTCTCCCTCTCCCTCTGCCTGCCACTCCTCCTGCCTGTGCTCTCTCTCTTTCCGTCAAATAAATAAAATCTTAAAAATAATAAATTCAAACATTCTGGAATAATCATCAGCACATAGAGTCTCTTCTCTCACAGCATTTGAGAAACAAACCTAGAATAGTATCAAAGCTTCTCAAGGGCTGTTACCCTCTGACACTGGCTGAATTATATGTTAAAAAAAAAAAAACACTGAGTGTTTAAGGAACAGCACTGAAAACCTCAGAAGGGTATATTATATAGATCTCTGCTATTTCCCCCTGTCTCCCTCAAGCTTTCACACATTGAAGAGCTCAAGGTTCTTTAAGCAATCAGGGCTTATTTATCATATTTTTTAACAATGCCGGTTTGTTTCTCTAGTTCATAACCCAAACTTAATATAGTCAACCAGCCAGATAATAATAAGTAGCAGGTTATGTTGTGATTCTGCATGAATTATTTGAGATAGAGAATTTTGGGGAGATAGGAAGTTTTGCTGCAACACATATATGAAAGGGCATAATAAAGTAACTGTTGAAAAATTGATGACCTCTCTATAGCATTGATGTTTTAATTGGAGGTAGAGGAAATGGAGCATAGAGTGTAGGATTCAGCTTCACATTAAAAAAAAAATTAGGCTTGGTCAATGGAGCAGAAAAGGTATAATCTCCTAATAATTTTTATTAGAAAAAACTAGATCCAAATATTGCAAGTAGGTATAAATACATTGCCTTTGGTAAATTCTAAGCCTTCAATAGCTTTTAAAGTATATAGTCACATATTAAATCTAACAAAAATCTTCTATAAATTTAACAAACCTAATTTAACTCAAATAGGTAAATTTTTTCATGAAGAGTAATTTTTCTTGCCTTCTGTTTTACTCAAGGTACCAGGGAAAACAGATTCTGGGGAAAAACTAGAGGAAACTGGGTTAGGGCTATTCTAAAACTGGACACTTGATCAAGGTCGTCCTGGCAAGGAACAGAGTTTACAGATGAGGCAGCGATAGAAGGTGGGAGTCTCTATGACCAAAGCTGGAGTAGTGGGAGACAGGCGATATCTGGAGGCTCTGAGAGGAGACTAGATTGTGTCAGACACAGGGAATGACTATAACGTTCCATTTACCTTTGTAAAATACAATTTTTATATGTCTCACAGTAGTAATTTGGTTACTCTCTGTCTCTGAGCCTCGGTACATTTTTTTCTTTTTCCTCCCCTTTCCGTAACTGTCTCTTTACATTATTGATAGTATTTTCCCACTGAACATTGACTGAGAATTGATGAATGACTCAAAATTGATCTTGCACCCTTCCTTACTGCTGATATATATGACGCCATGTGTGATATATGCTGTGTTGTATGTCGCATCGATTAAAAGCCATACGGAGTTATCAGAGCACTGTTCAGTTCCCCTGGAAATGCAGAAGGCGATGCTTAGTCCTTGTATTTTTCCAAGTTTTACAAATTTATTACACATTTTATCAAAATTAGAATAAAATACATTTAAAATTTCCATACATTGCTTAAGTAGGTAGTTCTTAACATTGAAAATAGGGTGTTTGAGCTCAATAGAACTATGCTTCCCATTCTAATTACTTTGCTGGCCAGATCACCCTGGGCACATCACTTAATTTTCTAAGAATTATTTTTTCATCTTCTAAGTGGAGATAATAATACTGGCCTGAAGAGTTTTTGTAAAAATTTAGTGTATTTATCAGTCATTTTCCACTCAGGAAGTCAATACCAAACTAGGTAGTTAAGCCAAAGATGATATTATATATATATATATATATATATATATATATATATATATATATATATATATAATA
>LNAC01001192.1:131201-221588 GCA_002007465.1 Ailurus styani | reverse complement strand
AACCTACATATATATATATATATATATATATATATATATATATATATATATATGGAAGCTTACAAAAGTATTAAAGAGGAGCACCTGGGTGGCTCATTAAGTGTCCAACTCTTGATTCAGCTCAGGTCATGATCTCAGGGTCATGAGATCAAGCCCTGCATGGGGCTCTGTATTCAGCAGGGAGTCTGCTCGAGATTCTCTGCCTTTCCCTCTTCCCATCCCCCCCTGCTTGTGTGCTTGCTCTCTCTCTCTCTCTCTCTCTCTCTCTCTGTAAAATAAATCTTTTAAAAAAATAAATAAAAAATAAAAACATATTTTTAAGAGGTATTGGAAGTTTTGGAGAAGAAAAAGAAGACTGCCCAGGTATCAGGAAGATTCCACTGTTTGGGGGCTGTTGTCTGTAAGAGCCTTCTTGCCACTAAGATTGTTAAAACAATTATCTTCAATGTCCCTGTAATCCTGCAGGTGACCATGAGCAGGAGCTGTTTTTACTCCGTTTGATGGAGCTCTGTGGAGCTCCTAGCTGCTGCTTTAAAACGCTTGGTTAGCAGAATTTGGGTGGCTGCTGTCACCATCACGACAGGAGGATCAGCCGGAAACTGAACGTCTAACTTTTTAGTGACTTCCATTTTGGCATGAGTGACAGAATATAACGAGAAACTTGTTGGCAAGGAAACCTACAGATTGTAGATTGTAGGCTACTAGCCCTAGCAGTTTGAAGGTGAATATAGAAGGAAAAATATAGGGCTGAAACTTAATAGGTAAACATCTAACACATCAAAAGAAACAAAAATAAAGCATGTGCCATAAGGTGGGGTTGTTGGTCCTGGTTTTATACATGTAGACCTTATAGTTTCCTTCAAATTCTTCTTAGAAGTTCATAAATACTTAAAATATAAGAAAAGCAACTTCACTTGGTCACTGGAACTTTTAAAAGAGGACATACCTCAGAGAATGAATAAATGTCAGCAAAAGAGTATCAGAACTTTTCACTTCATATTATCCTTTCCTTTCTGACATTAAAAGGCAGCTGAATAGATATAGTCAGAGAGCCCGTCTATGGAAAGGAGAGCCTTGTCATAGGACTTTGCAGGGGAGATGCTAAGAGATAAAGATTCCCTGTTTCTGATATTGTCTGATACACTTAATAGCCTAAAAATGGTGTATATTTTTCTCCCTGATTTGTTGGGTGACTTTGATAACACATTAGTTATTAGAGTGTGGCATCTCTTTTTTAAAGAAAAAGGAGAGGGTGGATAAGGCAATTCTCTTTAAGTCTCATCCTACATTATTGCTCTGTTTCATCAAAGGTGATGATGATGATAATGGCATCTTCTATAACTAAGAAAATCTAATTGTGATTGAATGCAAACCATATGCCAGATAGTAGGAGAAGTGATCTATCTATATAATCATCATCATTGGTATGTTGAAGTACCACAATTTAACAGAGAAACAAATGAGGTATAAGTGAACTAGTTACTTGGTTTATGTAAGGGAAGCTGAATCCAGAATTGAAACTAATACTCAATTCTCCATTAAATGTGTAAAACAAAGGTGCCTATAAATACTAGGTATATTTTAAGTCTGAAGACTCCTAAGTAGGTACTGTGGCAGTAGGAGCCCTTGTAAGAATTGTAAGGTCATTTATTGCTTGATTTCCTTTTAACCAGTCTGTTCATATGCAATATATTGTTTTGGTACAAGATACTTTCATCTTTAGCATCTTTGTGACATAGTATATGTACTAGAAAACAAGTAAGCGTGGCAATGCTTCATATTAAGTTACAGTTATATATTATTGCTTTCATAATGCTAGAGGGTGATGAAATTTCTACCGAATTACATTTGATAATTTAATATGCTGGATGAATCATGATTAGTGCTTAAAAATCATCAGCACTTAGACTTTTAACACATCTCCAAATTGTTTGAAAGTTACATGTAGTGAAGTCTGTGGTCAGAGAAAAGTAAAATATCAGCCCCCTCCCACTTCTAATCATTTGCTGAGTGGGGGTGGGGCTGGGGTTGGGTTGCTGTTTCAGCATAACTGGCACAGGGGCAAACCTGCTAGAGAGGCAGACACAGCCACTTGGGCGTCGCCTATGGGATGATGTGTAATTTGTATGAATTTCTAGATGAGGAGGAGGTGTTCCTGGGATCTCAGGACCCCACATCATGTAAATGTCACCGTCCTTATTTAATACATATTCTATCCCCATTCATGACCACAGCATCATTCTTAACAAAAATATCAAAACATATTTATTGAGTGCTCACTCTGTGCCAGCCACTGTGCCAGGAAAGAGTTGTGACAACTGAGGTCAGTGAGACCATCACTGTCACTGAGAAGCTTGTACTCTAATGAGCAGGGAGGTTATGCAATAAATAATTTATAGTAGGCCATGCAAAGTGCATCATAGGCTTGCTTAGGAAAAGCAGCCCAGAGGAAGACACAGTCATACTCATCCCATGCCTCTTTATCTCCTTTTTGGACCTGTTCCTTTGGCCATGGATTCAACTCTCGCTGGCAGAGCTGTGCTGATACAGGAATAGAGCTGTTAGTGTCTCAGCCCTGTTTGTTTTCTGTGATCAGAGCGTGGTTGGGGGAGGTGGAGATGCCAGCTGGCAAGGCTGTTTCTGGTAGATCAGGGACAGTAGAGGGACTGCTGGCATCTGTCTGGCTTTTGAGATTTCTCTGACCATCTGGCTCCCCACAGAGCAGGAGTGCTCCTAGCATATGGTCACTGTGTCACACAGTAGAGCATCAGAGGGCCTGTCAGTTGTAGGATGTCCACACAGCGGGGCCAGGCTCTGCTGGCATGTGTCGCTGAGCTATGGAGTTACCTCACTTCATGTTCTGTGCTATGTTCAAGCACAAGACACTCAGTGCTCCAGTTCCTCTCTGATAGTCAAGAAGCACAGTCCCACACGTCCTGGGTGGTCCTGCACTTTGACCCTTCTGAGTGAGTAACCCCCATGGATGGATGCCCTATGTAAGCAGCATTTAGGTATAAGACACCTAAGCTTAATTCCTAGTTTTATACTTGTTTCTTTTGTAATATGAGCAAGCCAGGCAATGTGTCTCAATCTTTTCATCTCAAAAATGGAATGATAACAACCCAGAAATTGCTAAGAGTTGTGTCTGCGTTGCAGCCACTGCCTTGCAACTTCATTTTCTTCTCTGTATTTAGCATATTTCTTGCTGCATAGGAAATGCTTGATAAACATTTGTTGAATAAACTGCTGGTGAGGGAAAGAAAGAGATTCTGAGTGGCTTTTTTTTTTTTTTTAATGTAGAGGGAAGAATAAGGATGGGCAACTGTGTCATTCCTTAGCACTTAGAAAACCTTACTGGCAACCCCTTTTGCTGCAAGTTTTCCACTGCTTTGTATTAGTTATAAACCCGTCTTTACAAGAGCAAAGTTTTGTAGCAAACCTACCTGCTACATGAATGAGAACAAAGGAGAATATGATTGGAGGTTTCTCAGCAGAGCAGAACAGAGCACTCAGAATTATATGTTATGACACAGTATATACTGGCTCCAGATAGATCATTTCTGCATTTAAGAGTTTGCCCGTTGCTACCATTAGTCCTGGGTGATTGCATACAAACTAGTTGTTTATCTGTCTGATGGCAAAGATTGCATCTCATTTATCTCTAAATATCCCTAACACATGGTGGAGGGTGTCCCATGTAGTGACTACTAAACAGAAATGTGTATTTTGAACGAATATTCTGGAGGATTAGTATTTGACATCAAAAATGCCACAACCTAAAAGTGCTTCTAAGAGTGATATACTTCCCTTAGACCAATGTGATGGTATATATATTATTTTGGATTCACATACATAGAAATGGACAATGCATATATTCACTCATGTCATTACAGGTTGCAGTTGTTATCTTATTAAGAGCCCCTTCTATCACTAATTCAAAGTTCATTTATTGCCACATCAATTTTAGTTGTCGATACTATCTTCAAATATTTTCTGTGTGTCCCAATACGTCTCCATAAGATTATCATATTTTCTGGGCCAGAAAGCTCTGTGTCTTCTCACATTTAGAGTTTTCCATAGTGTCTAGAACCATGGGCTTTTCAAGGTAGAAAGAAGCTTAAGAATTATTGAATCTAATCCCACATTTTTCTGAGCAATTGCCAGTTATTTTTGTATGTAGGAAGGGTACTAGCTAAATTGATATGATAAATACTTTTATTTTCAAACTAAGAAGTTTCCCATCTCACTCTGAAAATTTCTAAGAACAATTTGAGATACTTGGAGTACATGGAAGACGTAATTGGTTGCCTGCCCCATAGCTATTCTTCTTTCCATTTCTTTTTCAAGTTCATAGAACCCAATGTGTGCAGTCAGTTATACGTCCAACCACACTGAGTTCATCAAGATGAGTCTAAGCCAGTCATGGTTAATCCAATATTCTGTTTAGTCAGCCTCTGACCTAATTCTTACAGCTTCTACTCATAGATCTCTAGGGCACACTCTTGGTAGGCTCAACGGTGGTGCTCAGGCAACACCATTTTTTTAAAGGATTATTATATGATGGTAAATGTGAAGCCATGATTGAAAAACCCTGCTATACCATATGCTGGACAAGTAAGTTCTCAACACATGCTTCTTACTTATAAAAATACATTGGGGGGATTTAATTTTATGTCAATGTAGTTGTTTATGGATTTTTTCCCATTAAAATTGTCGACTAATCAATTTCTGGATTTCATCCAATTCTATTTACAGTCTATTGAGTGAAACTACGTGTGTGTTTACTGCACTAAAACCCAAACGACAGCAACAACACAAAGTCCTACTGCTTTGAATTTTTGTAGCCTGTCAAAATGTCAAAACATTTGGCATCTAAACCTCATTTTCAAAGAATGCCTTGAGATACTAATAGGATATTCAGTAAGCCACTGGAAAATCCCAACCCAGCTTGGGGAGGCTTTGCAGTTAGCCTAAGAGACATTTTCCAACTCATGAAGAAGTCCGTCATGTGGAACTGCATCCTCGCCCTCCGTGCCATGGGCCACTAGAAATTGCTGCTTGGCTGGCAGAGCGTAGGAACCATGCTTGTTAGAGCTCACTGTTCATTTTTCTTTCTTTCCTGCTCACTGCTATTTTTAGGTCCAAGCTATTTTGGAGCTCAAGGTGCCTCATCACTTTCCTACACAGTCCAGAATAGAAACCTGTACAATGTTAATAGGTGCCTGCTGCATTCTTGTTCGTGTTTGTCAAGCCAGTGTTCTAAAATCAACTGCCCTGTACTGAATGTTAAGAAGTAGTCCCAACTCTCAAAGAGTTTAGATTCTGTTTTGTAAGTATTGAGTATGCAGAAAACGAATGTTTGTCAAGTCAGGAAATTGATGTGCAGTGATCTGAGTTCAGCTTCCAATCTTAGGTCATTCCTGCTTGGGGGAGCGCATCCTCTTTGGACTGACATTCCATAGATATGTACCTGTCCAGCTCACCAACCAGTACTCCCTCTGACTGTTTGCTGACTTTTCTGATCAGTGTATAATAGCCTAAAGGAAAACTGTTAGTCTGTCCACAGCAGTTCTGGCACCAGATGTGTGTGGGTGCTTTCCCCAGAACAACCAATTTTCCCACTCTCTGGACACCAACTGGATGTCCTAGAATTTAATTCCATTCTGACACTACTGAGAATTAGTGTCAAATGCCATAGATTTAAGGACTCTACCCCATAATATTCTCATTTCAGGTGCCAGTCATAAGTATTGAGTCACCAGGGTACCCACACTTTTCTGTCTGACTTGGCTACAAAGTTGAGGGTTCCCACAACCCCCCTCAAATCTGACAATTTGCTAAAACAGCTCACAAAATTCAGGAAAACATTAATTAACATTTAGTGATTTACCATAGAGGATATTACTATGAAGGATACAGATGAAGAGCTAGGTAAGGTAAGGGCCCGAAGGGTCCTATGCGTAGGAGTTTTGTTCCCTTGGGGTTAGGATATGCCACCCTCCAGCACATGGACATGTTCACCAACCCAGAAGCTCTTCAAACCCTATTATTCAATGTTTGTGGAGGTTCCATCACAAAGGCAAGGTTGATTAAATCACTGGTCATTGGTGATTGACTTAATCTTCAGCCCCTCTCCCTTTCCTGGAGGTCAGAAGTTGGGGCTGAAAGGTACTAGCTTCTAATCATGGCTATCCAGTAGCCAATCAGTAGTTACCTCATTAGAACAAAAGATGCTCCTCTTACCTGGGAAACTTAAGGGATTTAGTAGCTCTGTATCAGGAACGAGGGGCAGAAACCAAATATATGTTTTGTATTATGTCACACAGCTACACAGTTTGTTAAATATTTTGAATGTTATCACTGCCCTAGAACATGTGTGCATTTGAGTTCTAGACAGCACTGTTTGGTGTTTTGCTGCTCACTGTCTTTTTCATGTGTGCCAACAACTATGGTTGAAGACTTCATGCCGCGTGCTCTGTGGGACTGCTGTTGGTTTGTCTTATTTGTTGTTTGTCTTGAGTTTTATTTTCCCCATATGCTTTGTATATCCTTGGTACTTAGTATGAAATACATATTTGCTGTTTGATTAGAAGTTCAAAGTACCCAGAGTAGTGGGGACCACTCAAGAATGTTCTTCTCACAGAAGTAAAATACTTAACGTGGACTGCTAAGGAGAAAATAGAAGACCCACATCATGTATAATTTCTAGCACTCTGTCTCCCTGACTCCAGACATCCCAGTTTATTCTAACTCCTAACATCACGAAAGAGAACTACTGCCTCAGGTGATAGCTGAGGCATCCTCACTTAGGCAGGCAGCCTATCAGCATGTGTTGGGGACGTATAGGCAAGCCTGTAACTACTTCTGGGAAAAGTTTATTTATCTATATCCCCAAATAGTACAATTCTTTCTCCTCTTGAAACTCTTAACTGCCACTCAGGGATAAATTTTAAAATATGCTGCCATTATGCAGCTTAAGTAGTGTTTCACATTTATAATTTGTTGTGTTGATCCGTGTGGACCACGTTGGGCAACCATACTAGTGCAGTTTAATTTGTTTAAATATCATTAACACCAGTATTCCATAATGTGCCTTGCTTACGAATGGGAAATGTTGCTGTCAGAAAATGTAGCAACTAATGAGAAGAAAAGCTGGAGAACAAAGAGCTGCCCATGAGTTCACACATTTCTAAGTACTGAATGAGTCAGAAGGGGCTGGATAAGTAAGTGTCTGTGTGCCCAAATTACTCCCTCTGTTCCTAGCTCTTAATATAGTCCTACATCCCTATTTTGGAGTCACAGAAAAGGCAGCTTCATCCAGCCTCTGTCACAGTCGGTGCACCAGCCAGCTTCTTTCTTCCTTAGTCTGTAAGCACCTCTTCTTGGGTGTCTGGGTCTTGTTTCCCAGCTCTGGCTCTTCAGCTCCAGGCATTCATGCCTAGCCAGCGCTTCCAACCCAGCAGCCATTTGGTCTCTGTTCTCTGCCTCATTTTCCCCTCTTCTCCCCAGTTTCAGTGCATGCACTGCCTGGATAGAGAGTGGGGGGATAGAACCATGTCCCCTACCAGCCTCCACTTTGCAGGAATAAAATACCTGGTTACTGATTACATTCCCTTCTTAAACTTTCATCCAGGAGGATAGAACAGAATCAACTTTTTGAAAAAAATATTTAGTTACCACATGACTGTTTATGATATGTTCATTCAACCAACAATTATTATTTGTAAGGCAGTATGCTAGAGGCTAAAAATTCAGGGCTATGACCTTACTGAGCTTTTGGTTTATGTAGGAGTGAACTGAATTTTTTTCTAGTTTAATTAATGGTTTTTAAATTGTGTAATAAATTTTATTATTCTTAATAATTATGTCACACTGTGATAAATGTTTTGAATAAAAGGCTATCAGAGCATAGAGAAGAGGTGTCTTAGAGACTTCAACTGTAGTTTGAAGGATTAGCAGGTTGAAAACTAACATATATACTCAAAAAAATTAAATATCAAAGAGGAAAACTCAGGAATTTTGTACTGCTTCTCCAATCTGAAACAAACCACCAAAGAGATGGATCAGTAAATTCTTCCACTATCTTTAGAGAAATGAATGATTTTCAAAAGGGAATAAAAACGTATGAATTGCTGGAATGAAGTATTGATTAAAGGATTAAAAGAATCTATATACTTTGAAGAATGAGTGTGGCTATATGTGTAAACAAACTAATTTCAAGGCTTTTTTTTTTTTAAGTGCTTGACTTGTTATTTTGAAAACAGAATGACAGGATTCACTTGCTTACGGAATAATCTTATTTGACTGGATTCAATTCTTAGCCAAATAATCTTGCAGAAATCAGTGTGTGTGTGCATGTGTGTGTAGAAACCATCTCATAACATACTTTTTGTTAAAGTAAAATTCCATTTATTTTGACAATATGTTATCCTAAAGTAATTAGGAAATTTAGAAAAATATTTTCTAATTCAGCGAGTTTAACTGATCTGTGATAGAAATACAGAGTCACAGTAGTTAGTTATCTTGGTCCTTTCTTTAGCTGAATATGGTGAATATTTGCTAATGTTGCTACCCCAAGTTGAAGGCCCCTTTTTTGGTACCATTAATCTGATTTTATTTTAAGGAACTTTTTCCCCCCACTTGTAGTCTGTGGTATTGAGTCTAAGTTGAATCCAATGGTAAATACTAGGCTCCCACCTAGAGAGTCAGAGGATTGAGTAGCCCTGGAATATAGCAGTTGACTCAGGGATGAACATGTGACCCAATAAAAATTTTAGCATTCTTTGACAGAGATCGCTGGGGGCAAAAATGTGCTCTTTTCCAACTTTAGAGGATATGAGGCTGTGTTCTGGAGGAAGCCATCTTGCCAGGACCAGTGGAATTACACATGGAGATAAGAAAGAGGAAGCAGTCAGGAGATGGAGGAGAAACTGGATTCTGGAGTCATTTCTGATTCCCTAAATCAAGTGATACCTAGAGTTTACCATGGACTTTTGAGCCATAAGAATTAATAAATTCTCATTTTCTGTAAACCATTTCTCCTTGGTTTGTTGCCGTTTGCTATAGCAATAATCCTAATACAAGATAATTTGATATTTATATTTTTAACCTCCAGTAATGTAAATTTATGTTCAACTTTGTTAACCAGAAAAATGATGACTATTGTATTTCATTGCATACTTTAGACATGACTTTGCAGTCATTTGGCAAGGCAGCATGGTGTAGGAAAAGGAGTCATAGACCTAGATTTCATCTTTTTTTTTTTTCTTAAAGATTCTATTTATTTATTTGACAGAGAGAGAAAGAGCACAAGCATCAGGAACAGCAGGCAGAGAGGGAGAAGCAGGCCCCGTACTGAGTAAGGAGCCCGATGTGGGGCTCTATCCCAGGACCCTGGGATCATGACCTGAGCCGAAAGCAGATGCTTAACCAACTGAGCTACCCAGGTGCCCCCTAGATTTCATCTTTAAAAAAAAAAAATTTGAGTACAGTTTTCACATGATGTTACATTGGTTTCAGGTGTACATGTTACCCAGTGCTCACCACAAGTGTAGCTGCCATCTGTCACCATACAGCTCCAGAACAGTATCATTGACGATATTCCCTGTGCTGTACCTTTCATCCCTGTGACTTATTCCATAACCCGAACACTGTATCTCTCACTCCCCTTCACCCATTTTGCCCACTCCCGTCACGCCCTTCCCTCTGGCAACCACCGCTTTGTTCTCTCTATTTATAGGTCTGATTCTGCTTTTTGCTTGTTTGTTCATGCATTTTGTTTTTAGAATGCACATATAAGTGAAATCATAAGGTATTTTTCTCTCTCAGTCTGACTTATTTCACTTAGCATGATACCCTCCATTTCCAATCACAGGTGAATTGTGTAACACTGTCTCATTTCAATGCTCTGAGCCCTTGTTTCCTCATCTGTCAGAAATAGTAATAAATACCTCACTGGGTTTTTATGAGGCTTAAGGGATAACATACTGTGTAATAAGAGTGATACATGCTAGAATATTATAAATCAACAAAAGATACTTAAGTGCCTTCACTTACAATTCAGTTACAATCTTAGGCAAGAATAGGAGTGAGTAAATAAATAATTAAATAAAGCAAGCTGTTTATAACTATCATTATTAAAATTGACCTCCTTTGCCTGATCTAGTGCCAAAGCTTCCTGGTGGTGGAGAATTAAACTCCCCAGCTTAATTCAGCCCCCACACAGTGTACTTAATAACCCCCTTAGGTTTCCCATTGCATACACATGGCATTTTTCAAAACTTCATCTGAGGATAACCTATATCAGAATCACTAGAGTTGTTACAAATGCATATTCCTGCACTTCACTGTAGACCTATTTCCATAGAATCCTTAGGAGCTTCTGAAGTACAAATAAGAGTTTGAGATCAGCTGGCCCACAGGGTAAGACCACATTAATTGGGATGATGCAGGAAGCACATGACTGACTAGCACTTTCTAGACTTAACTTTTCTACCATTTAGTTCTTCCTCCACCATCTATGTTCCAGCCACTTCAAAAGTTCTTGGCATTCCTTGAGTATATAATTACCCGTAGTCATTAAATTTTCATACAGGTTGTATGCTGTAATTATTTTCACATGAAAAATCTTTCATTATTTTTAGCAAATTCCAACTTATTGCTAATGATAGAGATTAAAATAAATCTTCTGGGATTCACCCACTTTCACAGAAATAGTCCCTTTCCTTCACTTTCAGGAAGTATTATTTTTATGTGATGGTCACCTGCTTCCCCTCCCTCACTTCTTCCACTGGGTTGTCAGCAATCTAGATATTATTTAATGAGGTCCTCTATAGGTGTTTGTTTAATGAATGAGTGAGTGAAAGGAAGAAAGAACGATTCGTTGTGACATGCCTTAGAAATACAATGACCTATAGGCAAAGTGGGGGTTTCGAGGCAAGCAAGGACTTAGCTCTTATACCTAAAATTTATTTAACAACATAAGGCTTGCATGTGCTAAGGGGCTAATGATTGTCTGAAGGATAAAGCCTGAACCATTTCATTGTGCTTCGGGAGGCCTCACGAAGATGACTGAGAGTTGAGCCTTAAAGAAGAGGAATAAGCAAGCAGTAAAGACCAGCAAGTGTAGTATAGAATGTCCAAGAAATCTGGGTATTTTAAGGAATTTAGAACCCTCTAAAAAATAAAAATAAAGGATATCACAGTGCACCTGTGCTTGGAGAAACCATAGCAGATTTCAGAAAGGAAAGTATAAACTTTCCTAGAAGGGTATGTGTTCTAGGTCAGAAGAATTAAACTGTCCTGGAAGTATCGCACTTAGTAGTGGTTGGGAGGAGAGATGAGCATGCTCACACACGTGGGTTTGGAGTGTGGCCATCTAACCTACAAGGCAGCAAACACTTGCAGGACTGGCCTGCCCCAGGTTTGAAATTTGAGTGACAAGTAGATGATTCAATTAACATTAAAAGGGGAAAAAAGTGCCTTTTAAGTAGTGTATGGGAACAATTAAGCGGAAAGGAGCCTTTAAAATTTTTTACTGCTCTCTCTAAATACTGACTGTTAATTGAAAAAGTTGCTGTTAGTGGCACAGCATGTTCTGTAGTACACCTGAGAGAATTAGATGTTAACCACCGTGCAGAGCTGTAAAAAAAATCCTCATCCTGTTGCTCTTGCAATAAGCTGTAGAGATGTGCCTCCTACTTCCACCCTTTGCAGTAGTCAGTTATTGACTAACTAATAGGTAAAGAAGCTCTGGGGATCCAAAATGACTAAGCCATGTTTACAAATGCAGCTTTTGAACAGTGTTTTCCAGAGCGTGTTCGAGGGAGGTTATAAAGACTACTATCGGATATTCTCTTCCCCAAAGAGTTTCATGTTAAAATAGGGTTGAAAAACATGAATTTTAACAAATGTAAACCTTTTTTTTTCCTGGAAGTCTCAAACTTCTGATATGTAAATGTGCATTATGAAAGAAAGGGATATGTATATTACACGTATCTGTATGTTATATATAGTTAATACAATGTCTCACAAATAACTTTGACTACTGAACTTTTTAAAAAGTGAACATTTCACGGATTTATAGCTTTTTCTTTGGCCACAAAGTTACTATAATCTGATCTGTTAAGCCATTTGTGAGATTTCCATGGGGATGTTGCTGGATGTGGCTAAACGACCTACCAGGCTTCACCGTGTTTCTCTGTGACAAGGTGCACTATTCAGACTGTAGCCCCTGCAGATGGTGTTGCTGGAGCATGACAGAAATGAGACTGAACTGTGCTGCGATTGATACTTCCTGGATTTGCCAGGCGATACTTAAAATGACAAGACAGCGCTTCCGTCAGACTAATCATTACCCTCACTTGGATAATCGTGCTGTTTTAGCACAAGGCTCTTCGAATTACCAGGATAGGAAGATGAGCCATACTGCTGCAGACCAGTTGGGAGGTACAAAGAGGCAGCAATTAAAGGGAGTCCTGGTGATCGTTTTATAGCCCTGATCTTAGGGGTCAGGATGCAGAACTGGACTCCAGGAGGCCTGGAAAGAGTAAACAGGGTTCTGTAGAGCACGAAGTAGACTCAAGCATGTGAAAACAAGGGTAGGACCTGTTGTGACTGTAATCGCGATAAGTAACAGGGCTTGGTCCCAAGAGGAATATGGCAAGAGCTTAGTGGCTGGAATCAGGACATAGGCACTATGGATCCTTGAACTCTGATACATAACCAGCCAGATTCATCAGTTCTCAAATATCCAAATACATGCAGTATTTGGCATAGATTTTCTAGTAGTACAAAGCACTTTTATAACCTGAATCTTCTTGTTAATTGTTAAATGCATTGTTTGCATATCCAGAAAATAGAACAAAATCACAGTGATCAAGTTCTTTTTACTAGGGGAATATAGGCATTCTATCCCACAACAGTACCTTGCTTTCCTCTGAAAACAGCACTTAATTATATAATAATTGCATTGCTTGGGCTCTGATGTTCAGGAAAGCAGTCTTACAGAGCGTGATGTTTTCCACCCTTAATGGTGGTACATAGACTTGATAGTGAACCCAAGAACACGTACTGACTCAGATGCCCTTGCTGCACCACCGTGTCGGAAAATGTATAAGTATGATTCAAGTAAACAGTGACTGAGTACAGGGGCGCGTACCCACGCTAACTGTTGGTGTGAAATTCAGTTCTTCAGCATTGAAACCCAAAAACACTTTCACTTAATGAAAATTTTATGACAGCTTATGTTAATATCTTATTTTCTGCACTAGAGTTTTTAAAGCAATAAAATTATATGGAAATTCATATAATTATACCTGTAATTACCTAATAATTGAGGTAATTAACCAAGAACTCCCTTGGGAGAATACAACTGACCAGTTACACCTGCAGTCAGCTAATTTCAGGTGCAATTATATCTGCATGTGATTTTGTACACCTGCAGTTAATTGCAAGGGCTAAAGGTGGACTTAAGACAAAGAAGCCTATGTGACTATTTACCCTTAAAGCTCATTTGCTTTATACCACCACCTAGTGACTTATGCTTAATTCAGCATTATCTTAAATTCTTAGTAGGTAAAGTGTCTTCCTGGAGTGACATAGAGACTTTGGGTGAGTTGTGGTATTCTCACAGAATATCAAGTACTGCTTTCTGAGCAGGTAAATGAGCCCAAGTCCAGGGCTCATAGCCAAATAGAGATGATTAAACTCTTCTAAAATAAACAGAAAGAGTGTATTTGACAGAGCAAAATGTACTTGAAAGGAAGAGCTCATTTTAATTGTATTTTTGGAGTTGAATCTTAAGGAAGTGAGGATGGTAGCTCTGATTTACCAAGTCGATTGTTTAACATAATATTGAGAACACTGTAAGTGTTCAGGAAATGTTTAGTGAATGAGCAAGCCTCGCAATTACTTTAGGACCATTTTGAATCTGCATCTTGGGGTATCATTAGAACCATCTTGGTCAAATATATTACGCCAGTTTCTCTGCATTTCAAATGCCAGCAAAGGATGTTTTTCTAAACAAATGAAGTCATTACTGACTTAGCTCCTAAAAGGGAAATTCTTAGACTTTTGGTATTACTAATCATTGAAGAAACTAGAGATAATCTAATTATAGAAAATGCAAAATTTTTAGAATGAGGGGGGAAAATATTCTAGATTATTCTGCTTCTATGTGTTTTATAACTTCATAAATTCCTATAAAACACATTTAATTTAGATTTAATTTGATGAGATCACAGCCTTTGGGGAAGACAGAACATCTCTAAGGTAAGATTTCCTTATTAGAGATTGCAAGAAATTATTTCCCATAACGATTAAACTGCATGGTTATGGAATAGAGACAAAATAACGTTGTTTGTATCCCCCAGAGTTTGTTTCAAGATGCAGAGTATGGCTGGCTTTCTCCTTTTTCTTATTCAGAGTCAGCTTTTAGTCGTAGGGTTTTATGTTCTTTTTTTTTTTTTCAGTGATCCAAGATTCATTGTTTATGCACCACACCCAGAGCTCCATGTAATATGTGCCCTACTTAATACAAACCACCAGGCTCACCCATCCCCGCTCCCCTCCATAACCCTCAGTTTGTTTCTCAGGGTCCACAGTCTATCATGGTTCATCTCCCCTTCTGATTTACCCCAATTCACTTTCCCTTTCCTTCTAGAGTCCTCCATTTTATTCCTGATGTTGCACAAGTAAATGAAACCATATAATTGACTTTCTCTGTTTGACTTATTTCACTCAGCATAATCTCCTCCAGACCCATCCATGTTGATACAAAAGTTGGGTATTCATCCTTTCTGATGGCGGAGTAATATTTCATTGTATATACGGACCACATCTTCTTTATCCATTTGTCCGTTGAAGGGCATCTCGGCTCTTTCCACAGTTTGGCGATTGTGGACATTGCTGCTATGAACATTGGGGTACATATGGCCCTTCTTTTCACTACATCTGTATCTTTGGGGTAAATACCCAGTAGTGTAATTGCAGGGTCATAGGGTAGGTCTATTTTTTATTTTTTGAGGAATCTCCACACTGTTTTCCAAAGTGGCTGCAACAAATTGCATTCTCAACAACAGTGAAAGAGGGTTCCCTTTCTCCACCTCCTCTCCAGCACTTGTTGTTTCCTGTCCTGTTGATTTTGGCAAAGAAGAAGTCAAACTCTCTCTCTTCCTAGATGACATGATACTTTATATGGAAAACCCAAAAGACTCCACCCCCAAACTACTAGAACTCATACAGCAATTCAGTAATGTGGCATGATACAAAATCAATCCACAGAAATCAGTTGCTTTCTTATACACTAGCAATGAAAATATAGAAAGGGAAATTAGAGAATCTATTCCATTTCCTATAGCACCAAGAACCATAAGATACCTTGGAATAAACCTAACCAAAGAGGTGAAGGATCTGTACTTGAGGAACTACAGAACACTTATGAAAGAAACTGAAGAAGACACAAAAAGATGGAAAAGCATTCCATGCTCATGGATCAGAAGAATGAACATTGTTAAAATGAGTATATTGCCCAGAGCAATCTATACTTTCAGTGCCATCCCAATTAAAATTCCACTAGCATTTTTCAAAGTGCCAGAACAAACAATCTTAAAATTTGTACAGAACCAGAAAAGACCCCGAATCGCTAAGGAAATGCTGAAAAAGAAAAACAAAGCTGGGGGCATCACGTGGCCTGATTTCAAGCTTTACTACAAAGCTGTGATCACCAAGACAGCATGGCACTGTCATAAAAGCAGACACATAGACCAATGGAACAGAGTGGAGAGTCCAGATATGGACCCTCAACTCTATGGTCATATAATCTTCAACAAAGCAGGAAAAAAAATATCCAGTGGAAAAAAGACAGTCTCTTCAATAAATGGTGCTGGGAAAATTGGATAGCTCTGTATAGAAAAATAAAACTCGACCATTCTCTCACACCATACACAAAGATAAACTCAAAATGGATGAAAGACCTCAACGTGAGGCAGGAATCTATCAAAATCCTAGGAAAATCTAGGCAGTAACCTCTTTGACATGGGCCACAGCTACTTCTTTCAAGACATGTCTCCAAAGGCAAAGGAAACAAAAGTGAAAATGAACTTTTGGGACTTCATCAAGATAAAAAGCTTCTGCACAGCAAAGGAAATAGTCAACAAAACAAAGAGGCAACCCACGGAATGGGAGAAGATATTCGCAAATGATACTACAGGAAAAGCGCTGATATCCAAGATCTGTAAAGAATTTCTCAAACTCAACACCCAAGAAACAGATAATCATGTCAAAAAATGGGCAGAGGCCATGAACAGACACTTCTCCAAAGAAGACATACAGATGGCCAACAGACACATGAAAAAATGTTTATCATCACTAGCCATCAGGGAAACTCAAATCAAAAGCACATTGAGATACCACCTTACACCAGTTAGAATGGCCAGAATCAACAGGACAGGGTTTTACGTTCTTGTAGTTTCTTAATAATGGGTAATTCTGAAATTCTGTAACTTGTTTATGAAAACAAGTCTATAAACTAGCTGATTAGTGACTTTAATACATCAAATTTCTATGATTAGGATGAACAAGTCTCATGCCGATAAATCAAAATAGTGGATAAGCCATGGTTTTGATACTAATAATTGAATTGAAACCAGACACCTGGGTGGCGCAGTCAGTTAGATATCTGCCTTTGGCTCAGGTCATGATCCCAGGGTCTTTGGATGGAGTCAGGCATTGGGCTCCTTACTTAGCAGGGAGCCTGATTCTCCCTCTGCCTGACGTTCCCCCTGCTTTCGTGCACTCTCTCACTCTCTCTCTGACAAATAAATAAAATCTTTTTAAAAACTTGAGTTGAAATATCTTAAAATATGTGGTTCAGGGAAATGGGCAAGTATTTGACTATATATTGTTTGCACAGATAAAATAGGTATATAGATACATACTATAGGTATATAGATATACCTATATAAATACATATACCGGGCGCCTGGGTGGCTCAGTGGGTTAAAGCCTCTGCCTTTGGCTCAGGTCATGATCTCAGGGTCCTGGGATCAAGGTCCGCATCGGGCTCCCTGCTCGGCGGGAAGCCTACTTCCTCCTCTCTCTCTGCCTGACTCTCTGCCTACTTTTGATCTCTCTCTATCTGTCAAATAAATAAATAAAATCTTTTAAAATAAATAAATACATATACCTGTATATCTGTATATTTGTATCTCTATGCATATGTATACATATCTATGTCTTATGTAATGCAAAATATATGTAATATTATTTGTATATAAATATATAATGATAGAGGCATACATAACGATGTAGCATATTTCTTAACAGTAGAGCCTAGAAATAGTAGATAGAGAAGACAAAATATATTTAGAGTGTAAATGACTCCTTATTAATTTAATTTCTTCAGAATGCCTTATTCCTAACTCATTCCTCTAGTATTAGGAATGTTGGAATTCTTCATAACATGACTGTCCATAAATCTGTCTCATAGAAATAAGAATACAAAGTAAAACCTGTTATTCGTACACTAGTTAAGTCTATCTCCTCTATCTTTGCATGAAAAACAACTTTCTCATGTTATTTTATGGCTTTCAGATTTACCTTCATCTGACTTAATTTCATCACTCCAACTCAGGATGCCTACTTAAAAAAAAATTCTTGCTGTTCTGTTATGCAGCAAAAAGTTAAGTAAAGCAGTTGGAGCAGTAGTTAGTTGTTATTATTAGTTCATGGTTTTGGCTTCTTTATTTTAGATCTTCCATTCCCGATGGCTTTGTTTAGTGACCTAGTCCAGTGCTGTGCAAAGCAGTGTATTATAAATGTTATGTAAATAGCTCTCTGAAAAGGAAGAAAGTAATGAATCCCCAGATAGATGATTATATTTGTCTTAATGTAGTCATAGTGTGCACTTCCTTGGCCTGGACTGCCACTAGGCTTTTTAGGTTACTGAGATTTCACAAGTTCCATCTGATTAAAGGACTTTCAAAACCAGCAATTTGCTTCTGTTTGCCTGATTGATTCTCTTATTAGACAGACACACAATGAAAACTTAAACACTTGATTTAACAACTCTAATCTTAAGAGCATTCTCTCTCTAATATCACTCTTGTTTATTCAAATATCCTTAAAATGTGAAGTAACACTACTCATTCACACCTGCCACAGGTACCTAACATACACACACACACAGAGGCTTAAGTGCACAATTTATAGTGTTAGCAGAGCAGTTTGTTTCGTTCCAACTCTGATTTTCCGTGAAGTTGGAAACACTGATTATTTTCCTAATCCTTCTCTTTCCCTTTTTCCTTTGATCCAAGTTTATTCTTCCATTTTTAGTTTCTGATTTCTGTACTATCCAATAAAAAGTCTTTTCTTTTTCTGCCTTCTTACCTATTTTAGTGTAATGAATAGCATTCATCTATTTTAGTAGATATTCATCTACTTCTAAAAATAAAAGCAATCATTTCTATGTTATTGTGATCATAGAATAGCATTTGATGACCAACTAGAAGTTGTACTCATCGAAAAATATCATTGGTGAGATTTCTAGAGAATGCTTTTTTTTTTTTTCTTATTTGGTCTTTGAGGAGACATCAAAATACACATTCCGTAAGAAAGAGAAAGCAAAAAATAATAAAGGAAAGAGGAAGCATGTTTGAGTTATGTCTGCATCACAACTTTGTTCTTTCTTTAATTGTAAAATGTATGTAATACCTAATTCATTTGTACCCCCATGCACTAAATACAAAATAACTTATATTACAATAACTTATATTACAAAGTAACTTATGGGAAAATTTTGTGCACCTCATATTAAAAATATACGTAACGATAGCTTTCTGTTTCCCAAATTTTTAAGGTATGCAGAAACATACACATAGAGATGTGAGTAATAAATATGTCCCTAGCATCTCTATGTGAGGTTTTCCATTAAGTGAAAAAACACATTGCTAATGATCACAACAGATAACTTTAATATAAAAGCCACATAATAGCATATCCTTTTGTGTGATTCCATATTAAAGTAGTGAGAATGACTATTATGGCATTCCTTAGCTTAATTATTTCATAAGAAAAAAAACATTCAATTAATATATCCTCCTAGAATTGAAGATTAATTTTATCTATTGAACTCCTCCTTAACTGTTCATTAAAATCCCTGTTCTTCTCTAGCTCTTTCTAAGGCAGATTTCAGATATTCTTTAGCATTTTACTTAATTTTATGGTGCTTGGTTCCATAAAAAGTAAATACAGGTAACACTCTGGAAAATACTTAATATGTAAAATGTGGTAACGAATCAGTTCGCTTTTACTTATGGTTCAGATTTCAAATTCACATTTCCATCAGTGTTCATTATTTACATGTCTATACAGTTTTTCTCCATTCACATTAATACATCTGGCTGAAAATTCATTATTTGTGGAAACGCAGAGGGCTTGTGTGCTGGAACACACATGCAAATAAAAAGGAAAGATGTTCTGTCTCCTAGAAACCTGTCTTAACTACCATGTATATTAACTGTCATTGATATGTAATTTAAGGTATTGAATAAATCAGACTGCATGAAAATAGAATTCTAACACCTATCCCTATTTAAGTTTACTGACTGCATTGACACAAACAACGTATCTACAAAGTATCTTTTTACCAAGCTTTCTTATTCCTTAGTTGCCAACCCTCTCAGTCCATGCTTAAGACATTATACCAGGTCCTAATGTATCAGGAGGTAATTATTCATGAAATAAAAAATTACGTAGTACCGCCTATTGCCATAGTCTTAGAATACAGCTAAGGACAAAACAGCCGAAACTCTGCTCTAATGACACTTATATTTTAGTGAAGGAAATAGATTGCAAATAAATAAGCATATAAATAAATACTTGCAGGTAATGATGGGTAGTGTGAAGAAAATAAACAAGGGTAGAGGGATACAATAATCAGGGAAAATTTTTTGAGAAAGTGACATGAGAACAGGGAAGCTTGACAGAATGTCATAATGGAGAGGAGACTGGGAGGGACACAGACTCAGAAGCAGGCTTTCACTTTCTTGTCTGAGAAACAGCATGAAGGTCTGTGTGGCTGGAGTGGAATGAGCTACAGGGTAGAGACTTGGAGATAATGTTAGAGAAATGGGCAAGGTGGCATCACTTATGGCTCAGTGAGTCATGAGTAANGATAATGTTAGAGAAATGGGCAAGGTGGCATCACTTATGGCTCAGTGAGTCATGAGTAAGAGAACCACAGGTATGGTTCTCAGTGCAATGGGAGCTCTTGCAGTGTTTTGAGTAGTCAGGGGAATTGGTTTGAACTTGTCTGATGTATGTATTATGGATCCCAGTCTTAAAACAGACTCAGACTCCATCCAGGAACATAGAATGAGTATACACACACACACACACACACAAACACACACACACATTTTTTCCCCCCAAATCTGTGGGAATTTCTATTTGAGCCTCAGGAATTCAGGTGAGTGTGGAAGCACAGATTTTGGGAAATCTAGAGGAAGAGAAAGTAAGATCTGAACTGAGCTTTAAAGACAGAGTAGTATTTAGATATGTGAAAATGGATTGGTCCAGAGGGAGAGGTAGGCAGTTTCTGTTTAAATACATTACAGTTTACCCAATAGTGGTATTTTAAAGTAGAGCCAAAAGCAGTTTGACTAAAGCTAAAAAAAAAAATACTCCATATAGAGGTAGAGTGGTTGAAATATCTCAAAGAATTTTGAGCATTAAGAAGAGAGGATTAATCTTATCCAAAAATTATATATTTTAACCACAGATTATATCATTATGGTACCAAGATTTTTTAAAAGACAGAAAAAGAAAAGGTAATATATGTAATTTCTGAAAAATAACTGAGTTCATCAAGTATAGTAACATTCCCTGATCTATATGGTTATTAATGCTTTGGAAAACTTCAGTAGGTATCCTGAAAAATAACAAAGGGTTTATTTTGATTACTGTTATCTGTTGCCCTTTAGAAATTTAACCAGCTATATTAAAGAAATTACCCATTATTATTCATTGAGAGAATTCTTGGCCCTTAATGTTAATAATGCACTTGTTATTTCCACATATTTATACATATTTTCTATACAATTAACTGCAATTTGAATAGTTTTAGCAAACCTTGAACTATGGAGCTGGATTCAAAGAACCCTACTATAACTCTGAGTTCTGGACATCAAAAAACGCAAGGTTTTAACACAATCACAGGAGTAAAACAAGCAATATACCCAAATCGCTCTGTACATCTATCTACATTCCAATCCATGAGCCGCAATCATTAAGATCTGGTAGGGATATTAATTTAAATATTAAAATACTTACTATTAACTATTGACACAAATAAACCACTTCCATGGATGTGATACTAATGTGCAATAAAGTAATTGTGTGAACATTGTTCATTGTTCACTTATCTCTGACTTAATTATATCTAGTCATTATCACAAAACAGACATTTCTTTAATATCAGGACTTTTCCTAAGTTTCTTATCATTAACGACTTGTAATGTTTTTATAATTTTATCTAAATCCAAAGATATTCTTTTTTTGACTAACCTACATAATTTATAACCAGCAAATTCATTTTAATAGTGCTTTTGAAATAGTGATAATTAGTCTACCCACCTGCTAAGTTTGTAAGGTAACTTTTGGTTGTAAACAACCATTATTTATGGATGGTGATGATGATGGACTGATTCAAATATGACTAGAATTTGCAAGATACCAGGTATATTTATGGATGTTTAATTGGCCTACCCAACTTAGTTTCTTTGCAACTATTATTGCATAAGTTAAAATTTCTGATCTATTACATAAAAGAGTAAAACTTGAATTCAAATTGAAAATTGATTTTAGAGTTAGGTTATAATTTTTCAGGCATATCATAGGATTTTTAATTTATGTTGCCTTGGGACTACATTCATTAATCTTTCTACAAATATTTTTTAATTATCTACTCGATGCCAGGCACTGGATAAGCATTGAGAATACAATGATGTACAATAATAAAAAAATGATAGTGGCCCTGCCCTTAGGGAGCACACAGTTTTACAGTCTAGTTGTAGAAATGACAGTAATTAAATAGCCACTTAAGTTCAAAATTAAAATTATGGTAAGATTAAGGAGAAAAGATACATGGTAGGGAAAGAGTGAGTAGTAGGAACAAATGTCATGGAAACCATATTCTAAGTCTGGTCTATATGTGCTTTATCTTTCAAAAATAATTTTTTTTTCTGCCATGATTGATGAGCTGTAACTGGAATACTAAAGGAATTTGAGTTAAACTTCAGAGGTTTCATGTATTTCCTTAAACCTTGGTCTTAGGACTCAGCTGTCATAGCCAGAGGACAGCTGGGGAAAATCTGTTCAATTTTCTCAGATCCATGTGTTCTTTATCCTACACAAACATGATTCATATTTACTAAGAAGAAGCATTTTGCTTGAAAATTGGGAGGGAAACATTCAAATTCTAGCTGAAATGTAAACCATTAATTTTGAATAACCCGGGAAAAGGATTTCTACTTTTTTTTTTTTTTGCAATTTTGCATTATAATAGCAGCTCAACTAATGCATATATAATTTTCTTTCCCTTCTGCTTGTCATGCACTGCCAACATGGACTTCTACAAAGGCTCAGGTTGGTGTTGCAATCTGTTTTGATCTTTACTGTTTTCATTTAGTGAAAAGAAGCTTTGATGTTTTCCTTCACAAATCAGCTTTTTTTCTCTTTGTAAATGCTGATCAAAACATTATTCACACGTGGAAGAAAAAAATCTTCCCAGACAAGAGTCAGTTGCCTACATGTTGCTCTTAAATGTATGCCTTTACATTTGCAAGATGACTATTTCAGAAACCCAGAAAGTTGATTTATATCTGCTTAAATTTGTCATGCGTGGCTTATTTTATGAAATGAAGAAAATGACGCTCTAAGATTTTAGAATCAGCAGAATACATCAGACTCTGGCAAGGTTTCTGATATTAACTCTGCTCTATACTTTCAGAGTGAATTAGATGGCATTGTGCATGATCTATCTTAAAACTAAGCATTGAGGATTCCATACACAGCTTCCTACTGAGATGCTGATGTTAGGGTCACCAAATTTTTAGCAAATAGCAGTCAGCATATCAATAGTTTTCTCTCTTTCAATCTCTCTTCTCGTTTTTTAAAGGAATTAATGTTTTTTTCAAGTTTACATCAGTATCTCATATAAATCTTAAGTTCCTTCACAGTTTCAATAAATCCACATGCTATTTCTGTCCACCCCGATTTTGTTTGAAATACTCTTGGTCACATAATAAAAACATCAGTAAAGTTTTCAGAGGCTAACTGTATAGTAGATTAGAGTGGTATTTGTGATGCATTAGGGGCCAGGAGCTAAGTACACCTAAAGTGAGTTTGTCAGTCACAGAAGAATCTAGATTTTTTTTTCCCTGAGCAAAGTTTTATGAGGACTGTCAATGAAAAATAAAATGGCTAGGTAATTTAGATCCTGTACACTGGGGGAGGATACAGAATGTACTAACTCCAGACCTACTCAACCTTCTGTTAATTGGGGTTAGATAGAAGAATTTCAAATCCAAAGAATATTACAACATGATACCTGCTGTTATGTCTAAGCATCATTTGCATGGTCAAATTGTTTATTTTTCAAGTCATATAGTATATAAAATTATGGCATGATTTCCATAGGGTTGTCTCCCATTTTATGTTCTGGGCATATACAAACAATTATGAAGAAGATACATTTGTTAAAATTAAAGATTCATTTCACATTCTCATATTTAACTCTGAGACTGTTAAAATGATCTGTCCAGATGAGTTCTTAGAGTCCTATAGAAACCTTTTTCTCTGAGTAAAAATGATGACTTTTTGCTAACAGGACTATCTACCATGCTACATGGTACATGCAACTTGGGGTATTGTTTTCAAGCTCACTGACCCCAGATGTTTCATTTTGTTGACATAAAATCATTTCCTTTTTGTAGGTTGAAGATGGTGTACAGCCTTCTCCCAGTACATGACATATTTCTTTCTGAATAACCAATCCTTTATTTACTGATTAGTATATTTCATTTTTATTTAACTTTCTACCAAAGAAGACACTTATTTGAAAATTTCCCCCAAAATTTGTTCAAAAAATTACAATATAAAATCTAGAAGATTAGAGGGTTAATATAGATGATAACATAGAGAATATGTTGTAGAATGGGCTGAGATGTAAAGAAAGGGTAAGCAAATGTAACTTTGCAGGCATTAGGATCTCAGTCCCAACTCTTCAGCCCTACCACAGGAGCACAAAAGCAGTCAGAGATAAGACATACATGAATGAGCATGTCTGTGACTCAGTAAAGTTTAAAGAAATAGGCAATGTTGGTGAAAATAGTAGAGAAAGCTTCTCCCAAAATCCTTTCTTGCATAAAAGCAACAAGAAAACTGGAAAAAATTGTCCAAATAACATTTCTCAGGACTCTGTAAATTAATCAAAAGCTGTCGCAATCTGGGAAACATTTATTCAAGAAAAATGGCTGAACCTCAGAAGAGAAAGACATTACATTTTAAATTATCTTACATGAATGCTCACAACTCCAGCTCCATAGTGTTCTAAGAAGCTGCCCATAATCATAGTATAAAAAATAATAATATTAAGTAGTCTGGCAGCCACTAGAGAGGGCTGCACAGGGTTGGAGCTCTGGAAGAACCCACTCACAAGGCTGACTTTGTTTGACCTGATCCAGAACTGTCCCAGTGTGAAGAACTTGGGGACATTACTCCAAAACAATCAGAGGTAATTATTTAACTTGTAGCTAACAGTTGGGGCAAACAACAGAATAACTAAAAGCTTAAAAGGAAAAGCTAGGGAATTAGATGTCCGTAGGAGTTTGGGAAAACTCTGACATATTGCTGGGAGTTTAAAGATCATGGACCTGCTGTGCACATACTTAGGAAAGCACAGTCTCTGTGCAAATAGAAAATGAACACAGAGTTGTAAACTGCCTGCCTGGATGGTTAAATGTGTGCCTCAACACACAGAGGCTCTCAGCAAAGACTAGAGACTCTTTGGTGCCAGGTGTTAAAGGGAATCTGTCAGATCATTAGACAGAGACATCATTAGGCATAACAAACACAAACTTCACAGAATTGGTTCCAAAAAGTCAATAAATAAACAACAACATTAGCAACAACAACAACAAATATTGGAGAGAGAGGGAAGAAGCTGGTCTCCAGAGTTGCCACGTTATATTATTTTAAATGTCTAATTTTTCAACCAAAAAAATTATAAGCTATGCAAATAGAAAGTATATTTCATACACAGAAAAATTAATTAAAAATGGGCCAAAGACCAAAATGTAGGGCTAAAACTATTGCACTCTTAAAAGAAAACATCAGTGTAAATCTTTGTGACCTTGGATTAGACAATGGATACCTGAAGCTCAAGCTATGACAGGGAAGAACTAGTAAATGGGATTTCATCCAAGCTAACAGCTTTTGTAATTCAAGGTACATCATCAAAAAAGTGCAAAGACAACCCACAAAATGAGGCGATGTATTTGCGAATCATCTATCTGATGAGGATTTAGTATCTAAGAAATATAAAGAAATCACATGACTCAACAATAAGACTGATTAATCAATGAGTATAGATCCTTAGTAGAAATTTCTCTAAGTAAGATATACAAATGGCCAATAAGCACATGAAAAGATGCTCAAATGCTAAACATCACTAGTCATTAGGGAATACAAATCAAAACCACAATGAGGTATCACTTCACAGCCACTAAGAAGTTTATAATCAAAATCAAAAAGACAGACATTAATAAGTGTTGAATGTAGAGTAATCATAATCCTTGTATATTCCTAGTGGAAATGTAAATGCTGCAGCCACTTTGGAAAACTCTTTGTCAATTAACAGGTAAGCATAAACAATTTCCACATGACCCAGCAATTCTACTCCGAGGTGGATAGCCAAGAGAATTGAAAACATATCCAATGCAAACATTTTACACAAATGTTCATAGCATGATGTCCTTAAGCAATAATGAAGTACTTATTCATACTACAACATGGATAAACTTTGAAAATATTATGCTAAGTGTAAGTAACCAGACACAAAATGCCACATGTATGAAGTGTCCAGAATAGGAAAAAAAAAAAAAAAAGTAGATTAGTAGTCGGTTGCCAGGGGTAGGGGAAAGAAGAGAATGGATAGTGACAGCTATTGGGGGTATAAGGTATCTTTTCAGGGTGATAAAAGTATAATGGAATCAGAAGTAGTAGTGATGATTTCACAACTTTACAAATGTACTTTTAAAAACCGAATTGTAAGGGCGCCTGGGTGGCTCAGTGGGTTAAAGCCTCTGCCTTCAGCTCAGGTCATGATCTCAGGGTCCTGGGATCGAGCCCTGCATCGGGCTCTCTGCTCAGCGGAGGGCCTGCTTCCCCCTCTCTCTCTGCCTGCCTATCTGCCTACTTGTGATCTCTCTCTCTGTCAAATAAATAAATAAAATCTTTTAAATAAATAAATAAATAAATAAATAAATAAATAAAAACCGAATTGTATACTTACAAGGGAGAACTTTAGGATATGTATATTATATCTCATTTTTTAAAAAAGAAAAAGTAGAAGGCCGTGTTTGGCCCATGGCCTGCAGTTTACCAACATGCAAAAGGAAAGGATTTGTGTCATCTTTATCTAAAGTCCAAGGGGGTTCTGGGTCGGTCTTACATAGTAAAACACCAGTAATATCTGAATTAATGCATGAATGAATGAGTAAGCATAAGACATCTGCTTTCAACTGTTAAACAATCTATAACGGCTGTTATCTGATAACACACATGTTCACTGAAGAATAGTTCCCATTCATTCTGTCTTCATTCTATTGCTCATCAATGCCTCATACACTTATCTTGTAAGTGATCGCTAAATTGTCAATAGTTTTTAATTAAGTCTTGCAATGCAGGGCACTTGATATGTCTCAGCTATAAAAAGATTTTACCTTTTTAGGAGGAATCATTTCACGCTCAAAAGAAATGCCAAAAATTGATGTGACTGTGGAATTGTAAATACCCCTTGTATCTTTATCAGGAATAATAGTGCTATTTTTGGAATGACCAAAGTTGTTTTGCTCGCTTAGCTGTCACTGATTGTACATCTCTCTTTCTCAGCCATGTATTAGGTGCTGTGGAGGATAGAAAGCATAAAACTTGAAGGCATTTTTCTCTTTCATTCTGTCATCTCTCTGGTTTTGAGCTTGCAATGTTAGAAACTATTCAAAGTTTATTAGGTTAATCTACATGGAAATGCACGCGTGTTTTTGATGAAGAAACTGGTGCAGTTGGACTAGTTGATCATATTAGTTTACTTTCAGCTTCAAAATTCCTTCACTTCCACATTTCAATGCTCATCTTCCTCAAAACAGATATTACTTATTATAGCGAACTCTCAAACTTTCTAAAACTCATATATCATTATTGTTCTTCTCTTGAAAGTACATATTAAATTCAGGAGATGAAAAGGCTAGACCCTGAGAGTCCCTTAAGGAAATCAGTGGCATAACCTAATACAAAACCCCTTTCTCACAGCTTCCTTCTCTGTTCACTAGACCACAGATAACTTTGCACACGGTATAAAGGACCACTCCAGGAGTGAAATGAAGCCACCCCCAAAGAGGACCCCATTATTAACTTAATAGGTTCCCACCAAAAAAAATCCAATAATGGAGAACCTGAATCCAATACAAGTAAAGTACTTGATGCTGCCCATTTCCTAGATTGCTCTGCAGGTCCCATTTTATCAATCCAAACCTGGGTGATTCTTGCTAAGGAAGAATATTTTAACAGG
The DNA here is from genome assembly GCA_002007465.1 of Ailurus styani. Classification (NCBI taxonomy): domain Eukaryota; kingdom Metazoa; phylum Chordata; class Mammalia; order Carnivora; family Ailuridae; genus Ailurus; species Ailurus styani. Next base: position 193,741 of record LNAC01001192.1, on the reverse strand, counting down.
ACCCCATTCCACAACTGAGATGCCAGCTCAGATCTAGAACCATAAATCCTATACTTCCTGTAGTTTAGTTCAATAGGAATTTATTATGAGTCTGTCAAGGGCCCTGCATATGCAGGGTGCTATGTGCAATGCAAGAGATGTTCAAGGTATCGCCTCCACCTTCTGAGAGAACCCATCGTCCTTATGAGCCTGGCTCCCTCACGCCAGCAGTCACCAAGGATGGTGAGTGCTGACCACCTTGAATATTACCTACCTTTAAGGGAAGACAAAGTCAATCCTTATAGAGGCTTGTATGTTTCTTAATTTGAGGCATCCATAATTAGGATGGGGAAATGGGATAATACTGTCCAATTACTAGATCTATATTCAGAGATCAGAAATTTAGAAATGGGAGAATTTTGAAACCATATAAACCTAAAAACATAAAAGGCTCTGCATTCATTTGGCTATCTACTTCCAAATCTTGGGACCAGAGTGCAATTATAAGCGATTAGATTTGAATTATTAGTGCATAATATTAAAATTCCATAGAATTTATTATAAAGAGGGCAAAACTTTTAGCTTCATGGTTTGGTCTAGGTGTATGCTCTTCAGGAAGTAAGTTCGGAGAACTATTTCTGCACTCATTCATATTTATGCCAATATACATCTATGAAGCGCAAAGTATGAACCAGGGACACAAAATAACTTTATGCCCTATTGTTTTGGTGGGGCAAAGAGGGTTATCTGCACAAAATATGATTTCTGGAATCCTTAAGTACAGATCCCAGAAAGGCTGCTGTTGGTTGCACACACACAGGTGTATTTATGTTTTAACTGTTTATCTGGGCCAACTTTGTGGAAACATGTCCACTTTATGTAAATGGATTAACTGATCATTCTGTAGCACATTTTAAGACCTTCGCTGTCATGTTTTTCAAATAACCTGTATTTTGCAAGTACCCAGGAATAGGCCCGTTATTTGTGTTGTATATAGTAATGCTTGCTCTTGTTACACCTGACTTCCGCCTTAACATCAGCTGCCTTCCCTTTGGTCAAAATAAAGTCTACTAAAACGGAGGCCAGGAAAGGTCTGCCTTAAACGATCATTTTCCTGCAGCAATCATCTTCTGTTTTTATTTCATGAAGAACTAGAAAGGTCTGCCTCCATCCTTGTCTCTTCCTCACTGTCTGCCTCAAAGGAAGGATGTTTGCAATAAGATACCCTTTATTCCATAAAGCCGCAGCTTCCAATTAGTCCCTAGTAAGAGTCTCAGACTGATGAAACTGGGGTGGAAATCGGAGCCAGGATCCCAATTTATCACCATGTAAGTGAATGGCAGGGATTCCATTATCCAATCAATCTTGCCTCTCAGTTCTGCAAAGGTCAGGCTGTGCTATCCTGGGTTATAAAACATCCCGTGTGGCTCTGTGTTTCACTTTAACTGGGTCCCCGACACATCGGGTTCGTTATGGGAAGACTCATACTAAGAGTTCATATTTTAAAAAGCTATTTTGTGCTGTGCCTGGGCTTGGATTTTAACAGGGAAAATTGTTAGAGCACAGTGCACTCTGAGAACAGCTGCTTTGTACACGTATGTACAGAAGAAAAAGATCACTCTTTTATGTGTGTATAACACATAACCTTTTTGGGGAAAAAGTCTCTTTAGGGGCATTTTATAATTATTTTCCTCTATGGCTTCAACTTATAAGGAATTAATAATTGTATCTGGTTTTCGTTGGATGAAGAGATACAGAGATCTCCTCCTCTCCTCCTGCCTGTTATGATAGGATCATTTAGAAATTAGCCACATTAGGAATGGAGATTTCAGTCAGCATTTCTTACGTTGTTCCTCCTTTTTTAAAATTGGTTTTACTGAACAGAAAAATGGCCATTGTATTCTTTCTTTTTTTTATTTAAATTTTTGATGGCCCTTTTCGTTCTCTTTGACTTCCTGATTGACTTTGAAATAGTGCTATGTGAGAACTCCCAATGCATTTCAGAGTAAGTAAGGTTTATTTGTGGAAATGATTAAAAGACTATAGCCTGATGGGCCTAGAGCTCTCATTGCATGTGCAACACCAATTATGAGGCTTTTCCTTTGGTTGTGGGGCTGGGAGCCAGTTTTGTGCTTACCTACTGAGAGTGTTGGTAAGTTCTGAGCAAACCTTCCAAAGACCAGATTGCTTTTCAGGTCATACACAGCATCAGATTTATCCCGACTAAGCCAACTTAAGACAAAATAAGATGGTAAATATGTCATGAAAAGTTTTCTGGGCAAATACCCAAGAGTTTCTGTTGTTCTGCTCATTAGCGATACTCCCTGGAATTTAGGGCTCTTGGGAAACTGATGCCTTGTCTTTTTCTTCACAATTCTCTTAGTGAAAAAGAGGAAGCTTTCATGTGTCCCTACATTTTAGAATACACTAATCTTAAATGATTTGAAAAAGTAGCCTGATGTTTGGGTTGTCTGTTTAATTTTTACTTCCAAATCCTGGTGTCTCTTCTTCCTCATTTTGTTGGAATCTTTGTGGAAATAGCAAATTACGAAGATCATTATTCCCAAACTGGAACCTCCTGCTGGGACGGCTGCTGTTTCTGCTTTGCTCAGAGCTCTCCTGCACTTTCATGTCCCTCCCGTTTGAGGTGACTAATGTTCCCCAAACTTTACTTGGAATATATCTCTTGATATAAATCTCAGAAATTTTACTGGCTCCCATTGTCTACAAATAAAATTCTATCTAATCTCATTTTCCTATCTACTTACCCCACCTAGCTGCAGTCTCCAGGCATCATCTCATATGTACTGGGGCCCTTGTGTACAGTTTATGAGAATTATATTTACATTTTGGGTTGTTTGCCTGATTAGCAAATCTCTCATCCGAAGTAGTTCCTATCACATTATCCTAACTAGGGCTCTTCTTTGTGCATTTGTATTTGAGAGTCTGGCCACACAAACATAGGATTTCTCTACCTAGGAGGTGTACAACTTAGATTAAACTGCTTCTTTATACAATTACATTTTTATCATCCAAATTATATTGATTTCCTAGCATGTTTTCATAGGCTTCTTGCATTTAGTAAGTGAAGAAACAGTTGTATGTATCCTAAAGTATAGGGATAGCATGGTGGTCTCAACTACTTAGAATAAGTGGGAGCTAGCTGTACAAGATTCTGTCCCATCAAAGGCCAATAAGGAAAGTAAAGAATTTACCCCAAGCTTTCACTTCTCCTTGACACTTAGATAATGTGTTGCAAGCCTCAAGCCAAACCCCTTCTCTGCCCTTTTTTGATAAACCCTAAACAGCACCATATACCTTTCTGATCTAGATAGCCTTAGGACATCTGTTTCTAAGAACTGAGATCTATTCATCTCTGCTTTATGCCTCTAACTTGTAAAACTTTTGTTAACTGCCAAAAGGCAGGAGTTTCCATTCCAGACTCTTGTCTTCAGAGAAAGCAAGCTCTCTTTTCTCCCCTGATTTCTGGTGGTCGTATTCTATGACCCAGATAAGTGACAAACTCACTCACTTTCTGTGTCTCTCTCTCCATCCATCTATTATTCATCCATCTCTTTATCTATCTAATCTTTGCACCAGACTCCTAAACAGTATCTCATATATGGTAAGGGCAGACATCTTTTTTTTCTCTAGTCAGGTTTCCATGGAACAATCTAACCCTTTGAGACACATACCTCTTTTTAAAATTTTTAGTACATTTTTATTGTGGTAAAAAGGCTAAACACGAGATCCACCCTCTTAATAAATTTTTAAGTGTATAAAACAGTATTTGTTCTCCATAAGCACAGTGTTGTAGGCAGATCTCTAGAATTTATTCATCTTGCATAACTGAAATTTTATACCCATTATTTAACGTTTTCCCATTTCCCTCTCCCTCAGCCCCTGACAACCACCATTCTATTCTTTGCTTCAATGAATTTGACTATTTGAGATACCTCATATAACTGGATTTTTATAATATTTGTCCTTCTGTAATTAGCTTATTTCACATAATGTCCTCAAGGTTCATTCATAACCTCTTTTCTGAAAGGCCATTAGTTCAATTCTTCCAAAGTTTTCTGGAAGTATCCATGACATTGGCATGGGTATTTTTTTTTCTTTTTCCCCCACTTCAGTGTGACTGATAACTGCCATCTGTTCTATGAAAATCCAGTGGACCACCATGACAGTAGTCCCTGGCATGCTATGAGCATTCTACAAAATCCCATCTGATTTTTTTATCATAAACACAGCATGGCAGTGGGTGGCATCTCCCAGGGTGTTGGAAAAGTCAGTCCAACTCTGGAGTGAGTTCCTCCTCTGATTCTGTCTTTTATGGTTGTTTACATAGTGCTGAGGTACAGAGTGTGGGCCTTACAGTTCAACTTGCCCCAACTTGCCTATCTCAATATGTTCCCTCAATTCTATACCACATATCAGGCACAGAGGGAGTCCAATCAGTGCCTCTGTGTACCTGTGTGTTAGTGCTTGCTTTACTGTAGAATATCATGCACTGTGTAGGATCTCCACAATCATCATTTTTGTTGATTGTCCGTTACCATGCAGTTCACTTTAAGACTGTGTTTTCATAGTCACTTAAATCATGCACAATAAGAAATGTTAATCTGCTACCAGGGAAATATAGTATGATGGATTAAAAAAGAACAACAAAACTACCGAGGCATTGTTATTTGTTTGCCATTACAAATAATCTAAACTTAGCACAGATAACTGAGCTTTAACCATGGTGTTTTACATGAAGACTTGGTGGCTCCCCAATATAAAATACCTTCTCTAAAGTTCACGCTATGTGTAATATCCTTGAAGAAGGCAGGAAACATGGGGAAGGGGAGGAAGTATATGCATGGCTTGGGGCCCTACTTATTCAGTCTTTGTACCCATACTGGTCTCCACCTCCACCCTGCACTGTGGTGAGGAAAATAGGACTGAGTGAATGACAGAGCTGGCTTAGCTGTGAGTGGATATTCATCTTGATTCTGAGGACACTGTGCTTAAAAGATCATCAGTGATATTCAGGCTGGAGGTAAGGGGTTGAGTGCTTTAGACTATTAAAAAATGAAAGGGAAAAAATCTGGAGTTTAGACCTTCTCGGTAAGAAATATTCTTCCATATTCACTTCAGAAAAAAGCTATTCTGTACAACATATCTTCTATCAAAATAGAAACAGTAATGTGACTTTAAGGCATAGCTTCGTTATTAGTCCATTTTTTCTCCTTTTTGTATGTAAAGGCAGTAGTTTCCTGTGTTTCTGTTATAAGGCTCTTGCAGTGTTAGCCAGCCTGGATTGAGAAACTTTCTAATGAGCATTTTCAAATTCGGCAGTACTTTCAAGTTAAATTAAAACTTCATTAATCACAGCATTGCCTACCTTCATTTGATGGGCAGTGGTGACAATATATCTGAGGTTATATTATTCATTGAGACTACAGGCAAGGTTTGGTATGGGAATGTATTTATGGACCCCTCAGTACAATGCTACAGTTATCAGAGTCTGTACATGTAACTCAGAAACTGCTGTCCTTTTAGAAGATGAGGAATGTAGCCACCTCCATTACCTTTCTAATAAACTTTCCATTGGCTTTAAAGTTCAACAATCTGGGTGCCTGGGTAGCTCAGTTGGTTATGTGACTGCCTTTGGCTCAGGTCAAGATCCCAGAATCCTGGGATCGAGTCCCACATTGGGCTCCCAGCTCCATGGAGAGTCTGCTTCTCCCTCTGATCTTTTCCTCTCTCATGTTCTCTCTCACTTTCCCAAATAAATAAATAAATAAAATCTTAAAAAAAAAAAAAAAGTTCAACAATTTGTCTCCAGATTTTGCAAATAAGACTCATGCAGCGTTATGAGGTTTTGAGATTTTTTTAATGTGAAAACTGAAAAGAAAACATACAATGCATATTTAAAACCACTGGTGAATCTCATAAGCCAGGCATGGTAATAAGCTCAGGGCATGCTCAGGAAATCTTTTCAATTGCTGTGTAGCTAGAGAACTCAGTGTGAGAAAAATGTCTTGGAAGAGGAAGACAGCCAGGACCTTCCTTACACTTGAACACTGAGGCTGGAACTGATAGATGCCCACCTTGCAAGTATAGATTGCTTTATTCCACATTTCCAGAAAAAAAAAACATGACTTCAAATGCTGCCCTCCTGAGCAACACATTGTAAAAATGATAGGCACAATGGTTTTCCCACAGATACCAATTTAAAAACAGTTGTGGATTTTTTTAACCCCCATTCACACAAAGAATTACAACCATCTAAAAGACTCTGGCCTGCTCTTGCTTGAAACATGGAAATAGATTTTCCGAGATACTTCTTGGGTTTTTGAAATTATAAAGCAACTCCATACCTGAAGCCTTGGGGTGAATTGCTTGTGCAGTTGTTTATATAGTATATGTGTGTGTGTGTATACACATATATATAAATATATATTATATATATTTATATAATTTTTATATATATTATATATATGTGTGTGTATACACATATAAATATAATGTATATATATGAATACAATATATGTATCTATAATGTATATATATGCTACTATATATATATAGACATCTACTAATAGGCATCTATGAAAATTCTGTTCTTAATGGAATACTATGCAGCCATCAAAAAATGAAATCTTGCCATTGGCAACGATGTGGATGAAACTAGAGGGTATTATGCTAAGTGAAATAAGTCAAACAGAGAACGACAATTATATGATCTCTCTGATGTAAGGAATTTGAGAGGCAGGGCGGGGATTCATGGGGGGAAAGGAGGGAAAAATGAAACAAGATGGGACCAAAGAGGCTCTTAATCTCAGGAAACAAACTGTGGGCTGCTGGGGGGTAGGGATGTGGTGGATGGGTGATGGACATTGGGGAGGGTATGTGCATGGTAAGTGCTGTGAATTGTGTAAGACTGATGATTCACAGACCTATACCCCTGAAACAAATAACACATTATATGGTAATTTAAAAAAGAGAAAATTCTGCTCTTTTTCCTTTTTTAGGAATTGATAAATATTAGCATTATCTTCCTCATTGAAAAGATACTCTCTGAGCATGACAATGTGCCCAAACAAGTTAAACAGGCAAAACCCATGCACTGTTTGCATCAGCAGAGTGGGATTCTAAATTGTTCTCAGTTTGAGCACTAGCCTAGTCATTCATCTATCATGAATGACTAACTGAGCATCTTCCAATTCTCTTTATTTTTACCTATAAATAGGGATTCCGCTAACCTTGTGTAACTCAAATGACCCGATGATTAAGACCTGAGGCATAACATGTCTTATACAAGCTATAAAGTTCCACACAGCATCATATGGTGTCACTGATAACCAGGGGACAGTGAGGGGCACATTGTAAAGCATGTGGGTGCAGCTGCATGAGGACTGAACTTTAGCACCACATGTATTACATTCATACAGACAGTTATAAATGCATGGTTAACACAAATGGAAGCAAAAGTTTACTTGCCTAAATGTGATACTCTCCAGTCATTCAGAAATTCACAGTGGAGGAGTGTATAACTTAGTTGTTGTCTGAATGAGAAAAGGGGCAAAATTTGGTTGAGGAAACAGACAACTAGAGAAGGGCTGGGGGAAAGTTTTGGGAATTAAGAGATGAGGGTCCTAGACCTGAGGCAAATTTGTACATCTTATGTTAAAAGCTCACATTTCGGGGAGAAAGGAACCCATAGTGCTTTATTGATCTCACCACTCCAGGAAGACCGTTTCCTCTCATCTTCCAATGGTACAGACCCTGGCTCAGATTTGCAGGAATTTCTGGTCCCAGATGGGCTTTTGAACTAATTGTCAAGTTCTACTAAGTAACCGCAGTGCCCAGCATGGAAGTCTTCAGCCTGAAGATTTCTATATGGGTGTTGACTGGCAGATACACTGGAGCAAAAGGTCTTTAGTATAGAAGATTGGAAGTCATGAGTTTTCCTTTCTTTATTTTTGTATTTATTGTGATTACTGTTTGTTTGCTTTATTTGAGCCCTTGAACCCTAGGACTCTGATATGCAGGGATGACATCTGCTGAGCTCCAGAAAGACCCTTCTTCCAAGTTTATGACAGGGAAGTCCATCTATAATTGGAGATGAGTATCAGAAAATAGTACTTAATTAAAATGATCAATTACAATGAGCAGAGACTTATTTAATAAATGTTAAAAGACTGACTCAATGAATGAGTTTACGATATGACTCTGGAACTAGCAAAATTATAAAAACACAATCCCCACTGAAGAAGTAATAAATAGAACTTATTACCAAAAGAATGAAATGTTACCTCTCTCAGAGGATTTAGATTTTTCAGTGGCATTTTTAGCATCTATGGCCCTATTAAACCCTGTTATTTTCTTCCTAATTTGTGCCATTTAGGAATGATTTTCATTTAACTTTCCCATGGCTCATTTCTCTCCTTCAGAACATTTCCATATGATTCTTTGATAAAGTCCATGCTTTAACACATTTCCATTATAAAACTGTAATAAGTACCAACTAAATAGCAATATGAAATAGCCAGAACATAAAGGACTGACAGGAGAAGAAATTGGCCAGCTGGGTAGTTAATTTTTATTCTTGAATGCGTGCTGCACTTTTTGCCTCTTGTGGGTGTTTTCAATCCTCTCAATAAGATTCCATGCCTAATGGACAAGGACTCTAAAGAGACAGTTCTCACAATTCTTAAGGAACATCCTTTCTTTCCCATAACAAAATCATCAAGCAGCACCTTTTGATGTCATAGTGATTGCTATTCTTCACCCCAGCCCCATAATGGAAAGAAGAAAGTTTTTGGTTTTGCTCCCTCTTACTGTCCTTTGGGCTTTGTAAAATGCCCCTTACACGTTCTGTTTGGGACTTGTGCTCTCTAGAGAATTGTGTGAAGGTCATTTAGCAACCTGGGCCCCTTTCAATTCAACCACTCCATCCCCCATGTCTTGTAAAATACAGACATCATGGAAACTTAGTTTCTGCCTACCTAAGACTCAAGAGTTTTTTAAGTAGTCACCTAAACAAATGCTGCTTATCCAGGGCTGACTTTGGTGAGGACTAGAAGCATCCTTAGATGTGAAAAGTACAAATTGTGTTTCTCTGAGCTTATTTTTGCAGTTTTATTTAACATAAAAAAGTAGACCTATTATATAAAGCAAAAAGTAGACATTAAGACCAAGGTGGGAAAAAGAGCTAGGGTAGTGTGAGAAATAGGAAAGACTTAAGAGTTAAATGTGCCTGCTCCCCCAGCAACATACAGCGAGGTTCTAACAACCTGCACTGTCCCAGCCCCGGTACACGTGCATCCTAATGTTATAATCTGACTACAAGTCTGCTTAAAACTAAGCCTGTCACTGAGTTCCAAAAACGTGTTAGCTAGGGGTCATGGGGAAAGGCTTGTGAAATGGATGAGGTTTACTTGGGCTTTGAAGGAAGGGCACGTACGGATTTGCCATCTAGAAGTAACAGTATGAGCAACATTAAAATAACATACACATACAGGGGAAAAAATCAAGTAAATCCATTTGAGTCTTTTTTAAGAGGTACTTTTTTTTTTATCCATTAGTTAAAAGAGTGAGTCAATATCTTCCTACGTAGATTTGCTCCCTATCTTCCAATAGCTCTTCATTGAGGTTAGCTTCTCTGCTTGGGGATAGATTGGATAGCATAAAAAGTAAAAATAGTAAATCAAATATACAACCAGACATTCAAATGTGTATATCAGAGCAACATGCAACCACACAGGTTTTCATTTTTCTATCTGTCATTGGGCTTTATGTAGGAGGTAGGGTGGTAATGTAAGCTCTGCTTAGTATTGATAACTATAGAAAAATAGGCCCCTCTCAGGATATTCCATCCATTTGCTTTCAAATTCATGTATGAGGTATGGGGAAATACTTTATTAATTAACATTTCCATCTACCCCCTGTCTGTACTAAGTGCTTTGGCAGACTTTTATGTATCTCATATGAAAGCCAAAAAGCTTTATTTAAATTGTCTGATACACATCGAAAAGTTTATAGAACGAGCCCACAAATTCAGTTCAATCCTCATATTTGTGGTAAAATGAAGTTGGCTAAACCCCTCAGCTGTCCTGAGCTCGCTTTCCAGGTATCTTTTCCATTGGGGTCATGTCTTTTCATTTTTATAGATTTTTCTCTTACCTCTACCATGCTAGGAGTCAGGCAGACTTTTCTCCCTTACAGGTTATTACCTCCTTATTCTAATGTAGGTTCTGTTTCCAAACCTTTCATTCCATTCTTGGCAGCATTCACAGCATGAGATGTGCTTCTTTTATTACTTAATTCCTTACTTTCCTACACCCATTTCCACTTCTATTTTCCCATCTCCTTTCATTTTGCCCTCACATATTTTTCACTTTGTGATTTTCCTTTTCCTTGTGTGCTCTACATGAGAGAGCCATATAGAACCTCACAGTTAAAAATAGCTTCTGACATTATTTGTGATTCCTAAGATGTAGTGTCACAAATAACCTTTTCTCATTTGATTTCCATCTAACATGCTGACAGTACTCCAATCTTGTTTTCTGATTATCCCATTACATAGTGCTTTCCCTCGCATTTAGTGTAAACTTGCAAGTAATGGTTCTGTTTGGATAGCACTGCCTAGTCATCATTTACAATTTTGTGGAATTAGAAAGGCAGTGGGAGAAAAGAACTCGAGCTTAAGTTCTTATTTAAAAGGAAAAGCATTAATTAACTACTTTGGTAATAGGTTGAATCAGTCTTCATCAGCATGCTATACTAGAGCCATCTTTGAGATCTAGAGTAACCTATCATGCAATGAGACATTTTCTTACTGAGAGAAAGTGCTGTGCCCTATATTGAGTAATGCATTTTAAATTCAGTCTTAAAAAGGGAGGCAAACTCAATTGAGTATCCAATGGGATACAATTTCAGGGAAAAAAAATCATCACCAATAACTGCATAGGAAGTAACCTAAGAATTCATTTACTGTAATCATTGGTTTTACCATAAAATTGTAAATATTCACAGTCAGTAATCAATCATGCCTAGCTTCTAACAGTCTAGCAGTGTTTGTCGTGTGTGTGTGTGTGTGTGTGTGTGTGTGTGTGTGTGTGTTATAGCTATGCTCTGAAAACATATAGCTGAATTCATATGAAGCCACAATACCCAGGAGGCTAAATGATTGCCTGTTAGCATTGATCATCTGGGGGCATAAAAAGAAATTTCCGGTGCAAATAATACCACTTTTCTTATGCATCTGAAGGACCTCTTATATTCAAGAGTAAATTTTCCTTACACATATTTATTTCAATTGACATCTTAAAGTACATCTGAGAATACCGTATGCCATATAATTGAGAGCCGGACCATCTAATAGATGCTGTGTGAGGTCTTTGAGGAAATGAAATGGTAATGGAATTCCTATTCTCAGTGGTAGGAAATGGCTGTCTTTTGTTCTCCTCTGTGAAGGCATACCATCATGTCTTAGTTGATTTCCCCTGTATGTTTCTTTAGGCAAGTCAGTAATTTCAGAGAAGCCAAATACATCTTGCTTTTGGGGAGTGTAATTTGGCTGTTTTAGCCGGAGTATAGTTCTTGGGTTATGTTCAGCAGGCATTACTAAGAGATAGGCTCTTTTTATATAACTTGGATGGTTCCACATAATTTTTTTTTCATTTCCTCTTCTTGACAGGTGCATGAGGCAGTCCCATGCTACAGTGAATGCAATCAGTATTCATGGGTGGTAGAACACTGGTCTCCATGCCAAATCCACAATGAGCTGAGGTCTCTACGCTGTGGAGGAGGAACGCAATCTAGAAAAATCAGGTGTGTGGAAATGGAGACATTTGGGAAATGGGGCAATGGAACTTACACAGTTTTATTATAAAACCAGAGTGTTGTTTATCCAAGTGCACTCGGATTTTCATACTGCGTACTCTGACTCTTGCTAATCATTAAGTATCTGTACAAGTATATGTGCCTTAACTGCCATGTGTGCAGTGGGGTGGCCTCTGCAAGGCAGTCACAAGTCCTACCATTCCCTGCAAATGACTTCAGTGCGAAAGCTAACTACATGAAGCAGGCTGGCATCCCTTTACTGGTTTAGACTGATTCATAGCCATAACCGTTAACAAATCAGGAGATTTGGGCTGTGATATCATGTCTCTTTTTTGCTCTATGGGTAGTGTAGTTGATGGACATTGCCTTAATTTTGAATGTCAGTACTTTGAAAGGTCAATTTAAACCCTCACAATTGGTCTTGGAGACTACAGTCAGAGAATACTTATGGACCATAGTGATGAATTTTAATATAAAAAGAGCACAACTCTGAAAGAATATAGTGAATTCTGGGTTATTTATGAAGGGATCTTGTTTAAAGTTTTTGTTTTGTAAATACAGCAGTAATAAGCAAAAGAAACAGTTCATCCGAGTTTGTCATAATGGCTTTTTAAAAATGATTTGGAAGGAATGAATTTCTTCCCAACTGAGGATATGGTAATAAATTTTAGACTGAACAAGTGAAAACTAAAATATTAATGATAAACAATAGTTAGTATGTAAAATATAGCTTAGTCAGCTATTCAGTTGCATGAGCACAGAGTATCATTTTGTGAGATTTAGGAAGCTCCATTTCAAATGGACAGACAGTTCTCAAATCCTATAACTCCCTGTTGAATTAACTGTTAGATTGAAGTCAGTTGCTAAGGCAGAGCCTACTTATATATGTTGACTGTTATTCAATATTGGTGAACTTATTTTATTCAGTAATTCGGTATATACACATCATTTCTGAGACTTAGTCCTAGTGTTGCAAAATCCCTGGTAGCCATGTTGGAAGAAGTAACTCTTGGTGAAACTATCAGCAACCAAAGCAAATGGCTAATAGACAAATTATCTTTCTTTCACTTTGTTCATTCCCCTTTCCTCTGGGGACTAGTGTGCTCCGTCACAGACTTTTTTCTCTTCAAAATCTGTGTCTCCGGTGTCTTATTCTCATGGTCTTAAAAATGACTAATCAACCTAGCTTATCAAGTAACAAGTAGATGAGCTGTGATACTTCCCATTCTTATCCCAGCCAGGCCTCTTAGCCATACTAAAGCAAAATCTCAGGAGAGAAAGGAAAGCTTTAAGAGAATAAATTGATCCCAACAGAATTATGGCAGGCTGACTAAGGAAAAACATACTTACATACTTACTTAAATAAGAAGGCCTTTAAACCATACTTAATTCAAACTTACAGAGCTTGATATAATACAAATAACACAGCTACTGAATACCACTCTGTTATGAAGTGAATTGCATTCCCAAAAATCTAGGTATTATAGTTCTAAACTTCGATACCTCAAAATAAGGTTATATTTGGAGATAGGCTTTTTGTAAAGAGGTAATTAATGTTAATGAGGTCATTGGGATGGTCCCTAATCCAATCCGATCCATGTCCTCATAAAAAGAGGAGATTAAGACACACACAGAGAGGGAAGAGCGTGTTAAGACTCAGAGAGTGTAGTCATCAAGACAGTATGTACTGGCACAAAACAGACACGTGGATCAATGGAACAGAATGGAGAACCCAGAAATGGACCCTCAACTCTATGGCCAACTAATCTTCGACAAAGCAGGAAAGAATGCCCAGTGGAAAAAGTGCAGTCTCTTCAATAAACGGTGCTGGGAAAACTGGACAGCTACATGTAGAAGAATGAAACTGAACAATTTTTTACACCATACACAAAAATAAACTCAAAGTGGATGTAAGACCTAAATGTGAGGCAGGAATCCATCAAAATCCTAGAGGAGAACATAGGCAGCAACCTCTTTAACCTTGGCTACAGCAACTTTTTTTTTTAACAACTTTTTTTAAGATCTTTATTTATTTGACAAAGAGAGAGAGATCACAAGTAGGTAGAGAGGCAGGCAGAGGGAGAGGGGGAAGCAGGCTCCCTGCCGAGCAGAGAGCCCAATGCGGGGCGCGATCCCAGGACCCTGAGATCGTGACCTGAGCCGAAGGCAGAGGCCTAACCCACTGAGCCACCCAGGCGCCCCAGCTGCAGCAACTTCTTGCTAGACATGTCTCTAAAGGCAAGGGAAACAAAAGCAAAAATGAACAGTTGAGACTTTACCAAGATAAAAAGCTGCTGCACAGCAAAGGAAACAGTCAACAAAACTAAAAGACAACCTACAGAATGAGAGAAGATATTTGCAAATGACATGTCAGATAAAGGGCTGGTATCTGAGATCTATAAAGAATTTATCATATTCAACACCCAAAAGACAAATAATCCAGTCAAGAAATGGGCAGAAGACATGAACAGAAATAGAAGACATACCTATGGCCAATAGACACATGAAAAAATGTTCTACATCACTCAGCATCCAGGAACTACAAATCAAATCCACAATGAGCTACCATCCCACTCCAGTCAAATTGGCTAAAATTAACAAGTCAGGAAACAACAAATGTTGGCAAGGATGCGGAGAAAAGGAAACCCTCTTACACTGTGGGTGGGAATGCAAGCTGGTGCAGCCACTCTGGAAAACAGTATGGAGATTCCTCAAGAAGTTAAAAACAGAGCTACACTACAACCCAGCAATTGCACTACTAGGTATTTACCCCAAAGATACAAATGTAGCGATTCAAGGGGGCACCTGCTTCCCAATGTTCATAGCAGCCATGTCCACAATAGCCAAACTGTGGAAAGAGCTGAGATGTCCACCAGCAGATGAATGGAAAAAGATGTGGGGTGTGTACACACACACATACACAATGGAATATTATTCACCCATCAGAAAGTATGAATACTTGCCAATTACATCAATGTGGATGGAACTGGAGTGTATTATGCTGAGCAAAATAAGTCAGTCAGAGAAAGTCAACTACTATATGGTCTCACTCATGTGGAATATAAGAAACAGTGCAGAGGACCAGAGGGGATGGGAGGGAAAACTGAATGGGAAGTCATCAGAGAAGGAGAAAAACCATGAGAGACTCTTAACTATAGGAAATAAATAAAGGATTGGTAGAGGGAAGGTGGGTAGGAGAATGGAGTAATTAGGTGACAGGCATTAAGGAGGGCATATGATGTGATGAGCACTGGGTGTTATATGCAACTGATCGATTATTGAACATTACATCTGAAACTAATGATGTACTATATGTTAGCTAATTGAATTAAAAAAAAAAGACACAATTCATTAGGCATCTACAAGCCAAAGAGAGAAGTCTCAGCAGAAACCAACTCTTCCAGCACCTTGATCTCAAGACATGGAGGCTCAAGAACTATGAGAAAATAATTTTCTATTGCTTAAGACACCTAGTCTATGATATTTTGTTGTGGCAGATTTTGTTGTATGCTTTATGTGTATGATCACATTTAAATATGTGAAGCAGATTTTCTAGGTATCTTGCATTCTAAACCATTATTGATCTTAACAAGACACTGTTATAATGAATAAAATAGCTTATCCTTCTCTTTCTTGAAACTTCCAAACTGGAGGACATCTTCATGTTTCATCTTAGATTGCAATAATTTATTAATTCAAAAAATATTCTGTGTATCAGGCAGTCTAGGCACTGGAGATAAAAAAAAGTGAACAAAAGAAGTTTCTGTCCTCAAGTAACTTATAGTGGCAAAGAAAAAGATAAACACATAAATATAAGGGGATGTCTTTGCTATGAAATGCCAAGAAAAAAAAAATAAAATTGGGTTGGATTGATGGGGAAGACTATTTGGAGAGGTTGGCCAGCAAAATATCCAAGCAGAGATCTGAATAACATGAGAGACCTGAATGAATATAAAGATCTATAGAAAGAAATCCCAGGGAGAAAGAGTATCCAAAGCAGAAATCTTCTTGGCTTTTTATAACAAGATGAATAACAAAGTGTTCTGTATAGCTGATGCCAGGACTCAAATCACACAATCTTCTAAAACAAGGTAAAATGATTTTTTTCTACTGCAACTTGAAGCCATGAAATGTCTGAGACAGAGGAAATGACATAGTCTTATTTACATTTGAAAGGACCTTGTTGGATGTAGAGAAGGTATTTTTGGGTATATAAATGGAAGCAGAGATGAAGGTTTCAAAGACCTTCCAAAATTCCAGGTGAGAGACACTGATGGTTGGACTGGGCTTGGTAATAATGAAGCTGGTGAGAAGGTCACATTCGGACTATATTTGAAAGGTACAGACTGTAGGATTTATTTATAAAGTGATTATGGAATATGGAAGAAAAGGCATCAAAGATGACTGCTAGGTTTTAGTGCCTAACAATCATAGGAATGATGGTGCCATTTGTTGAGATGAGGAATATTAGAAGCAAGTTTGAGAGAGAAAAATCAAAAGCTAGCTTTGAACACATTAAATTTGCCTTCCAACTGTGACAAAACAGACTGGAGTTCAGAGAGATAGTGGTATAAATTTGGTCATCAACAGCTTATATATTTGATATATATTGATAAGAAAAGGCATAAGAAATTGAGTCCTGGGGAGCTCCAACATTCATAGATGATAGCTAAACGAAGGCTGTACAAATGAGACTGAGCAAGAGCTGTTGCAGAAAGGAAAACCAAGAAAATGGGAAGGCAAGAGGGTTTTTCGAGAAAAAGATAGCAATCATTTGTTTCAAATGGTTCTCAGAAATTTACTAAGATGACAGTTGACCATTGAGTTTGGCAATGGGGAGTCTGTTAATGATCCAGATAAGAGGTTTCTCTGGAATGGCACTAAAAGTGTGATTAACTGAAATTCAAGAGATAGTAATGAAGGAAGTAGGGGGAAGCCTTGGGAATAGCAAATATGCTTCAAAGCAGTTCTGCACTGAGTTTTGAGTAGAAATGAGGTGACAGTTGAAGGGAGATAGGGATGGAAATTGATGATGCAGGATATGTAACTGCAGGGGCATTTTCATTGGGGAATATTTTCAATTTCAGTCTTTTTAAGTCTTTATTCTCGGGCTTGTCAGAACCCCCAGAAAAGTCTTTTCATAAATCAGGTGTGAAATAGATAATCCTAGTAGCCAGTGTTTTGGGAACCTAAGGAAAGAAGGTGGTTGATGTGGTACACAGAATTGTGTACCCCCCCCAAAGATGTCCACATTCTAATCCCTGAAATCTGTGAATCTGTTACCTTCTATAGTAAAAGGGACTTTGCAGATGTGATTAAATTAGGATTTTGAGCCAGGAAGATACCCCTGGATTGTCTGGGCAGGGGCACTTTACTCACAAGTGTTCTTAAATGTGAAAGGGGAAATGGGAGAGAAAGAGGAAAATGTGACCACAGATGCAAGGCACAGAGAGATCCAAGTCTTTGAAGATGGAGAAAGGGGCCATGCCCAGGGAATGCGGATGGCCCCTAGAATCTGGAAAAAGGTAAGGAAGTGGTCTCTCCTCTAGAGCCTCCAGAAAGGAATCCAGCTCTACCAAAACACTGATGTTACCTTAGTGGGATCCATGTTGGATTTCTGTACTACAGAATTGTAAGATAATAATTTTCATTCTTTAAACCATTAGGTTTGTGGTAATTCTTCCGGTGTGTTAACTGGTACTTAAACACTTGTTTTCAATATGACATTCTCATCCTTAAGTGAGCCATGTTCTCTAGTTCAAGACTGACTCTTTTTGTGACCCTCTCCAGAAACATTCAGTTACCTGCACGGAGTGAGGGAGGGGCCATCACTTAACCCTGTGGATTGTGGAAGATCTGAGGGCCCATGTACTTCTTAAACATACTTTCAGTATATTTTCCAGTTTTTCAGCATCACCTTCATCCACATTTCCAGACGTACCTGGTGCCA
This sequence comes from Ailurus styani, assembly GCA_002007465.1. Lineage (NCBI taxonomy): Eukaryota > Metazoa > Chordata > Mammalia > Carnivora > Ailuridae > Ailurus > Ailurus styani. The sequence continues at coordinate 175,974 of LNAC01001192.1, read as the reverse complement.
CAAGCTCCTGAATTTTTTATGTTTCCTTTGGTATAAATGGAGTTAGGTTCTTTGTTTTTCCTTGAAGTCTTTGTATTTCAGCTTTCTTGGTATGCTAAGTGAGTTACCTGTGGTTCATCTGTTTTCCATTTGTTATCTTTGTCCTCTCCCATGTTCTTTTTCCTTGTAGGGTAATGTCTTTCCCCCCACCTTGGATTTTTGAGTTTTCTTTGTGGGTTTTTTGTGGGTTTTGTAACAAATGATTTTATGATTGTTTTTGTGGCATATTAGGAATGCACAAAGACTAGTGCGCGCATTCAACTGGACACCACTGACCAGAAGTCTTATGTCTTCTTTCTCTGTGAAATAATAAAAGAACATCAGCAGAGAGTGTGCAGGCAAGAAGGAAAGCAATTTCCAGCTTTCAAGTTTGTCCGGACTTGAAGACACATAAGCTATTTTGTGGTCCCTCCTTCCACTATTGACTATTACCACAAAAGAAATTAAAGTCCATAAATGATTCTGTACCATGCCTCCTTATATTAGAAGATGTTACTTACATCTTCTGCCATTCTGTGTTAACCTCATTTATACAAGGTGCAGTTTTCATTACTTTGCCAAGTAAAGCTCATAAGGGTTACTTTGTTTTGTAAAGGTAATAGATTACTCTGTAATTTTCCTGAATTAAAAAAAATTATATGTATAAAAGAAATTCATAATGCATAGGATAATTCATTCTAGCCTAGCATGATTTGGGGGCACCAATAGCTCTCCATCACATCTGTCTTAAAATGCTTACTCCTTGGCTGTGGCATCATGTCTCAAGTGATTAGATCAGCAAACAGCACCACTTACCTCGTTGTCATTGTCATTTTCTCCTTCACTTTGATTATTTATCACTAGAAGAAAAGTGTCATAACAATAGGGATCTTTTTTTTTTTTTTTTTTTTTTGGTCTGTACTGGAACTAGGCAAGGGTCTGGTACACAGTCCCGAAAATTTTTACCAAATGAATTATTATTAACAAATACTAAGCTTGTATCCGATGCCTAGCAAAAGAGGCTTGTGTGTAGCTAGTCTTTCGTACACATTTTTTTAAAAATAATTCAAACATAAAATTCTGATTGAGATTTAATATAAATACAAAGAAATGCCCACTCATAGAGTATAGTTAATTTCCACAACAGGGACACAGCTGTGTATCCAACTCAGAGGCCAAGAGACAAAATATTACCAGGACTACCTTAAGTCCCTAGTAGTAAGTAACCATTCCCCCAAAGATAACCACTATTCTGACTTCTGACAGCATAGATGAATATTGCCTATTTCTTTCTATGAATGAAATCATGCAGTATATTCTTTTGTGTCTAGCTTCTTTTGTACTCATTGAATTTTTGAGCTTCACTCACGTTCCATCATGTCACAGTAGTTCATACATTCCCAACATTTACCACAATATATTTATCTATTGACATTGTTGTTGAATATTTCTACTCTTTCTAGTTTGGATGATTACAAATAGTGCTAATACAAATATTTTCTGTGAGTTTTTTTTTTTCTTTTTTGGTGCACATTTCTTCTGTGTATGTAAATAGCATAGAATAGTTGGGTCATGTGATATGTATATGTTGCCCGTTAGTAGATACTGCCAACTAGTTTTCCAAAGAGTTTATGCTCCAACCAACAGAGTAAGAAGAGTTACAGTTGTTGCATGTTCTTGCCAACCCTTGATATTTTCCACATTTTACTTATCGAAGCCATTCTGATGGGTATATAGTGGTGTAACACTTTGGTTTTGATTTGATTGAATCAATAGCATGATTATATATCTCACCTAGGCCAGCATGTACCTCAAAGCCCAACAGAGATTAGGCCAAGTGTCTGTATACCGTGTGTTCAAATGACACATGAAAATACTTACGTATTGCCCTTTGGTTTGTGATACCAAAATTCCTTACTGAAATCCAGAAAATACCCGAAAGAAAGGCATGTTCAATTATGTTTCACATTCCTTGGCCATGAACTTAAATGTGTTGGACCGAGATTAGGGAAGTTTGGATGATTTGAAACAGAAGTATAGGAAAGGTCTAAGAGAGTCACAGGAACTAGGAAGGCTCTCACTGTTACAAAGTGATGAAGTCATTCAGAGAAAAAGAGCCTTCAAGATTTGTTACAGTAAAAAGAAAATTCTCTCTATGCTGGACTTGAGTAAAAATAGCGTAGGTCGTTTGAGATGGAGAGTTCTTCAAGAATGGCAGTGGACCCTAGTCTTCCCATTGTTCTCTCTTGCTCTGCTAACTGAAAGCTTATCACTCAATAAAGTTCAAATGGCTGAAGAGGGAATTTTTTTGCCCCTTGATTTCTCTGCTTGTCTTATTTTACATTTAATTATCTTTGGTAAGTAACTATGGTATATCATAACTATTTTACATTTACTCTCCACTGTTTTAAGTCTCCACTGTTTTAACCTTGATCTTGCCTTGCAGATGTGTGAATGCTGCTGATACTGAAGGGGGAGCCGTGGATAATAGCCTGTGCAGCCAGGATGAAATTCCCCCAGAAACTCAGTCCTGCTCTCTTCTGTGTCCCAGCGAATGTGTCATGTCTGAGTGGGGACCATGGAGCAAATGCCCACAGGTAAATTCTCTTCCCTTGTCAATACCCTAATCCTCCAGTGTTGCCTTCACTGTTGGCCACTGTATAGTCACAGTACTTGTTCTCCAAAACATTCTTCTAGTAACACAAGAACATAATTTTACCTAAAAAGGAAGAAAAAAAATTAAGCAAGTGAGACTGAGCAATTTAAAATGCCAGTGCTTCTCTTAAGGCCTTTATCATGGGAACACGAACAAGGAAAATGAGCCTATAATGATCACACTAGGATTTGAATGCACACCCATTGTTAAAGGGGTCTTCTTTAGTACCAAAATGATTCTCATTATAATCTCTTGGTTCTGTTCCATTTTTATCCTGGCAGAATCAATTATATCTTAGTAGCTCAGCTCCACTGTGTAATTTCGTTTCTGCTCGTGATGATCGTTTTTGCCTTTTGCTGTTTTCCCAAAGATGAGGTGTTCTTTGTCATGTTCTTCTTCCAAAGCTGACCAAAAAAAAAAAAAAAAAAAGTTTCTAAAAATCTAAAGCATTTGTCTTTATTTATTTTTTTTTTAAAATGGAAACATGACTATGGGAAAATAAATATTCCTCAAATAGAATGGTTCCACTTAATATTCTCAGAAGCTAAACTCTGATACTTTAGACTTGTATTTCAGCTTAAAGAGCTAAAAAAGAAAATGAGGATAAGGAATATGTTATATGGCTCCAAACATTAGGAAGGGAGATCTAGGTTTATTCTGAATTCAGTGGTAATATAATTTGTGGGAAGATTGTATAAAATCTTTGTACAGAAATGGAAAATAACTTTGATATCATTTAATATCCTATATTTGCAGTTTTGAATTATTGATTCATCATTAATTTTTGAAACCTTATCTTTGACATTTCCATAGTTCTATTCCTGAAAGAGATTTCCCTTTTGTTATTTTTTCTTTGTTGAGTTGCTTTTGGGGCTAGAACAACACAATATTAAGTTGAAGAGTTATTAATTAAGGGTAATTTGTAGGAATGGAATGTTGACCCTACTTATTTTGTGTGTAACTTAAATATAATAAAAGTTAACATTTATTGAGCACTTATTGTGTACAAGGCACATGTAAAATTATTCTCTTTAGTAACCATAACAATCCTACTAACTACATGCTATTATCAGTCCCTTTGTACAGATGGAGAAACTGATTCTCAGGAAGGCTAAGTAGCTTGCACTGAGTAAGGGATGCAGCTGGGCTAAACTTTATACTATCTGATGAAGCTAAAGCCTTTGTTCTTACATCCTTGGCCTCCTAAACTTGGATGAATGAAAGTAGATTTAGACCCATACTTTTCTTTCTTTAAGGTGCAGCATTTATTTTAAAAATAAAGGAAGTTAGTGGTCTGTATGATTATTCTATGACTACACCTTAAAAATGTGGCAGCATACATTCTTTATTAATCAACTTGCAGAATTAGCAATCTGAGTAAGTTAAATATAGAGGTCATGATCTTACTTACTTTGCTTTTTTTCTAATTTGCTCACAGTGAACTCCATTAAGCTATAACCACTTTACAATGAAAATGTTGCCCTTTTAAGTCAAGGATTCTGGCCACTGAGCTAAAATGTCTGTTTTAGGAGCATTTTGTACGATGTTGTGATGGTCTGGCATTCTGTGTTTATCTCTTTGGGTTTCTAAGAGGCAATTTCCTTTAAGGCTTACTTTTCCAAACATAATTACACTACATTTGGAACATTTAGAAATTGGAGATAGAGAAAACATTTCAGCCTCCTTTCATATGTCTGAAAGATGACACAGGCAGTTCCTTACTTGTCAGTGTGAAGTGAGAGGGTTGGTCTGTCAACAGCTTATGCACCTGCAAAGTTACATTATCATCATCATCATCATCATCATCATCATCATCATAATCATAGCTATGACAACAGTAATAACTTTCATTGAGCACATCTTATGTAATAAACACTGTGCTGGAATTTCCTAACACTGTGCTATGATGATAGACATTTATCCACAGTCATTCAGGTCTATTCAACCACAATGGCCTAGCTCTTTTTCATATGCCACGCTGCTCTCAAGTGTAAATAAAGACTTTAAAATGAAAAAAAAAATGGTAATCAAGGCTTATACCTGATTTTTTCCCCATCTCTTAAATATGTTACATAATTTTAATAAATTACAACATCTTAGCACAATGCCCCAATATCATAGGTGCTTAAGCAATACTTGACAATGATCATGATCATGATTATAGTGGTTTGCAATCTGGATCTTTGTGCTTCAAGTTTAATTAGCACTTCAATGTGCATTTTCTGAGAAAAATAAAACAATTATTGTGTAATTGTTCTCTATAGCATGTTCTGACTCATGGATCTAAATACTGGCCATTATCTTACTAAATTCTCCTTTGATAGTCTGCAATGTGACGTGTTAATAGGACCAATTCACTATGTTTCTCTTTCATCTTTTTCTTCCCATGGCACTTCTTCAGAGCCAAACACATAACCAAACAAAGAAATAAACAAGTCCACCCTACTCCCCCACCAAAAAACAAATGAAAGATATTTTTGAGACAAAAATATGTTNTACTGGCCATTATCTTACTAAATTCTCCTTTGATAGTCTGCAATGTGACGTGTTAATAGGACCAATTCACTATGTTTCTCTTTCATCTTTTTCTTCCCATGGCACTTCTTCAGAGCCAAACACATAACCAAACAAAGAAATAAACAAGTCCACCCTACTCCCCCACCAAAAAACAAATGAAAGATATTTTTGAGACAAAAATATGTTTCTCTTATATATCTATAAAGTACTCTGAAATTTAGACTTTGATATGGTATAAACATAGTTAAGTAGATTTGCCAGTTAAATAAAAGAGACTTAGCGAAATCAATTAATCAAATAAAACTATGTCTTGAATTCCCAGTATGTGTCCTATGGTCTGAGGCCAAAGATGTATGACAGACCATCACTGCTACCAAGGAATCGTAGTCTTCAGTATCTTTATAAGTACGTACTGTGTATGGATAGCAAAGGATTCAGTAACTGAGTAGCAGTGTTTATCAGTTCACACAGTGTTTGTTAATAAAGTGGTAGGCAATATGGAAAATGATTAAGTATGCTTCCTAACCCCTAGGTCAAGGACTTTCACAGCACACATAAGAAGCATCCAGAAAGTGTGTGAACACACAGCAGCTCTGCCCCCATCCCAGAGATTCTGATTCAGGACACCTGCGTGGTGCCCAGATGCCAGTTGGCATTCTGAAAGTTGCCAGGTGATGCTGATTCTGCTACTCTGGGAACACACTTTGAGTCACAAGGCCGTTGGCCATTACATTCAAGCCATGTTTTTTGTCATCCTCACTTGAATGACAACTCTGTTGAATACGGAGTAAACATTAGTATTAATTGGTTACTTAGCTTATATTTGCAGTTGCTTTCCATGTGCCGGACAATGTGCTTAGCACTTTCTATTTATTTTCCTACCTAATCTTCAGAATGCCACTACAGAATAGATACTATTATTCCTCCAATGTATAGATAAGTAAACTGAGTCTCAGGTTAGTAATGTGCTGCTTCTAAAGAGCTGCTAAAAGGCACAAAGACTACTTAAGCTCATGTAATCCATACATCACCCCTGACCATTACAAAGAAAACAGAATCCATGCTTCCTCTCCTAGAGACTATGCTAACCGGTAAAATCTGTTGTCTCCTTTTTTGGTTTACTTTGACTGTTGTATTTGTGACAGAAGATACTTCTAAATTCTGTAACCTACTTCATTTGAATAGTTTGCCAATGAGGGAAAGAAAAGGAGTCACAAAAGCGCGTGTGACCTAATGGCCAAGAACACTTGCTGGCTGTGGGCAAGTTACGTAAGGCTCTGAGTTACAGGTTCCTCAGGAGGAAAATAAGGACAATGATCACTGTTTTTCCAGATTACTTAAAGATTAGAGATAATGCATATAAAGTGGACAGCAGAGAGTATTAATACAGGTTTAAAGAAAAAAGGAAAAAGAAAAAGCAAATCGAAGCTCCCCCTTGCCTTGTGTACAGTGTGGTTGGGAAACCTAAGACAGGTTACGATATATTTTCTAAGTCATACAGGAAATAGCCCTTCTTTCACATAAAATGGGTTATTATATGATCTTACAGAAATAAAATGTCACCTCCTTTGCTGAAAAATGACTTATGCCTAATTTGATAGCAGTCCCCAAAAATAAGGCCTCAGAAAGATAACTTCAAATGAATGGGTCACTGACCTTAAAGTGACTGCCAATTGCAAACCATACCAAAGAGCAAACACGACAAAGGCATTAAAAATTGTGCTGGGATCATTCAAACTGTATTGGCAAGAACTAGAGACTATAGATAGATCAAGCAAAACAAACACAGTTCAAGTCAGAATTTGAAGAAAATGGAAAACCATGCGTTTCACTTGTTTTTATGTTCTTGTTTTTTCATGTTCCCACAACATACACACACACATATATCTCATTTATTTTTTGGGTCCAATATGCTCGCTTCTTTAGAATGCTTTAATGGGAAAGGAAGCTTATGGAATTGTACATTTAAAACCTTTGCAATTGTGTTCACTCTTTGAAGGTATGCATATATGTGTATAAATTCATGTGTGTGTGTTCATACACATGAAAAATACATTTATATAATAGTTCATTGTTTATTACCAAGTATTTATCTTTTGTCTACCTAATCTTAATTATTTCCCATTTTAATCCTTATTCTTCATATTATCCTGATGAGTATTATTCGTAGAATCATATATTCTTCAAGAGGTTTATAAATTTCTAAATTCAGAAACTGCTCAGCCCTTGACATATCTAAAAGAATATATAGTTCTCTTCATGTATGCTGCCAATCCTTACAGAAATTTGCCATTTGTGACTCTCCTTGGAAGCTCAGCAAAGGACTTTCTTAAACAATAATGTTGATAGGAGAATGCAAAGAGGGTCCTGGAGGTGAATTTCCAAACTGATGTATACTTTACAGAAGCAAGCTTTTGCAAACCCTCTCCAGAAAGATGACTTAAGTTTAGCAAACCTACCTGGACTTTAGTTGATTCACTTCCAACTGAATGCATCGAAAGCTGGTTAGAGCTACAGCCAAGCAGCCCCTTACACTGTAGAAACTGGAGACTCATTTAACAGTGGTCTGCATGCAATGTCATGATCAAACGGTGGCTTTAAATCTTTGCCTTATTACCTGGACAGTCTCTTAAGAAGCATCACAAAGGAAGACTTTGCAAAGAAACTATATAGGGCATAAGTGCAGTCGAATCTGGATTCTTTCATAGTCTTCATATTATGCTTCCAAAAGACATCTTATTCCTATACTTTTTTCTCTGACTCTTTGTGTGCAAAATGCACTAGTAAAAGCCAGTACGGGTATATACTGACAGATATATACCACTGTTATTCTTCCAGGTGAAGAAACTTTAAAAGAGAAAGAGAAATGTAGGTGAATTTTCTAAGTCCTCCAGAATTAAGCAGCTGAGGGTTAAGAAAAACCTTAATTTGGGGGCTCCTGGGTGGCTCATTCGGTTAAGGATCTGACTTCAGCTCAGGTCATGATTTGGGGTCCTGGGATAGAGCTCCACATGGGGTTCCCTGCTCAGTGGAAAGTCTGCTTGTTCCTCTCCTTCTGCCCCTCCCCCGCTCACGCTCGTGCGCGCGCTTTCTCTCTCTCTCTCTCTCTCTCAAAAAAATCAATAAAACCTTTAAAAAGAGAACAAAGAAAAACCTTGTTTTTATCATGGTGCTCCAATGTTATTTTTTGGTAAAGGCTGTCAACAATGGCATTTTATTACTGGTGACTCAGCATTTTCAGTACCTTAGTACTAAAACAGAACTCTAAGAGTTATGTTTCCAGGGAAGCAATGTACCCCAACGTATACTACTAGTATTATTCACCTCCAAGCTCTTTATCAACCTCTTCTCAGTCCATAACACGCAGGTGACAACCTGTATTGGTCTCTGGGGCATGTCCAATGGTCACAACACTCAAGCTGCCTAGTGCTTTTCTTTGACTCACAACTGAAAGTCAGAAGAGAAGAATGATGATAATTTTCTATATTCTGGACTGCAAACTCTGGTTGTTTTTGTTAACTTGATATTGGCTCTATATCAGAAGCCAATAATTGGTTACTCAGAGATTCGTGGAGTATTTTATGCCAGGATGCAATGAGATTTAATATAACCCAGAACCATTCTTACTTCCAGAATTACAATAATATGCCCTGAAGAAAGGGACCTCATTTCATGCAATGTAGCAGCAAATGATAATCCTATAGTCTTTGGGCTGTTCCAAGTTTTGTTTTGTTTTGTTTTTTAATTCAATTTGTTTGTTATTCTTTCTTATGCGGTGTGATTTCTTTGAATCTCACTATCACCAATTTGGAATACAAAATAAGGGTTCCTTAGTATCTATGTCTCTTTCTCTCTCCCTATCTGCCTCTACTGTTTTATCTTTATCTCTGCTTAAAAATAGGGATATTTTTAAAAAGAAATTCTCAAAAACTAGGATACTGAATCTTATAAGTTAATTATCCAGCATTAACAGTGATCACACAGCTTTAATAATTATCTACATGTAATAATTTTCTCTTCCACTTCTTATCCCTTCTCCAATAGATGACTTCGAAGTAAATCCTACATGTCATATCATTTCATCCACAAACAGTTCTGTATGTCTTTCCAGGAGATAAAGACTAATGACAATGACAGCAAAACATAACTGTGTTATTTATACCTTATAGAAGTATGATTATAGAAAATTAAAAACATGACTCTTATACAAAGTGTCAAATTAATTAACTTCTTAATAATTAAACCAGCATGACTATAAGACTGGTTCAAAGAGAATTAGGGCAGAAAACTTTTACTTCTAGCAATGATGGAATATCATTGGGTTTATGTTTCTTGAGCTCTGGTCTGCTTATACAAGCGTTTTCACATTGCGAAAAGTCATTGAGCTGAGTTGCTGTGATATTTGCATTTTTCTGCAACTGTCTTATACCCAGTTACAATACACATGAGAAGGCAACAAATTGTGATCCATAAGCTAGAGGAAAACTAGTCAGTATAAGCAGAACCAGAAATAGCAGAGATTATAGAAATTAAAGATAAGGAACTTAAAACAACAAATATTTTAAGTATGTTCTAGAATTTAAAGGAAAATACAAACATGATGAATGAAATAGAAGATACTGAAAAGAACCACATGTAACTTTTAGAGATCTAAAATATAATGTCTGAAAAATAAAATAAAATATAATGTCTGAAATGAAAAATGTACCAAGGGAGTAAAGACATATTAGACTTTGCAGAAGAAAGGATAACTGAACTTTAAGACATAGTAATAAAAACTACACTAATGCAAGGAAAAAAGACTGAAAGAAAAAGAGTAGAGATGAAGTAATCTGAGGAACATGAACAAGTGATTTAATGTAACTGTAATTGGAGCACTTGAAGGAGAGTAGGGAGTAGATAGAAAAATATTTAAGGAAGTAATAGCTGAAATTATTCTCAATCTAGGGATGGCTGGAGTCCTCAGATAATGTTATCGGGATCATATAATCCTGGTTGACAATTCTGTGAGAAAGAAGTAGGAGAAAAGCCTAGAGGTCTAATTATTTATTATATAGGCAGCTTTTCACCTCATCCCTTTATTTTCCAAGTGTTAGCTTTATGCTCAATTGTGTCTAGTGTCCCTGGTGCAGAGAATTCTATTTCACCTTTTTTTTTCTTTTTAAGTTTTCTTTTTATTTTTTAATTAGTGTTAAATATGAAACTTTTATTCTACTAAGGATTACTGAAGGTTGAATAAACTCATGTTATCTCTGTTGCAATTTGTTAGCAAAAGGATGACTTAAAATGGTTAATTTTGTCTATCTCCAAGTTTTTTTCCAAATTTTTATTTAATTTCTAGTTAGTTAACAAATAGTGTGTTTTACCTCTTTTTAAATAATAAAGACCTGGTCTTTAGCTAGAGTTGAGAAAGGCAAGCACCTGGCTTTGCTAAGTGAGCAGAGGCTACAAGAGGATGATAATTACTTGAAAAACAGACTTTCAATGAGTACTCCAGTTTTGAGCCCTAATTTCACCTGCTTTTTCAGATGTGCTTGCTGGTCAAATTCCTAGTCTGTTGAGGCTCTTGAGAACAAACTCATTTCCCTTTTACCCGTTGTTGGTTTGGGCTTCAGTACTCTCGGGTCAGTTAAAACAGTTAGCCCCTCAGCTTTCCAGTTTCTTAATTTTTTTGTCTTTGCACCTTCACATTAATATCATCACCGTAATCATTTGTTCACCTTTAAAAACAAATTTCTTTACTTTCATTTTAACCCCTTGAATATCATATTAGTGTCATATCCAGGAGTTGGGTTTAGTCTTCAGTCTTTAACTGAAATCTCTATAACTTGAATCTTAACACAATTTATGGTATCTCTTGCCATAGAAAAGTTTTTAGTTTCCACGAAACTATGTTGTTTCTTGCTTAAAAACTTAACAGATTTATTATTTTTAAAATACTTCTAATGTTTTTATTGCTTAAAAAATACATAAGGATTTCTAATTCATCTGGCATTTAGTTTGTATATGGTATGACAAAGACTTTTCTCTTAAATTCTGAATGAATATTCCTCCACTGATTGTATTTTATATTCTATGTATGTTTTTATTTGTTCATGAGGGTTTTTTAAATCTTTTTTTTGTCATATCCAACCAAAATTTTCATCACTATTAATGTTTTATTTCCCCATGTGCATTTCTGCTGCTTATGCATTTCTGCTGGTTAGTTCTAGGGTCTAATTAAACTTGGCTATTATGAACATCTTGCATCTGCCCTGTTTTCTTTTTTCTTTTTTTTAAGGTTTTTTGCATTTTTAAATAAGCTCTTTTTAGTCACAGAGGGGACTTTAGAGTACATAGAGAGTGGGTTTCAAGCTAGAGGCAGTGAAGGCAAAGAAAATGAGCTTTTAGTTAATACATGGACCTAGATCCCATTTCCAACCACTTTACATACTCTAAGCTTCCGTTTCTTCATCTATAAGATGGGGGAAAACAATGACTAGGATGACTTGGAGGATTTGAAAATAAAAGTAACAGGTTAGAACGTCCCAACTGCCTGCCGCTTGGTAGCACAGAATACTTGCTAATGTACTCCTATCCTTTAAAGGCTTCCATTCTAATGACTAATATTCTGCTCATTCTAGACCCCTGGAGAAAAAGTGATCTGTCACTTTTTCTCTTTTTTATGCTGGTATAAGGTAGGCATCTGTTTTTCAGTGGCAAATGCCACCTGTTTCCAACACTTCTCCTATCTGCTCTTCCTTCCTTTAGATGACTTTTGTTAGCTACAGAGAAAAAAGTGAAAGGGATATGGGTGTAACATATTGCCTGCTATCCACATTGGGTAATGGGAGGGTGAGTTAAAATCACATCTCTTTGGACAGTGGTTTCATAATCCTTTGACAGGTATTTAGACAGCAAATACATAGTCAAATCATGAGAAAGAATCGAAACTTCAGCAAAACGTACTAGAAACACTTTGTTCTATTTATGAGAGCCTCAATTTCTGGATGTGTCAGTTCAACCCTGGATCCTGTTCAATAATGTTTAGGTACCGAACTATCAAAATATGCTTAATGAAAGGTGACTCTGAGATAGCATAGATCTTGAGAGCCACATTCTATCAGTGTCTCTGATAATCAAAATGCATCTGCCCTGTTTTTTAATGTTTCTTTTTCTACTGTTGGCTTTTTTTTTATTAGTTTACATTCTTAGATTTTCCTTATATATTCCTGTAACTATATACAACCACAAAATCTGCCAATAATTATTTTTATTTATTTTTTTATATTTATATTATTTTTCTGGACATTTTGTTAGAAAGAACTTTCTAAGTAATGCTAAAATTCAAATAAAAATCATTTTAATCTTATCAGTGGTTTTAATTGTAACATGTTTGAGCCATTTTTTCTCATGTTTTAGATTTTTCTCTCGATTTCTTTTAATCTGTGTGTAACTATATCTGTTTATACATAAATGTACTTTCAGAAATGACTAGTTTTATCAAATGCTTTTTAGTATTACTGATAGAATTTTAGAGTTTGTCCTTTATAAATATTGATTTTAAAATAGAGCTTCTAACTTTCAAGTGTGCATTTATTCTTAAACTCTATTTGGTTATAGTCTATCATTATTTTAATTGGTTCAGAATAGTTATCCCTCTCCTTCTTCCCATCTTAACATATTTTATTTAATACGCTTACTTGGAAAAATACATATGAAAGGTTTCCACATTTTTCTTTTCTCTGAACCAATTTTTTAAAATATAGGAATTAATTCTTTAAAATTTTAAACACCTGTTGCAAGAATATTGTCCAATAGCATGTTTTTGAAAATCCTTCCAATTTCTTATACAGTTATGTTCTCTGAAATCCTTTTCTTTTCAAATTTTTATTTAAATTCTAGTTAGTTAACATATACTTCTTGAGCCAATTTTAGATTTTCACATAATGTATGTATATAGCAAATTTTGCTAAATTTTTTGAAAATCAATTTGAAGTGCACACAACTTTCTCATTTAATATATCTATGATGCTCTCCTTTTCTTTTTATCACATACTATATATTTATCGCTTCCTGTATATAAATATATCTGTGTGTGTGTGTGTGTGTGTGTGTGTGTGTGTGTATTTCTGGCATTTTGATATTTCTATTCTCATCTCAATATATTGGTATTCGAGGTTTGTGTTTTAGTTCATATCGCTTAAATATATATTAATATACATTTTCAGTGTTTGAGCAGGTACATTCCTGTCACTTATATTCATTTTTGGCTATTTATATATCTTATTATTTCTAATAAAACTTCTAGCATTTTAGTTAAACTTTGAAGGAAAAGGAACTTGGGTATTTACTAAATTTCTATTAAATCTGAATTTAACTTGAAAAGATTTTTATGTTAGTCTATCCAGTTAAAAATAAAAATATGGCATATTTTCTCCTTTTTTATTGAAATATAGTTAACAGTATTAATATGAGTTTTAGATGCACAGCATAGTTGTATGACATTTACATATATTATGAAAAGCTCTGCATGGTAGGTACAGTTACCATCTGTCACCATATATTGGTGACATATAACATATAGTTATTATATTAACTGCAATTCTCTATGCTGTACTTTACATCTTACGTACTGTACCTCTTAATCCTCTACACCTATTTCACTCATGGCCCTACCCCACTCCCCTCTGGCAACCCCCAGTTTTATGTATTTATGAGTTTGTTTTGGTTTTGTTTGTTCATTGGTTTTAGTTTTTAGATTCCACATATAAGTGAAAGCATATGGTGTTTGTCTTCTTTGACTTATTTACTTAGCATAATACCCACAAGCTCTATCCATGTTGTCACCAGTGACAATATTTAATTTTTTAAATGGCTAAGTAATATTTCATCATATATATACACCATTTTTTTTTGGCCATAGGTACAGGTCTGTGAATCATCAGGCTTATACATTTCACAGCACTCACCATAGCACAAACCCTCCCCAGTGTCCATAACCCATCCACCCTATCCCTACCCTCCCACCCCCTAGTAACCCTCAGTTTGTTTTGTGAGATTAGGAGTGCCTTATGGTTTGTCTCCTTCCCCATCCCACCTTGTTTCATTATTTTCCCCTCCCTACTCCCCACGACCCCCCACCCTGCCCCTCAAGTTCCTCATATCAGAGAGCTCATATGATAATTTTCTTTCTCTGATTGACTTATTTCACTCAGCATAATACCCTCTAGTTCCATCCACATCATTGCAAATGGCAAGATTTCGTTCCTTTTGATAGCTGTATAGTATTCCATTGTATATATATACTACATCTTCTTTATCCATTCATCTGTTGATGGACATCTAGGCTCTTTCCATAGTTTGGCTATTGTCAACATTGCTGCTATAAACATTCGGGTGCATGTGCCCCTGAGGATCACTACCTTTGTATCTTTAGGGTAAATACCCAGTAGTGCGATTGCTGGATTGTAGGGTAGCTCTATTTTCAACTTTTTGAGGAACTTCCATGCTGTTTTCCAGAGTGGCTGCACCAACTTGCATTCCCACCAACAGTGTAGGAAGGTTCCCCTTTCTCTGCATCCTCGCCAACACCTGTTGTTTCCTGACTTGTTAATTTTAGCCATCCAGACTGGTGTGAGGTCGTATCTTATTGTGGTTTTGATTTGTATTTCCCTGATGGCAAGTGTTGTTGAGCACTTTCTCATGTGTCTGCTGGCCATTTGGATGTCTTTTTTGGAGAAATGTCTCTTCATGCCTTCTGCCCATTTCTTGACTGGGTTATTTGTTCTATGGGTGTTGAGTTTGATAAGTTCTTTATAAATTTTGGATACAAGCCCCTTATCTGATATGTCATTTGCAAATATCTTCTCCCATCCTGTCAGTTGTCTTTAGCATACCATATTTTTTTAATCCATTTATCTATTAATGAACATTTAGATTGCTTCCATTAAGTGGCCACTTTTCAAATGATGCCTCTGTGCTGAGTCTCAGAGGAATGAATATGCATGGACCCTTTATAGCAGAGTATCTATAGCCCTCTGGCATTCCCAGAGTGAAGCGTTCCTTATTTTCAATGGTATTATGGTGGCTAATTCCCAGAGTGGAGGTGAGGGGATGAGGGGTGACTGATGTAGGGCTTGAGCCCCTCCTCAGGGAGGACATCAGTGCCTGTGACACCACTCGTGCTTGTGGGTCACAGTGCTAGGATTAGGAGTCCCAACCAGATATCATCTGCCCCTCCTACTTTCTGGATGTGACTTTTCCTTTGTAGCTTTAGCTATGTAAGAGCTTTTCTGCTAGTGTTGAGGTCACACTCAGAAAGAGTTGCTCCATTCATAGTTGCAGCTTTGGTGTGTCCTTGTGGGGAGGTGAGCTCAGGATCCTCTTACTCCACCATTTTGATTGGGCTCTCTTTCTCTCTTTTTTAATTATGAAATATTTTAGGCATACAGAAAACTACAGAGAATTATGTAAATAAAATGTTAGTGTCCAACTTCTAGCTTTGTAAAATCTTGACAATTTGTGTACTTCTTTTTTTAATTCATCCCTTCTTTTATGGATCTCTGAAATTTTGTGGCCTTCTTTATGTAGGCATTTTATATAAAGTTTATACTTAGGCATTACCATTCTAAATAGCACCACTTTAAGTGTATTGCTGGCATGAGCCCAAAGTATTGGGTTTTCTTTTATTTTTTTCATGTTTCCATTCATTTCACTAGACTGCTGTACTTTCTCTTTTATATTTTGGGTCTGTTTTCTTGATATTTTAAGAGATATACCTATATCATCTCAAATAATGAAAGTGTCCTTATTCCGAATGTGTGTAGTTGTTCTTATCAGGCCGTATTTAGTTGGGCAGAGCTCACGACAACCATGATCAATGACACTACTGTTTATCGCGTATCCTTGTCATATTCCTGAGTTTCACAGCAACATTATTTTGCAGTCATTATGACTATTATATAGAGATAAATAATTTATAATATTTTTCTTTTGGCTTCATGGATCAAAAGACCAAGACCAAAAACTAAAGCTAAGACCACCAAACTGCCACTTATGTTTTTTACAAAAGACAGAAATTACAGTGAAATTGTCTCTCTAGTTCATTTCTCTCTTCCACTGTCCTCCTGATTTTTCTCTTTGCTGTTAGTACCTATACTTCAGTTTGCATATCTGAGCTGTGCTTCCACTATTCCTATCCCTAAACAGTATTCACAGTATTCTCTTGTGGAAGTCCAAGGATGAGCTAGACCCCTGGCTGAGCTGCTTACCATAGCTAATACTAGGAAAAGCAGTTTTGGTCAGGGCACCTGGATGGCTCCGTTGGTTAAGCGGCTGCCTTCGGCTTAGGTCATGATCCCAGGGTCCTGGTATGGAGCCTTGCTTCAGGCTCCCTGCTCCAATGGGAGTCTGCTTCTCCCTCTCCCTCTGCCCTCTTCCTTACTTGTGTTCTCTCTCTCTCAGATAAATAAATAAAATCTTAAAAAAGGAAAGAAAAGCAGTTTGGGTCAAGACATAGAAATGTGGTACACACACAGCCTGATCCTGACCTGAGTCAGTTAGATGATGGTTTTCAGAGACAGAACCATGGGCAGGATGAGGCCACCTGTAATGGGAATTTGGGCATGACATACACCATGACACACACCATGACCGACTTGCCTAGTATACCTGTCTATGATAGCAACATATTTATTTCTCTACACATATGGGATTTTCTTGATTAAATACTTGTGCACTGCAGTTATTCTGCACATGTGTATAAATTGCTGAATTCATGATATTTTGTAACTTCTTTATGTGAACTGTCTTTGCTGTCCCAGAAATAATAATCTAATCTTTCACAGTGTATTATATTTTTTATTATAGCACTGAGTTTCTTTTTCTAAGCATATATTATATAATTGAACACATTAGTTCTTTTCCATATTTGTATAATTGAGATTGACTTGAAATTTCCTTTTTATGTATTACTATTGTAAGCTTTTTTAAATATATATTTTGTTTATTTATTTGAGACAGAGACAGAGAAAGTGGGGTAGAGGGGCAGAGGGCAAGGGAGAAGCAGACTGTCTGCCCAGCAGGGCCCCGAGGTTGATGTGGGGCCTGATCACAGGACCCAGAGATCATGATCTGAGTGGAAGGTAGATGCTTAACTGACCAAGCCACACAGGCAAGCCATTATTGTAAGCTTTTAATGCCAGAGTTATCTCAGTGCTATTAAATAAACTTTGCATGCCTTAAAACTTTTCTATGCTTTGAAACAGTTTACAAATCCGAGAAAGTATGTGATGGTTAATGGTTGATAGGATTTGTCTATAAAACTGTTTGGACATAACCTTTGATAGGGCACCCTTAGTTATGTCCTCAGTTTCCCAGGATTATCAATTTATCCCAGATTTCTATTATCCCTTGAGTTAAGGGTGGAAACATACTTTTCTTTTTTTCCTACATTTAAAAATTCCCCTTGGGGAGAAGACTTCCTGCATCTGTTATTGTCTCTCAGTTTTTCTGTTTATTATTTTTTCTCTTCATTTATTTTGGTTAGATTTGCCAGAAATTTATTTATTTTAGTGATATCAATTTCAAGGTTTCATTTCATGATCCAATTTTGGTCTTTTTGTTTTATTTGCCAGTCTGTTATTTTTGGTTGTTGTACTTATCAATCTATTACTTCTGGGTTTTAAGGTGTGTATTCTCCGATCTAGAATAAATAACTTTTTAATGTATCTACTGCCTTTTGCAATAATGAAAACATTCAATAATATTAATGTAAAGGATATTATAGGATTTATCTGTAATAGAATGTGGACAGGGTAATAGCAGCTAGAATACTAAGTAAGGAGTTGGCTCTCACCTTAAATTTGGTAGGAAATATTCTCATTTTCACTGTTGACTAAAAGTCCATCAAAATACAAATGTCCTTGTGTCCTAAATAGTTGTTTTTCAAAGTTAAAGTTTTTACATTTTAATGGCTTTCCTAATTATTTAAGATTGTATTTATTTCAGTTTGCTTTAAAAATGTATTGAGGAAAAAAAATGTATTGAGGGTTGCTTAGGAGACTGGTATAGGGTCAATATTTGTTACTGTTACTGTTGATTGAAAAAATGAGTTATTACCTTTCTTAGTTTGCATGTGTATACATAGAAAAATTCAGCTCTATATTTTTAATATTCTTGTATACATGCTTGTCATTAGCCAACTTGAAAAGTTATAGACTGACAGTGGTCTTCTAGAGTACACTATTATGATTGTATTTCTGTCAAATTCTTCTTTATAATCAGGTTTTATTTTCATAGTTCAATACCATGTCATTTAGCACAGTAAGTTTCATAAATGTTTGCTTCAATAATTTTAAATTGATCTTTGTTTCATCAGAACTTTGCCTTGTTCTTCTATTTCATCCAACAGATTTTTCTGCTTTACTTTCTTCTAATATGTTATCTTCACTCAGTATTTTCTATATTTTCTTTTAAAGAAGATTTCTCTTACAAGTATACATAAATTTTTTGGCTTTTCATGGAAGTGTTTAAATTTTAATTTTTATAACTAGAATCTGTTGTTTTATGCTTTTAAAAAATGTGTCCTTGAGATTTCTATTGTTTCCTTTGACTTTATGGACTGTGTCTTGCATTTTTTTATGCATTTCAGTATTTTAATATTACTGCTTTCTTTCATTTTTATAAAATACCTTAAATATGTTTTTATCTGTTATGAACTTATGAACAAAACACTAATTATGAACACTGTGTGTCAAAGAAATCTAGTTTGTTTTATTTCTTCCCTCAAATTCCTATCTTTGGGGTACACTTGGGTGGTACAGTTGGTTTGAGCATCCAGCTCTTGGTTTCAGCTCAGGTCATCATCTCGGGGTCCTGAGATCAAGCCCCATGTCAGGCTCTGCACTCAGCATAGAGTCTGCTTGAGATTCTCTCTCTCTCCCTCTCCCCCTCCTGCTCATGCTGTCTCTCTTCCTCTCTAAAATAAATAAACAAAATCTTTAAAAATAAGTCCTATCTTTGTCATTGAAATCTGCAATTATGGAGCTAAATGATCATTTTTATCAGCTTCTATCTTATATAATCATTTGGTATTTATAGATTTCCATATACAAAATGCTAATTTTTCCCTTTTTCTATTTCATTCTTTTTACTTTCTTTAATTGCTATATTTTAGTCATAAATATCACCTCAAGCAAGTCAGAATGATACCTTGAGTTTATTAATTATGACAAAACTTCAAGCTCAAATGCTTTAGTGTATTCTAAGGCCACAACTGTTATTCCTACACTCCCTCTCATTTCCATCTATTACTGGGTGTATCTTTATCCATGCTGCATTTCTCTATTATCGAGCATAGTATGATTTAGGGTATTATATGTGCATTTTCCCTTTCTAATTTCAGGAATTTTTAATAGTCTTCTGATCAGGTATAAATTTAATACATTAAAATCTTAAAACAGATCTTAAGGGTACAACTTAAGACAGTTTTACTTTTTATATCTGATTAACCACCAAACAGATCAACATGTAGGCCAGTCCTAGCACTGTGTAGGCACCTACCTGATGCCACTTTTCACTTTGTATGCACAATTCCATACCTCAAATTAACCACCATTGTTATTATTTTTATCACATTTATTCATTTTGCTTGTCTTAAGCTTCACAGAATTGGAATATTAAAATATGTACCCTTTTGTATCTGATCTTATTAGTTTTATGTCTTATATATTATATAAATGAAATTACACACTATATGTTCTCTTGTATCTAGCTTGTTTTGCTTAATATAATATGTTTCAGATTTATGAGTATTGAACAGGTCAATACCTTGTTCTTTTTTAGTACTAAATCGTATTGTATTGTAGGAATATAGCATTACTTATTTATGCATTCTCTTGTTAGTGGACATTTGGGTCATTTCTAGTTCAGGGCTATTGTAAGTATAGCTACTGTGAACATTCTGTAAGTCATTTGTTGGATATATGAATTTATTTCTCTCTTTTTAAAAGATTTTATTTATCTATTTGTTAGAGTACAAGCAGGGGTAGTGGCAGGCAGAGGGAGAGGGAGAAGCCCCAATGTGAGATCATAATCTGAGCTGAAGTCAGATGCTTAACTGACTGAGCCACCCGTGCACCCCTGAACTTACTTCTCTTGAGCACATATTCAGGAGTGGAATAACCAGGTCATAAGATAAGTGTATATTTAGACTGGAAATGTTCAGGTGTGCCTGGGGGCCTCAGTCAGTTAAGAGTCAGACTCTTGGTTTCTGTTCAGGTCCTGATCTCATGGCTTGTGGGATCCAGCCCTACATTGGGCTTCGCACCCATCAAGAGTCTGCTTGGATTCTCTCCCTTTGCCACTTTCCCACTCACACCCATGCTCTTTTTCTCACTCAAATAATCTTTTTCAAAAAATGTTCAATTTTCAAAGTTATAGAACTCTTTTAGACTACTTCCAGCAATGCACAAGTGTACCAATTCTAACACATCCTCATCCACATTAACAGTTTTTAAGGTTTGGTTTTTTTTCTCCATTTTAAATTTTAGCCTTTCCATTGGGTTTGTAGTAATATCTCATTGGGATTTCAAGTTATATCTCTCTGATGACTAATCATGTTGAGTAACTTTTCATGGGCTAATGGGTCTCTTAGAGACTTTATTTGTAAAATGCCTATTCAAGTCAATTACCTATTTGTTTTTAAAATGCACCGATTTACTTTCATCTTGGGGGCATAGTTTTCTTTTTTTCTTTTTTTCTTTTCTCCACCAAGATTTATTGGGAAAGAGACAAATATCATTGTTTAGGTTTATAGATGTACAGTGTGATAGTTTGATATATATACATGTTGTGAAATGATTCCCACAATAGGGGGGTATCACATTCATCATCTCACATAGTTACCTTGTCTTTGTTTCTGATTTTGTGGTGAAAACATTTATATTTTTTAAGTTTCTATTTAAATTCCGTTAGTTAACATACGGTGTAACATTAATTTCAGGTGTACAATATACTGATTCAACACTCTTATACAATACCTTGTGCTCCTCACAAGTGCACTCCTCACCTCAATCCCCATCAACTCTTTCACCCATCCCTCCACCCATCTCCCCTCTGGTAACCATCAGTTTGTTCTCTATAGTTAAGAGTCTGTTTCTTGGTTTGTCTCCTCTCCTTTTTGTTCTCCTTGCTTTGTTTTGTTTCTTAAATTCCACATATAAGTAAAATCATACAGTATTTATCTTTCTCTGAAAGACTTATTCCAGTGTGTGTGCGTGTGAGTGTGTGTGTGTGTGTATGTGTGTGTGTGTGTGTACATACCACATCTTTTTAACCATTTATAAATTTACGGACACATGCTCTGTTTACTTATTTTTGGCTACAATAGTAGATAATGCTGCTCTAAACATCAGAATACATGTTACCCCTTTGAATTAGTATTTTTGTATTCTTTGGGTAAATACCTAGTACGGCAACTGCTAGATCATAGGGTAGTTCTGTTTTTAACTTTTTGAGGAACTCCTGTACTCTTTTCCAGAGTCGCTACACCAGTTTGCATTCCCACCAACAGTATAAGAGTGTTCCCCTTTCTCTACATTCTCACCATCACCTACTGTTTCTTGTGTTGCTGATTTTAGCCATTATGACAGGTATGAGGTGATATCTCATTATTTTGATTGACATTTCCCTGATGATGAGTGATGTTGAGTATCTTTTCATGTGTCATCTTTGGGAAAATGTCTGTTCATGTCTTATGCCCATTTTTCTAATTAGATTATCCATTTTTTGAGTGATGAGTTTCTTAAGTTCTTTATACATTTTGGATACTAACCCTTTATCAGATTGTCATTTGCAAATATCTTCTCCCATTTTGAAGGTTGCCTTTTAGTTTTGTTGATTGTTTCCTTTGCTGGGCAGAAGCTCTTTATTTTGATGTAGTCCCAATCATTTATTTTTTCTTTTATTTCCCTGGCCTCAGGAGACATATCTAGAAAGAAGTTTCTACATCTGATGTCAAAGAGGTTCCTACCTGTGTTCTTCTCTAGGGCTTTGACGGTTTCAAGTCTTATATTTATTCCTTTAATCCATTATGAATTTACTTCTGTGTATGATCTAAGAAAGTGGTCCAGTGTCATTCTTTTGTATCTTACTGTCCAGTTATCCCAATACCACTTGTCTTTTTTACCATTGATTATTCCTGCATTTTTGAAGATTAATTGACCATAAAGTTGTGGGTTCACTTCTGGGTTTTCTGTTCTGTTCTATTGATCTATGTGTCTATTTTTGTACCAGTACCATACTAATTTGATCACCACAGTTTTGTAATATAACTTGAAGTCAGGAATTGGGATGCCTCCAGCTTTTCTTTTTAAATGTTGTTTTGACTATTTGGGGTCTCCTGCGGGTTCATAAAATTTTTAGGATTCTTTGTTCTAGCTCTATGAAAATCGTTGTTGGTATTTTAATAGGGATTGCATTAAATCCAATGATTGCTTTCAGTAGTATAGATATTTTAACAATATCCTTTCAATCCATGAGCATGGAATATTTTCCCATTTCTTTGTGTCATCTTCACTTTCTTTCATCAGTGTTTTATAGTTTTCAGAACACAGGTCTTTCACCTCTGGTTAGGTTTATTCCTAGGTATCATTCTTTTTCATGTACTTGTAAATGGAATTGATTCCTTAATTTCTCTTTCTACTGTTTTATTTGGGGTGTATGGAAATGCAACAAATTTCTGTTCATTGATTTTTGTATCCTGCAATTTTACTTAATTCATTTATCAGTTCTAGCAGTTTTTGGTGGAGTCTTCTATAGGTTTCCTATGCATAGTACCATGTCATCTACAAATAGTGAAAGTTTTTCTTCTCCCTTGCTCATTTGGATGCCTTTTATTTCTTTGTTGTCTGATTGCTGTGGCTAGGACTTCCAGTACTATGTTTAATAACAGTGGTGAGAATGGACATCCTTTTTTTATTGCTGACTGAAGAGGAAAATTTCCCATTTTTTTCTTATTGAGGAAAATACTAGCTCTGAGTTTTTCATAGATGGCCTTTAATATGTTGAGGTATGTTCTCTCTAAACATACTTTATAGTGTGTTTCTATCATGAATGGATGTTGTACTTTGTCAAATCCTTTTTTTTTACATCTATTAAAATGATCATATGGTTTTTATCCTTTCTCTTATTGATGTGGTGTACCATGTTGATTGATTTGCAAATATCAAACCACCCTCACAACCTGGGAATAAATCCCACTTGATTGTGGTGAATGCTTTTCTTAATGTAATGTTGAATTCAGTTTGTGAGTATTTTATTGAGAATGTTTGCGTCTGTGTTCATGAGGGATATTGGCATAGTTCTCCTTTTTAAGGGCATTTTCATCTGGTTTTGGTGTCAGGATAATGTTGGCCTCATAGAATGAACTTGGAAGTTTTCCTTCCTTTTCTGTTTTTTAGAATAACTTGAGAAGAATAGGTATTAACTCTTCTTCTCTCTTAACAAACGTCAAGAATACAGTACAGTATTGTTAACTATAGTTGCCATACTATACATTAGACTCCAAAAATATTTTTATCTTACAACTAGATGTTTGTACCTTTGATTAGTATTTCTCCTTTTTTTCCCACCCCCAGCCCACAGCACCACTCTTCTACTCAGTTTTAATGAATTTGGCATTTTTAGACTATACATAGAGGTGAGATCATACAGTATTTGTCTTTCTCTGACTTATTTCACTTAGCTTAATATTCTTGAGGTTCATCCATGTCATAAATGGC
The DNA here is from genome assembly GCA_002007465.1 of Ailurus styani. Classification (NCBI taxonomy): domain Eukaryota; kingdom Metazoa; phylum Chordata; class Mammalia; order Carnivora; family Ailuridae; genus Ailurus; species Ailurus styani. The sequence continues at coordinate 152,019 of LNAC01001192.1, read as the reverse complement.
ACGATTTTATTCTTTATTATGGCTAAATATATTCCATTGTAGATGTACCACATTTTCTTTATCCATTTATCTGAGAACTGGCACTTAGGCTGTTTCCATGTTTTGTAATGTTATGGTAGTACTATTTTTCCTTTTTTTATGTACTTCTACCATTTTCCATTATGTGTGTAACTAATTTATAATCCTACCAACACTACACAATGCTTTTGTCCACATCCTCGCTGGCACTTCTTAATCTCTTGTGCTTTTAATGATAGCCATTCTAATAGGTGTGAAATGATATCTCATTGTGGTTTTGATTTGAATTTCCCTGATAATTTGAGATGTTAAGCATCCATTTATATATCTATTGGTCATTATGTTTCTTCTTTGGTGGAAAAAAAAGTCTATTTAGGTCTTTTGCCAATTTTTAAATTGGATTACTTTATTTTTGCTGTTGGTTGTATGAATTCATTATATATTTTGGATATAAACTCCTTATCTGATGTATGTTTTGAGAGCATTTTCTTCCACTCCATAGGGTGCTTTTTACTTTGTTGACTGTTTCTTTTGTTGTGCTGTGTTTTGGTGTCAGGGTAACGATGGCCTTGCAAAATGAGTTTGGAAGTATTCCCTCTTCTTCTATTTTTTGAAAGAGTTTGAGATGTATTGGGGTTAATTCTTCATTAAATGTTTGGTAGGAATTGCCACGAAACAATCTGGTTTTGGTGTTTTCTTGGTTGACAAGTTTTTGAGTATTGATCACATTTCCTTACTCATTATTGTTTTGTTCAGATTTTCTATTAATGATTCAGTCTTGGTAGATTATGTTTCTGGAAATGTATTCATTTCTTCAAGTTGTCCACTTTGTTGGTCTGTACTTGTTCATAGTAGTCATTTATGATCCTTTGTATTTCTGTCATACCAGTTGCAGTGTACAGTTGACCCTTGAAAAACAGGTTTGAGGGCACCTGGGTGGCTCAATGGGTTAAAGCCTCTGCCTTCGGCTCAGGTCATGATCTCAGGGTCCTGGGATCGAGGCCAGCATCGGGCTCCCTGCTCGGCAGGGAGCCTGCTTCCTCCCCTCTCTCTGCCTGCCTCTCTGCCCACTTGTGATCTCTCTCTCGCTGTCAAATAAATAAATAAAATCTTTAAAAAAAAAAAAAAAAGAAAAACAGGTTTGAACTCTGTGGGTACACTTATATGTGATTTTTTAAAATAAATACAATACTGTAAATGTATTTTCCTTATGATTTTCTGAACATTTTCTTTCTTTATTGTAAGAATACGGTAAATAATACATATAACATAAGATAAATGTGTTAACTGTTTATGTCACCAGTAATGCTTCCAATAAATAGTAGGCCATAGTAGTTGAGTTTGTAGGAATTTAAAACTTATACATGGATTTTTGACAGCATGGAGGGTAGATGCTGCTAATCCCTACATTGTTCAAGGATCAAGTGTATTCTCTTAATTAATATTTCATTTATTTGAGTTCTCTTTTTTCCTTGGTAAGTTTAGCTAAAGGAGTATACATTTTTTTTATCTTTTCAAATAATGGAGCCTTATTTTGTTGATGTTTTCTATTTTCTTAAACTTTGTTTCATTTATTTCTGCTATAGTACTTACTATTTCTACCTTCTGCTAATTTTTGCTTTGTCTATTCTTTATGTTGCTCCTTGAGGTGTAATGTTGGATCATTTATTTGAGATCTTTATTTTTCTTAATGAAGGCTTTTATAGCTAAAAATTTAAGTCTCAGAAATGCTTCTGCTGAATCCCATAAATTTTCATATGTTGTGTATCCACTTTTATTTCTTTTCTTTTTATTGAAGTATAATTACATTACATTCGATAAATTTCAGGTAAACAGCAACTTAATTCAACAATTCTATCCATTACCTGCGCTCACCATAATATAGTAACCATCTGTCCCATACAACAATATTACACTATTATTGACCATACTCCCAATGCTGAACTTCTTATCTCTGTGACTTCTTTATTTTATAACTGGAAATTTGTACCTCTTAATCTCCTTCATCTCTCTCTCTCCTCCTTCTGGGATCCCTATAATGTGGATGTTATAACACTTGATAATGTCACTGTGTTCCCTTGAGCTAATCTGTTTTTATTATCCCCTTTTCTTTCTGCTGTTGTCCTTGGTTGCTTTCTATACCTTGTCTTCCAGATTGTGGATTTGTCCTTCTGCCTCCCCTAACCTACTCTTTATTCCCTCTAGTCTGATTTTTGTTCAGTTACTGAATTCATCTCTTACTGCATTTGGTTTATATTTTCCATTTTTTTTTGAAGTTCTCACTCAATTCACCCACTTTGTTAAAATAATTCATCAGATATATTGTTTATCTGCTTCACTTAGCTTTTATTGCTGTGATTTTGTCCTTTTCTTTTTCCTCATTTTTTCTCTCTGTTTGTTTCAATGTATTAGGTAGGTCAGCTATGTCTCCTTGTCTTAAAAGTAGTGTCCTTGTGTAGAAGAGCTCCTGTGGTGCCCTGTAGTGCAGTGCCCCCTAATCACCAGGACCACGTATTCCAAGGCTGTCTCTTACGTGGGTGGTGTGTGCCGTTCTTCTGTCTTCAGCCTGGTTAGCTGCAATGACATAATCCCTGCTTTGAGCATGCTAGGCTATTTGGTCCCTGAGCTATTGAGGGGCTTGTCTGAAGCCCAGGTGGGCTCATAGGTGGACAGAGGCAGCAATCAGTTTAGCTATCTGCAATTAGCCACTCTGCAAGGCCCACAGAGGCTTTTATAGGTAAGCAGGCTAGGAGTCAGACTAGATATCTGCAGTCAGCCTCTCTGCCAGAGCAAGAGCACTTTATGGTGGCAGAAATCCCTGCCCATTGTGGGGGTGATACTCTTGCTTCTCTGGCCTTGTGGTATCCCTCCTATTTGTGGTTAGTCTCAAAGGGGGTTTTCTTCTCAACCACATCTCTGCCCCTCTTACCCTTTCCAATGTGTCCTTTTCCCTATGATTAACTGTGGAAGGTGTTCTGCCAGTCTTTGGGTTATTTTCAGAGTATTTACTTATTCACATTATTTACTTATCTCAGTGTGTTCTTGGGTATTCTTTTTTTCCTCAAATTTGGGAAGTTTTCACCCATTATCTTAAAAATAGACTTTGTCTCTTTCTCTCCCTCTTTTTCTGGGTTTCCATTAATGCATATATTGAATATTTTAATGTTGTCCTATAAGTCCTATAAGTACCATAAGCTTTCTTCACTCTTCTTATTTCTTTTTGTTTCTCTGGTTAGTTTCAAGTGATTTGTCTTCAAGTTCATGGATTCTTCCTTCTGTTTTGTCAAGTCTCCTGTTGAAACTATTGAATTTTTCAGTTCAGTCATTGTATTCTTCAGCTTTATGATTTTTGTATGTGGTTTGTGTATGTGTGTATATTGTGTGTGTGTGTGTGTAATGGTTTCTATTCCTTTATTGAACTTCTCATTTTGTTCATTGTTTGCCAAAATTTGTTTAGTTGTTTATGTATTCATGGAACTTCTTAAGAGGATTATTCTGAATTCTTTGTAGACAGTTCATTGATCTTCATTTCTTTAGAATAGTTATAGGATCTTTATTAGTTTCCTTTGGTGGTCTCAGGTTTATCTGATTATTCTTTATGTTCTTTGTATCCTTGAGTTGGTAACCACAATTGAGGAAGCTGCCTCCTTGTCCAGGCTTTACAGTGTCCCTTCAGCAGCAAAAGACCTTTTCCTTTCAGCTCAGTTTATTGTTCTGAATGGTTTAGCTGGTAATGTCTGTGGCAGGTGATGCTGTTGTAGTCTGTAATTGTGTGGGCTTGTTTCCCATGCTTTGAGGTTAGGGAAGTGATGCTGGGCTCCCCATCCAAGTGGGACCACTCACTGGGCTCACTGATGAAGCATTAGGCAACATTAAGCACCATTAGGTGGTGCCACTGCCTGAGTTCTGCAGTCTCCTCTAGTTGGACTGGGTCATAGGCTGTGTTTCATGACAAGTCAGTGCTATTTGTTGGACTCCACAACTGGGCAGCATTGCTAGCTGGGCTCTTTCCCTGAATGAGACGATAGCTGTGCTCAGCAATCAGACTGGACTGTACTATGTATTCTTTTGCCAGATGAGGCTGAGCTCCACAGTAAGGCACCACTGTAGGCTGGGCTCTGAGGCTGTCTATGGTCACTGTCAGCATCCCTGCTCAGGCAGGACTGGAGGCCCTTCTCAACTGTTGTGCATGGCTGTTAGCTTGGTCTTTTACCCAGACTAGCCACTGAATGAGCTTCATGGCTAATCAAAGTCTCTAGCAAGGGTTCCTGAGTAAGTGGGGCTAGAGGCTATGCTCATCAGTTGGCAGGGCTGCTACTTGCTTTATTACTCAGGCGGGACTATAAAATGGGCCCCATGTCCAGAATAAGCCATTGGCTAGGGATGCAAACCAGAAAGAACTAATCACAAAGCTCCCTGACTAGAGGGGGCCACCAGCTCAGCAGTATGTTTAGACAGAGCTACTGGCTGGCATTTCTGCCTCAACACCACTTCCAGCAGAAACATAAGTTGCCAAGACCCATGTGCTTGTTGTTCTGAGCCCTGCCCTCTTCTCCATCTCTAGATAATCCAAAGTGGTGTAGTCTGCTGATTTCCCACTATGATTCTCACAAAGCAAAACCCAAGTTAGTCTTCTGAGAAGCATTCTGTAACAATGGAGAAGCATTCTGTAACCTCGGGCTATCTTTTCCTCATTGTCAGCCTTCCTGCTCAGGCCAGACTGCTAATGTAAAGATATTCATTAACTTTTAAATATTAAATTTATATGAAATAACTATGCTAAATTTACTACTGCTAAAAAACTCTTTCTGTAGAGGGGCACCTGGGCGGCTCAGTCGGTTGAGACTTTGATGCTTGATTTCAGCTTAGGTTGTGATCTCATGGGGTCTTGTGATTGAGCCCCATATTAGGCTCTATGTTCTGCAGAGAGTCCGCTTGAAGATTGTCTCCTTCTGCCCTTCCCACCAACTCATGCTCTCTCCCTCTCTGTCTTTCTCTCACTCAAATAAATAAAGCTTCAAAAAACAAACAAACAAACAAACTCTTTCTATAGGGGGGGGAATTGTCTTTCCAGACTTCATGACTCCCCTTTCCTTATGATATTTCATCACTGTATCATGACCTCCAAAATCCAAGTAGTCCTCTTTATTCCATTTTCTATACTTCTTTATTCCAAAATTATAATATTTAATTATAAGAAGATACAAAAATGCTGTATCTGCCCCTTTTGTCCGTCTATTCAGTTTCTCCTTTCTGTATCTATCTTTTCATAAGAAGTAGTATGAGAAGATTGGTATGGTGGGTTTCATAAGTCTTGGCATGCTTTCCATCATATTTATAGCAATCTGGCCAACTAAGCAACCCTAAAGCAGACACATCCTAACAACCAAGAGATAAACACTTCCTCAAAGGGTTGAAAATAGTGTTACAGAGAAAAATATTTCCTGATTCCTAATACTTTTGTTGTGTTCTTTGTATAATTTCAAATCAGTTTGTTAAAATTTATTCAAATATTAATCCAGAGCAATTTAATGGTTTACTGTGTTGGTTTGGTTTGGAGATACTCAACTCTCACTTTAAAACAGAATGAATTGTCTTTTTTGCCAATCATCTTTTAGGATTCTGATTTTAAAAATATATTTGTGCATGTGTGTGTGTATTTACATATATATGCATACACACACATTTCTCTATGTGTAAATGAAGATAGATACAGATATACATATAGATCCATTATGAATATACAACTTTTTAAAATAATGTCATTTATTACAAACTCCTTTAAGTGAGGTTTATATTAGATGCCTACTTAATATTTTAATTATTAAGTATTGAATGTAAGCTCTAGGGAGCTTATACATTGCTTGGTACTTTTGCAAATTGGTATTTCACTGTTCTAATCCTTAAGAAACTCAGAATCTCAATGAAGAGAAAAAAGTTATTTATATGAGTGGCAAAAGGAGAGAATATGAAATAGTCAAATGTATGGCAGCCTTTAAATCTTAATGTAGACTCATAAGAGGATGAGACTACTGTAATCCCAAGAAGGTGAGAAAGACTCCTAGTAAAAGTCACTTATCTTGCAGTTGTGATGAGCACATAGAAAGTCTCTAAACACGGGCAAAAAGCATGAGTACATACTGGCTGATATAGCGTCCTCTAAGGACAGGGCAGAAGCTGTCTTACCTGGAGTGCAGTGTAGCTGTTAGCAAACTCAGGGGATTCAGTTAAATGGGAGCTGAGAACGAAAGTTTAAATGCTGGATTAATGAATTACTTTTGAATTTGCAGCATATAGAATTAGTATGCATTTTGATAACTGCATGCTTCCTAAAAACTTCCATTATAGATAATCCTTTAATTATACTTCATTTAGCTGTGTGTTCAAACATCATCTGGTTGCTCATACAAGCAGATAAAGCTTCTGAAACCAAAATCTTATATCCCTAGTTAAACATACTCTGATCAAGTATCAGACACTGCTAGCTGTATCTCAATTTGTGTTTATTTTACATTGAAATAAAATGAATTGACTTCAGTCAGATTCGTCAAAGTGTATACACATTGAATTCATGTGAGAGTTGTTCTATGAGTCCCTAAGATGTATAGCTTATTTCCTTCTTCCTTTTCTGTCTTCTGGTTCCTCTCCTCCTCTCCCTCCCTTTCTCCTTCCCCTTCTCTGCCTTGACTTCCTCTTTCCTCTATTATTCCTCTTCCTCCCTCTTTTCCTTTTCAAAATTGGTAGTAATGTGCAGTATTTTCTATGGTTCAGTAAAAAGTGGATAGGTCAGTACATTTACTCATCTGTTACTATATATTTTACATTACTTTTAAAGGTTTGAACTAAGTTAATAAAACAAGATGATTATGTATAAATTTCAGAGATGCTGGAGAATGTGCATTGCCATAGAAACAATAGAAGGGTCTAATAATATTTAATATTTATTCACTAGTTTCATAAATATATAAGCTACTCTGTGGTATTTTACAAAGAAGAATATTTTGAAACTACTATTTCTTATAGCCCAGGGTTAAAAATCCATGGATATGAGGGAATGTGGCATGTTGTTTTGAAATTTTGTAATATTAGTATATTGAAAGTAGCCAATATTATGAGGTAATTTAAGAGGAAACCTCAACACAGCTTTGGAAAATTTAGATATAGTGGGAGCTGTAAAAACAAGGTAAAATTTATGACCCAATGATTTATATGTATTTTCCCTCTGATTCTTCTACATGTGCGTGCACATACACAGTCACCAGAGAAAATGTTAAGACAGTAAAACTAGGTTCTTCAGAATGTGTTGGTGACTGCTGAAGAAATCCAGAGTAAAAGAAATATTACTGTAATTCCACATCTTCACATATCTGATCTCACAAACATATTATGGTTTTGGGATGGATATTCTCATGCCTGTATTGTAGATGAGGACACAAAGCTAAGGAGTTATCCCAGAGCACAATAGCTAGTAATTGTCCTAGTCAGTTACAAAAACTTTCAGGTTCTTTCTTCTATTAAGGATAGTGAAAAACTTTGAGGTAGGCTTTTAAAGTATAATCTAGCTCTTTGATTTTCATTAATAAATAAAGCTCTTTGCCCTCTTTTCTCTGCTCTTCCCTATGTAGACATTTACTTTTCCAGAGAAATGGCAATGGGAATGACTTTGTTAATATAATACATTCTTTATTCTCAGTGATAATGACCGTTAGTTTGAAAGAAATAAGCTGAAGTTTTTGTTGGGCAACTTTTTGCAGTAGAGCATCATTGTAATTAATACAACAAATTACTGTTGCCANCCTCTCCCTGTCTCTCTGCCTGCCTCTCTGCCTACTTGTGATCTCTCTCTCTGTGTCAAATAAACAAATAAAATCTTTAAAAAAAAAAAAATACAACAAATTACTGTTGCCGNTACTGTTGCCATGGGCAATCGCATGATACATGGAAATAGATTGTTTTATACAATCTTTGTCATAATGGCATTTAGAATAATGGAATTCTGCCTATATTATCAAACACCTATAAAATTGAGTTATGATTCCCTGACTTTAAAACAGTCTTAGACCTTGGAACTCTCCAATGTCCATCAGGCCTCAGGGTATGGACTTCCAAGTGTTTGGAAACAAATATCTTTGTGTTTAAAATGATTAGCTATACAAGCTAGCTGTCAAAGTCATTTACTAATTCAAGAAAGTCCAGTGCAAAAGAGGGGGAAAACTGTTTTTTAAAAATGCAGTGGTTGTCTTTAGCTACCTTATCACTAAACTGAACTTATCTGGGAATCTAGACGTTGGAAGAGTTGGTTTCTAGTTAAGTATTTGCTTAATGACAAGGAATAACTCAACTAGTTGCCAAGAGAATATAGTTAGAGAAACTGAGGCATCACCAAGAACAGAAGACACAAAGTCAATGAAATGTTATGTTTCAAATACATAATATAATTCTATTTTATAGCTGTCAAAATTTATAAAAGAGCAATATTCTGTTCATGGAGTTTTCTGAATTGAGACCTACAAAGAGTGCATGGTTGTAGCAGTTCCAGTTTAATTACTTCTATTTTTTATTTTTAAAGATTTTATTTATTTATTTGACAGAGAGGGAGATAGCAAGAGGGGGAATCCAAGCAGGGGGAGTGGGAGAGGGAGAAGCAGGCTTCCCACTGAGCATGGAGCCCAATGCGGGGCTGGATCCCAGGACCCTGAGATCATGACCTGAGCTGAAGGCAGACACTAATGACTGGGCCACCCAGTCACCCCCAGTTTAATTGCTTTAAGTTGGGGCTACACTGTTGACTGGTAAGAGACTGAATTATTGGAATTATAAACACTGTGTATCTAGAGGTATATCCCTATATATCTAGATCTAGATCTAGATATATATAAAACATTATTATTTAGATGACTACCTAGGAAAATAAATGATAAAACATATGAAAAACTCTGGTGATTTAGCATGGAGCTCCCTCTTCCTATGTCCCTCACTCCCTCTCCTCCCTATTCCTTTCTTCTCTCTCCCCCCTTTCTTCTCCTCCCTTTCTTTACCTCAGTTTCCAACCTATATGCATGCATATTTTTACAAAGAAGCCAGAAAGACTCAGAATACTATTTCTGTCTTGATGCAGGTCGATTGCAAATTAGACCAATGACCTAGTAGTCTGCCAGATGGTACATTCTCTGATCAGTAGCCAAATATGCTAAGAGATCCTCAGAATTCTGAAATACATCACTTTGTTCCATCTAAAAAATCTAGAATATGGGATCAGGAATAAGAGATAAGTTTCTTTTTCACGCTTTAGCAAAATTTCAGCAAGGACAGTAGGTTCTTTATCATTCAGGACCTAAACAACTTTGTTAGTCTCCATGTTTTGCCATGTGTTCTAGAACTATTCACTAATACACAGAATAAAGTGTTTACAGGATAGCTAGTGAAAATTTACATTGGCTTATGCAGTAAGTTAGGATATGAGCATTTATTAGACAGTTATAACTGCTCAAAACCCACTAGAGATGCATTCACTTTAGTTTAAGGGTTGCACATTTCCCTATAAATGGCTTGTTGTGAATAATGTAAATGTGCATCCCTGAGAATAAATTAAATACATTTCCTGCTATTGGTAATGTGTTAGAACAGTTGTGCCATAAATCACTTGAGCAGCATTTATAGATTACTATACCCTATCTAGGCCAAGCTTGTAAATACCTGTGTAACTCATAATTCAATGATTTGCAACCCACTAAAGAAAACCTTAGAGATTTTTCTCTTGTTTTTTTTCTCTCCTCTCATATGATAGCAACAAACATCTACCTCAAAGATATTCATTTTCAATGCTTTTATAAATCTTTGCTTTTTAATAGAAGCTAGAGCATTTAATGTATAACAAGAAGAATCAACCAGAAACCTCTGGGGTGACTCTTGCTCCTCATAGGTGGGTCTTCACTCATGTATCCTTTTGCCCTTTCCCTTCCAAGCCGTCTTTCCTGGAAGACTGAGGAATTCTCTGCAGTCTTGTGTCCAAAAGGAGTGACCATTTTTCAATGCCTTTAGGCTTCTTTCGTGCTCTGTTTTCTCCCAGCTTCCTTCTCCACTCTCGTCCTCCCTCCTCCTCCTCCTCCTCCTCCTCCTCCTCCTCCTTCTGCCCACTTTTACACACACACCCACAACCAGGTAGGAACAGACACATTTTGTCGGCTCCTATCTCCATCAATTTTATAACTTAGGATACATCAGAAACAAAATGGGCATTCAGCTGTGGAAATGATACAGACCATTGGTTTTGGTGTATCCTGGGAATCACTCTTCTAAGTAAAAGCAAATTGAAAACAAACAAAAAAACCAAACCCGGTGTTTCTCTGTGCTAGGCATTTTGTATATATTATATCATTTTATGCTTATAGAATAGCATGATTAGCCCCTTTTTATTAGTGAGGAAAGTGAGAGGTTTAGAAGACTTATAAAATCTGAGGTTTGCAGGGTCCATATTTGAAATTGAGCCTAATTCAAAAGCAGGAATCTATATTCTTTTTAGCTTGACCTTTCTCCATAACTCTGGCAAGAGATTCTTATCTTATGAAAGCTGGTTATGTCTATTAAATATAATGCTCTGAAATATTGCCTCTGTGAACTGTGTTTGAGTTTCCAAACTTACAGTAGCCTGTTCTCCGCACCCCTGACATTTACCTAAGTTGCTTTCTTTGGCCTCTTTCCTCTTGCATTGGACTTCTAATCTAAGAAAACACCATACTTCTTGGAATACCGTCCAAATTATCCTTTGTACATCTGAGTCTGCGTCAATAGGGAGTTGAGAAACCTCGCAGTGAGGAGTGCTGTTTATGGCACTCCTGTGCACCTACCATCCCCAAAGACTCTGCTTCAGCAGTCATTAGCTCTCCTCATGCTCACTAACTCACATTCCAGAGTCTGACTGTCATCTATTTTGTGCTCCGCCAATTTTCAATTTGTTTCTGGTGACACTTGATTGAGTGGCTCCAACCTTTGGGTAATTGGTGATCAGTTGGAACTTGATGGCTCTTAGTTTTCATTTAGATGATGCTTTGCTGAATCCACTGCTGCCTTGTGACACAGTCCGGCATGAACCCCTCCCCTCACTGAGTGCCCTGTATGTTCGTAAAATGCTCTTTGTTCTTCAGAGTACTCTCAAACTTATTTTATTGTCTTCATTGTGAATTATTTGGGGGCAAATTTATGAGTGAAGAAAGACATGGAGAGATGACTTCAATTTCCAAAGGGAATAGCTTTAGTTTGTTAGGGAAGCAGGCTTCTTTTGATGCCCATTTTGTAACCACATGTGCTAAAATAGGTTCTCCAAATCTCTAACTTTCTATATAGGATAGTTTTGACATAGCAACATCCATATTATTAAACAGGGTACTTGGAAGACTTCAACCACCCATATAATGTAGAATGGGGCATGAAGACTAATTAACCACTATCATAATTCTTCTTGCTATTGAATTAATATTAGTAAAACATTATTTATAAAGTAGGTATATAAAGGTAATATGTGATGCAATTCTTGATATCCAAGAAGATAACAAAAGGGGATATCAAGATTCTGATTTCTGTTCTTTGTATTATACTATGTGACTATGACAGGTTGTTGACACTATTGGAAGATCAATTTACTAATCTATAAAAGTGAGGGTAATAATTACTCTTTAGAATATCAAATATGATTTTTATTGGAATTAGAAGTACATCAAAAATTAATAATATTGAAGATTTTAAAACAGAGTGGGAGCCCAGTTTACTTGTAATATTTCTAATTGTTCACAGCCTTCTGCAACCCAAGTAAGTATAGTTCTCTCTAAGAAGTATGAGAAGTGTAACTCTTTCAACTTTTTAAAATAGTGACATATAAAATTTAATTTTTTGAAATGACTCAGTTGATCTCTTTGGTCTATATGAGAACTTTCTTTACTGTCAATGCTATTTCATTATTATGATGGCTATTATTAAACCTTTAGTATCAAACTACTGTGTATTAATGGTTTTGAACTCAGGTTTGTGATCTATATTCCATTTCACTTGTGATTTCGATTTCATCCCAAACGTAGGTTTCATATCCAAGTAGAAAAGGCCAGGTTTTCACTTTGAATTTTAAGCATGTATTTACAGTATGTGAAGGTTACCCTACAACTCCTTCTTTATATCATTCCAATCCCCCACGTTGGTAAAATGGAGACAAAAATGTGAAAATATATTTACCCCTATGGTGCACTACAGCACTGATTGCCAGGGAAACTCTCCATAAAATGGCATGTCTAATCAGCTATAATGGGCAGTCTTTTGGTGATTTGGTCACTGAGTGCCCTGTATGTTCGTAAAATGCTCTTTGTTCTTCAGAGTACTCTCAAACTTATTTTATTTCCAAAGGGAATAGCTTTAGTTTGTAGCTTTTAGATTTTTTTAATTTATATGGTGTTCTCCAAATCTTAATGTCCTTTCTATTTTGGTTACAATATTCATATCACCTTGAAAAGTACCTGTGGGGGTGCCTGGATGGCTCAGTCAGTTAAGGGTCTGCTTTCAGCTCAGGTCATGATCTCAGGGTCTTGGGATCGAGCCCCACCCACATCAAGCTCCCTGGTCAGTGGGGTGTCTGCTTCTCCGTCTCCCTCTGTACTCTCTCTCTCCCTCTCAAATTAATAAATTAAAAAATCTTTAAAAAAAAGCATCTGTGAGTAATTATAAGTGAACTGTATTTTCTTAAAGGATTAATGTGTTTGGCTAGATTAGCTTTATCCTATCTCACTAGTATTCCTTTGTTCTTCATATTTATCTGTAGGGTTTTTGAAATTTTAAAATAGTATATTTATTGTATGGCAGAATAGAAAAAAACTGGTAATTCTGAAATGGCATATATAAATCGTATGGATGTTTTTACATTCAAATTATTTTTTTAAAGATTTTATTTATTCATTTGACAGAGAAAGAGAGAGAGAGATCACAAGTAGGCTGAGAAGTAGGCAGAGAGAGAGGAGGAAGCAGGCTTCTTGCCCNCTGAGAAGTAGGCAGAGAGAGAGGAGGAAGCAGTCTTCTTGCCCAGCAGGGAGCCCGATGCGAGCCTCTATCCCAGGACCCTGAGATCATGACCTGAGCCGAAGGCAGAGGCTTTAACCCACTGAGCCACCCAGGTGCCCCATTCAAATTATTTTATAATCACAGATTTTATAGACCAAATTCCCACACCTCCCCCCCACCTAGTTTATGTTTCAGAAGACCCTCAGATAAAATAGACCTTCTCAATTTGGTTGCATGTCTTATTTTCTACATGGTAAATTCCATGTTGAAAGGCATATATTAGGTACACAGCTGTGTTGAGTAAACATTTGAAGAAAATAAGTTCGAAATTTAGAAAGAGCCTAGATATATTGTATTCTCTTTCCTTCCTGTCTCTCTTCTTAGCATTGGCAATTTGAGAAAGTTATTTAACCCGAATAAATCAGGAAAATTAAAATAATCATGCACAACTTAGAAGTTATAGTAAGGATTAATACATGTAAATCATTTAGCACAGTGTCTAGCACATAAGTACAAAAATAAATTACAAATAATATGTATTAGACCAATATTAAGTGCCTCCTGTGTGATGAATGGTAGTTAGACCTTGGGATATAATGATGAAGAGCCCTTGTCCTCAAGGAACCTACAGTCTAATGAGGAATGCAGAAAACTTCTAATCAATTTCAACAGAGTAGCAGGTGTTAAAAGAGAAAAAACAAAGGGTGTCATGTCAGCGTATACTGGCACATTTTCTAACACCTGGGAGGATCCTTGAAATTTTCCAGGCAGAAAATACACATATGGAAGCCTCAGAGATAAGTAAGGTTTAGGTAGGCAAAGTAGAGTAGGTGATGGAGGAAGGGGAAAAAGAGGAAAGAAAAGATTCGGTGTGAGCAAGAGCCTAGAGAAATGTTGGGACTGGAAAGAATGAGCCCAGGTCGGCTTCCCATGTGGGTGCCCTCTGTGTGACTAGCCCCCCGTATAAAACTTATTAACACTCTTCTGGCAGATCAAGGGGTTCTGGCTAACCAACGATCAGATTCTCCTGCGAGGAAAGGGGCCAAGGATCTTTGGCGGGAGAGGAAAGGCAAAACTGCAGAGTGAGGTCCTAGATACATTCTAGGTGCAGTGTTTAGCCCCTTTTCTTTGGTTTATGGTGGAGACTGGGAATGGAGGGAGGACACCAACATCAAAGCAATGATCACGGAATTGACTCTCTTTTAGTCTTCAGAGTTCTGAAGAGCGGCTCAGCACTGCTGCACTGCTGACAGACACCACACTCTACCTGAGATTGTTGTTGCTCACAGCATCCTGGGGGGCCCATCATATACAAGGAATCGCATTGCAGTTTGTTGCTAATGTTGGTTTGGTTTTTTATTTGGCTCTTGGATGGTTGGGGCTTAGAGTGAAGAAAGATAAGTAAGCATCACATGGAAATAAAAAGAAGGAAAGGAGAAAAAAAAAAAAAGGACAGGCAGAGAGCTTGACATCGAGTTTGTGTGACTCAATTCAAACAGCAGTTGTCACCTAGGGATCCTCCAGGTGGCATATAGTTAGTTATGACTATATGCTCCCTTGTTCTTTCATTAGCATCTCCTAAATATTGGTGTGCCAGTACCATTGATAATTCTCTTATTGACAAAAAAACTTCCACATAATTTCAGATTTATAGAGAATTCACACCATCAGTTTTTAGGCTTGCCACATACGCTTTGCCTTTCTCTCCCTGCCCCATACATATGTGTACCACTTTCTCTCTCCACATGGAGACATACACACACATGTACGGTTATTTTTTCAAAGAAAAAATAACGGTATATGGTATGTATATACACACTCTTTTTTCTGAGCCATCTGCATATGTTGAAGGCATCATGCCCTTTAATCCCTTAATATTGACCATTCAAGAACTGCCTGGGTGGCTCAGTCAGTTAAACATCTGACCCTTGATTTTGGCTCAAGTCATGATCTCAGGGTTGTGAGATGGAACCTGTTTAAGACTCTCTCTCTCCCTTTCTAATATATATATAATATATGTGTGTGTGTGTGTATACACATATATATTTTTTACATATATATATTGACCATTCAGTATGCCTTTCCTAAGTACAGGATATTCTCTAACATAATCACAGGCTGGTTAACAAATTCAGGAAATATATCATCAACAATACTTGCATATTGTGGACCGTATCTCCAAGTTCTCAATGGTCCCAATAATATCCTTTCTAACAGTTATAGTCCTTTGAGTACAGACCATATTGCCTTTAATGATTGTATACCTTTTGTCTCTTCAGTCTCTTTCTTTCATGACTTTGACATTTTTGAGAAATGTAGGCCATTATTTTGGACTTGTTTGGTTATTCTTCTTTCTTCATCCCCAAGTTTCAATAATAATATAAGCAGATGACACCATCTATAATATGTAAATGGTGACTGGATAGGTCATACATCATTCATTTGTTCCAGGGTCTTGGAATTATAAATTTGGATTGGATTATAAATTTGTACAGTCACTACTCCTTAGTGTCATAAAATACCACCACACAGAAAGACTATGTGGGGATGTCCTTATTATAAAATCTTCTTCACCCAAACATCTTAGCTAAGCAAAAATCTCCAGATATTTTTGTGTCATCCTAACTTCCTCCTAGCAATAGGCCAGGAAAGCTTTACCACGAACATTATTTCATGTTGATGATATGATAGCTTTTGCCCCTGCTCTTGTCAGTTTCATTACCCTGAGACATGTGGCACTCCTCTTTCCAATTAACTCTCTAAATACAATGCACCAGCCCCTAGAATTTGAGCATCTTTTGTGAACTGTGGTCTCCTCAAAGGCAGACAGCAAGGCTTATTCATTGTTCTATCTGTAACTTGACTCTCCCACTCTCCAGCCTGTAGCTTTTCTTGCTTTTTGGTTAGGTTATAACCCATAGTTCCTTATATCTGTTCTCTCTCTCCTTTTCTATCTCTAATTACCATTGTCCAGACTAAATGCTTCCCAGGTTAAAATAAATAGCAGTCACAGTAACCAAGTCACAATTTGGCTCTCTGATGCACTGTTTTACCCACTGTCCCCAGCTAAACATATTCCTCAAGTACTGCTACTTTACAAGGAGAATAGTTGAGGATACTGAAGAACAAATTAGCCCTCCCCAGTTCAATTCCTGGCTAGGGCACCTATTGTGAAATTGTTACATTCTTTGAACTTCAATTTATCATCTGTAAAAAGGATATTAAAAATATACCTAGGGGCGCCTGGGTGGCTCAGTGGGTTAAAGCCTCTGCCTTCGCCTCAGGTCATGATCTCGGGGTCCTGGGATCGAGCCCCGCGTCAGACTGCCTGCTCGGCGAGGAGCCTGCTTCCCCCTCTATCTCTGCCTGCCTCTCTGCCTACTTGTGATCTCTCTCTATGTCAAATAAATAAAAATCTTTAAAATATAAATAAATAAATAAATAAATAAAGTATACCTAGATCAGTAGGAGGTTGAAGGGCTTCATATAATAATCCCCACATAATGTCCACCACAGTACTGTGTGTTCATACTCTAAAGTGTTACCTGTTGCTATTTAGGGTTTAAGACTCTCCACTGGTTATTATCCATTTACTGCCTCAAAAGACAAACAGAAGCTATAAGAGGCTATTTTGCTATATATAGGGTTTTATGTCTTATTGGACCTCTCAGATCTGGAGTAAAGTATAGGAAGAAACAGAGCCCATCACTTTAGGGCCCAGGAATCCAACCTCTGCCCCTTCTGACTTACCAGTAACTTTAGTTTATGGTACTTAAAATTCTCATTAGGTTTGCTATGATGTCATAGTAAATATTCCTTTTTGCATGCAACTCTTTACCTATGCAAAATATATCATTAAGAGTTCACTGCACTTGCAAAATCCACAACTCTAAAAATTCAAAATGCTTACATTCATTAATCTCATTAAACTCACTAAGTATCCCAAAGCTACTTTAGTAGACAGAGGTTTGAAATGTATACTAACATCTCATTTATTTTGAAAATGAAAGGCATCAGGGGTTCATAGTGATGACCTATAGGTGTTCGTTTAAATTCTACTTTAGATCTTTATCTCCTTTTTTCTTTTTTTTCTTTTTTTTTTTTTTAAGATTTTATTTATTTATTTGACAGAGAGAGAGATCACAAGTAGGCAGAGAGGCAGGCAGAGAGAGAGGAGGAAGCAGGCTTCCCACTGAGCAGAGAGCCCAATGTGGGCCTCGATCCCAGGTCCCTGAGATCATGACCTGAGCCGAAGGCAGAGGCTTTAAACCACTGAGCCACCCAGGTGCCCTATCTCCTTTTTTCTATACTAAGAATCCACTTTTTCAAGGAAACTGGAGATACAAGAAACAATATATCATAATTACACTTTTGCTTTGCTCCATGTAACACAGAAAACATTCTCAGAAGTACAATACTTCTACCACCAACATGAGTACTTTAAAATGTCAGTATTTTTTTCATAGGTTTATATTTTATACTTGAATTTTATCTATCTCTTCATGTAAATTCTACATGTAAATTTGGCTCACTGCAAGTCTTTGCATTAATGTCTTCCCAGTCCTTTTGGATGTCTAAAACTCAGTGTCCAATAAATTCCTAACAAAGGACTCCTAGATGGGCGCCTGGGTGGCTCGGTTGTTAAGCATCAGCCTTTGGCTCAGGTCATGATCCTAGGTTGCTGGGATCGAGCCCTACCTTGGGCTCCCTGCTCAGCAGGAGGCCTGCTTCTCCCTCTCCCACTCCCCCTGCTTATGTTCCCTCTCTCGCTGTGTGTCTGTCTTTCAAATAAATAAAATCTTTAAAAAAAAAAAAAAAGGACTCCTAGAAACATCATTCCTTGAGTTCTTACATATTGTCAACAGTTTATGCATGGTCTTTTAATTGAAAGTCAGCTTTGTTGGATATAAAATTCTTGGATCATGTCTATTTGTTTCTTTGTTTTCTTTGTACATCTTTATAATAGCTCTGTAATTTTTCATGGTATGAAGTTTTCTTGTCCAAAAGTGTAATACCATCTGGTATTCTTTCCCAGATACTCACAGAAGCTTTTCTTCTTTCTCTTTAAAGCGTAATTCTTTTACTAGGATATGTCTCAGTATTAGTGATTTTGAGGTACACTTTCAGTAAGCAGTTTTGAGTCTTTAGTTTTTTTGAAAGTTTTTAAAAATCTTTTTTCAGTTCTGTTCTCTTGTTTAGGTTTTCTTTTTCATAAAATCTTATATGGATGTGGCATCTGTCTTGACTTACTTTTCTCTTTGTTAGTTTTTCTCAAACACTTTTATCTCTCGTTAAGTGTTTTTTTAATTTCATTTTTTCCAGTTTTTGTTTTTCTTGAGCAAAAACAATATGTTTTTTATTCTTGTATTTCTCCTAGTTTTATCTTCATTTCTCAAAATGCTTCTTTTATTCCTACTTACTGAGTTCTATCACTAAAAGTGTGTCTTTCTGTTTATTTATGATGTTCTTTCATATCCTATGCCATTTTCTAAATTCTGATTTGTTCACTTTGAAATAGTGGTTTTCATCTGTTTTTCATGCATGTCTTCTTACTATACTTTCTTATCTATGGGTATCCTATTTTGACCTTTACTATCTTTTTTCATACTACTGTTATTTGGGACTTGAATTTGATATTTTCTTTGCTTTTTTTGTTTGTTTGTTTTTAGAGAGGGAAAGAGAGATAGGAAGATGGGCAGAGGGAGAGAGAATCATAAGCAGGCTCCATGCCCAACTCAGAGCCTGAGGTGGGGCTCAATATCTTGACCCTGAGATCACGACCTAAGCTGAAATCAGAAGTGGGTTGCCTAACCAACTGAGCCACCAGGTGCCCTGCTTTTTTGTTTGAGGTCAAATTTTGTGAACTTTTAGGAGGGAGCTGTGGTTGAGGATTGTTTTTCCTAATTTCATTTTCATGGTC
The DNA here is from genome assembly GCA_002007465.1 of Ailurus styani. Lineage (NCBI taxonomy): Eukaryota > Metazoa > Chordata > Mammalia > Carnivora > Ailuridae > Ailurus > Ailurus styani. The sequence continues at coordinate 133,043 of LNAC01001192.1, read as the reverse complement.
CAGGGCTTATTCTTGCCTTTGGATATGTGTCTTGAAAGAAGTTACTATGGTTGATGTCGAAGAGGTAACTATGTTCTCCTCTGGGATTTTGATGAATTCCTGCTTCACACTGAAGTCTTTCATCCATTTTGAGGTTATCTTTGTGTTTGGTATACAGAAATGGTACAGTTTCATTCTTCTATATGTAGCTGTCCAGTTTTCCCAGCACCACTTATTGAACAGACTATCTTTTTTCCACTGAATATTTTTTCCTGATTTGTCAAAGAGTAGTTGACCATAGAGTTGAGGGTCCATTTCTGGAGTTTCTATTCTGTTCCATTGATCTATATGTCTGTTTTTCTGCCAATACCATGCTGTCTTGGTGATCACAGCTTTGTATTATAGCTTAAATTCGGGCAACGGGATGCCCCCAGCTTTGTTTTTTTCTTTTTCATCCTTCCCTTGGTGATTCAGGGTCGTTTCTGAAAAAATGTTCAACATCAACTAGCCATCAGAGAAATACAAACCAAAACAACAATGAGATACCACCTCACACCAGTTAGAATGGCAAAAAATAGCAAAACAGGAAACAAGTGTTGGCAGAGATATGGAGAAAGGGGGAACCCTCTTGCACTGTTGGTGGGAATGCAAATTGGAAAAGCCATTCTGGAAAAAAGTATGGAAGTTCCTTGAGATGTTAAGAATAGAGCTNGTTCAACATCAACTAGCCATCAGAGAAATACAAACCAAAACAACAATGAGATACCACCTCACACCAGTTAGAATGGCAAAAAATAGCAAAACAGGAAACAAGTGTTGGCAGAGATATGGAGAAAGGGGGAACCCTCTTGCACTGTTGGTGGGAATGCAAATTGGAAAAGCCATTCTGGAAAACAGTATGGAAGTTCCTTGAGATGTTAAGAATAGAGCTGCCCTACAACCCAGCAATTGCACTATTGGGAATTTACCCCAAAGATACAGATGTAGTGAAAAGAAGGGGCACATGCACCCCAAGGTTCGTAGCAGCAATGTCCACACTGAACACTGCGTCAAGGACTAATTATGTACTATACAATAACTAACTGAACATAATAAAAAATAAAATGCAAAATCAATATGATAAAAAAATAGACACAAGACATAAACAGACATTTTTCCAAAGAAGACATACAAATGGCTAATAGACACATAAAAATATGTTCGACATCACTAATCATCAGGGAAATGCAAATCAAAACCACAACGCAATGTTACTTCATACCTGTCAGAATGTTTAAAGTCAAAAACACAAACAAGTGTTGGCAAGGATGTGGGAAAAGAGAATCAGAATTTAATTTTATTAAAAATTTCCTTACAAAGCACTGTAATGATATCTTGCAAATCTTTTTACGCCATTTTTCCAAATAAGAAAACTCAAGTCAATAGGATTATATCATGAGGCAAATATTTGCCTCATGAGAGATATGGAGAAAAATGGCAAAGCTTCTCTCAGTAGGACTAATCAGTGAAATGAAGGACAGACCATCTCAGAATGATCAAATAAATTCTATAACAAAAGTGTTCATTTTCTGTATCTGGTGGGAGTTGACAAGGCCAGACCTTGGAATCATGCTCATCTCCAGACAAGAATTATGCTGAGTGACTGAAGTTCACAAGTACCTGGGTTTATGTGAGGTTTTATTAAATTATGTTTGTTAATAGCTAAGCATTAGAAAAATATCAAATTATACATTCTTATTTGGGTTTCTTTGAAATATTTAGATTAACTGTCATCTAGGTAAATAAAAACTCATTTATTGATATGTTTTATTAAATTAATGATAGATGCTATTATTTTGGGAATTAATCTTTAAAAAAAAAAAA